>OV049856.1:20675304-21027804 GCA_920104075.1 Melanargia galathea | reverse complement strand
AAGTTAATGCAATAAGTATAATGAAGTTGTGATGGCTTATAATCGAGTCTTTTTTCTCTCTTACGCTTCAGTATAATTAGGAATAGAACCCTATCACATTTTACGGTCTGATTAGATGTGGTTTAATCTTCAATACATAGTATAAAACAAAGTCGCTTTCTCTGTTCTAATTGGGTGAATTTTTATTTTGTTCATCTGTCTGACAAAATCACAGATAACAGAAACTCCACTCCAGAGTATTTCCACTCAGTGGTCAGTTTCAGAACTTAGAACCATACGGCTTAACTAAGAGAAGATTTTGAGTATTTGACTCTCATTAAGTTTAATGAATAGTATTAGATATTAGTGATACCTAGTAGCCGGAATCAACAGGACACCAAAGTCTCCTCCAAACCTCCAAAGTCGGCCACCCATCCATTTCCTGACTTGGGTCAAGGTTGCTTATCAAAATTATTAAGAAAATCGCGCTTCTGGTTTTATTGGCAAAGACGAATCTCAAACTACTGGAAGGAACGGGCTTAGGCACACAGATAGCTATTAATGTGGCGTACGACATCCGCAAAGAAAGGATTTTTGAAAATTCAACCCCTTAGGGGGTAATATAGGGGTTTGAAATTTGTGTAATCCACGCCCACGAAGTCGCGCCCGCGACTTCGATAAAAAAATATACCTCTTGGCGTTTTATTATTTACCTACACTTTACTTTTTATTAGAACTCAAGACCAGTAAGATTGACCCCTTGCTAGAAAACTTAAAAAGTCACATCTCCCTAAATAGTGCACCGATTTCGATGAAACAAGAACCATATATAGCTTCGAATAAAGTAAAATACATTTATTAAAACAAAATGAAAATTTGTTCAGTATTTTTTGTGTGATGTGGGAACAGACAGATTTTTATATATCTTTGAATTGGTCAGAGTCTGATGCAACTTTTGGACATTTTTCGATTTTTTCCTTCATATACGGGGCAATTTCAACAAAGCCGTTTTTTCTTGAATTTCGGTGGACTTTTTTATTATTAAGTTTTTTCAACTTTGAACTATGGTTTATTGTTCTTCTTGTTATTGTTTATGCTCTTATTGAATGCCATCAAAATATGTCTTATAAACTCGTGAGAATACGTGTTTAAAATTTTAATGCCACCGAAATGATAAAACTAGCCACCGAAATGATATAAGTAGCCACCGAAATGATAGAAACTGTCCACCGAAATTAAAATTCACTGAAAATATATTAAATATATACTACTGAGCAGCTTCAACTATACACTTTAACTAAATACTTAGATGCACTCTTAGCAAGTGTGAAAGGTTGTATACTATCATGAGTGACAATGTGTTAACCTTGTTACGTACTATGTTCTACTTAATTTTAGATATTCCTCTGGATTTCACACAAAAAATGCACCTACCTACAATAAAAGGAATAGAATAAAACTAAATGAAAAGACATATTTTAATTAACGATTTTAATCTTAGCTTAGCAATAATCAGTCTTTTAATTTCTACTATTCTAATAATTTCGCACTTACTTAAATACAGTGTAAACTCTATATTGCGATACTTAAGGGGGCTTCTAATTTTATGGAGTTATTGAGATTTCAGAGTTGTCGTTAAATGAAGAGAAAAAAAAAATCAATATTATGATGCATACAGTGACTAATAAAGTATACAGTTTGAAAGTCTGTGACCAACCAAGAATATGATAACGTATAGATAATGCAGATGCATTATTTGACTGTGTATTTGAAGTTCCATTAGATTCTAAATCATCATTGATAATTGAGTGTCACACTGAGTGTTTGTCGAGTTGTCTGAATTTTGTATTTTTTTTTTCTTATAATAATATGCTTTCGAACTGGCTGCATTTTTTTTGCGTAGATTTCGGAGCTTGTGAGAATTTAATGCACTCCTCGAAAAAATTAATCCTGTAGCTTTTCTTCTTGCATATCTCTCTCTATCTATTCTAAGAAACTCTTCTCGATCGCTTTTAATTCGTTGTTTTTTTTTCTGTTCGTATAATCTTCTTTTTTCCTTTCTCTCATCTTTGGTCAATGTTCTCAATGGGAAGGAAAAAATCGTAAGGAAACCTGCATGCCTGAGAGTTCTCCATAACGTTCTCAAAGGTGTGTGAAGTCTGCCAATCCGCTTGGCCATCGTGGTAGACTATGGCCAAAATCCTTCTCACTCTGAGAGAAGACCCGTGCTCTGCAGTGAGCTGGTAATAGGTTGATCATGATGATTTTACAAAAAACTGATGAACAAAAAATCAAAACTTACCTATATTTTAATATACATAGGTGCTAAGCTCGTTATCTACTAGAATTTTCCTTTTTGGTTTGGTTTTCGTTTATTTTTCAGTGTTTTTGACCACCTACCTTCTACCTACCAACAGTTCATGTATTCTTTTTGCGACCATTTCATAAACTTTCTCTATTGAGCAAAAAAAAAATTAGTGTAGAACCAAATATGCGGAAAATCGGTGTACAGGTTCAATATTTTGATGACATAAGTGTAGTGTAAGTGTAAGTGTACACTTATGTCAATTTGTACATATGAATTATATGAACGTAGGTATAATATAGTTACTAAAAACTCCCTGAAAGTATGTTAATTACGATAGCGAAAAAATTATCAAAATCGGTTCATTAGTCTATGAGATAATTGCGGCCATACATACATACATACATTCGTACGGGTCAAATACATAAACTCTTTTTTGAAGTGGTTTAGTCAAAAAATTACCTGCTGGCCTGAATTTTCATCGAAACAAATAATAATCTACCAAAATAATAAAACAATCCACCGAAATGAGACAATTAAACACCGAAATGATAAAGCAATCCACCGAAATGAGATAATTAAGATTTAAAAAAACCGAAATGAGAATTTCTATCATTTCGGTGAGATTTTTGTCATTTCGGTTGACAATTTAGCCCACCGAATCCACCGAAATGATAACACCGAAATTAGAAATACGGACAAAAATTAGCATTACAAGAAGACTATTTATTACAAGATGATATGAATATTACACAAAAAAACGTATTGCCATTACGCACTCTTGAATAGTTTTTTATATGTATTAACTAATTGCAAGACAAGTTATACCTGTACACGGAAATGATAAGAAGTTTGTCACATGCCACCGAATTGAACTACTTACTTTTTTTGCGGGAACACGCAGGCAAGCGGCGCATTTCCTCCTACGATAAGCACATAGACCACACTGTTACCTACATTTTAAGCGCACGAGGGGGGAGCTAGAGTTATCCTATGCAAAACTACAATCGATTAAAAAAAAAACACCGAGATGAGAGGACTTTCTGGGACACAAGCATTTTTACTTACCAGTTATTAAACTAAGTAGATATTATCATAAAATTATTTTATTACTATACTGTCACTATTCACAATTTAAATAAAAGTAGCCATATACCTAAATAAGCAATACTTTTTGATTTATGACGGAAATTACATCGAAAAAGGTTGTGAGGACAGCTACCGAAATGATAAATTCGGGGCTTTAAAATTTTTTAATTTCCTAAACTGCAGTCCTACTCAATAAATATTTATTGTCTCGCATAGGTATCTACCTATTCTACCTAGAAAAAAATATTAGATCTTTATACTAACGTTGGACAGTACCGATTTCACCCATGCCGTGCGAATTTTGCTGTTGGGAAATCCACCCATACACACTAAGACTCATCTTCTTACCAAATTTCAACATTCCACATACACGGGAAGTGCGTCATAATTTTGATCAGTCAGTGAGTAGGTCTTGTTTTATGTGATTTTCAAACCTCTGTATCTCAGAAACGGTTCAACTTGAAAATTTGAAACTTTCAATTTATCATCACATCCACGAGTTTAACTTATATTTCAAATTTCGTAGGATTACTATCCCGCGAACCAGAGTTATGAGGGGGGTCAAAACAGCTCGAAATGGATCGTGTAAATAACACACTCATGCGACAAGGCCGGAGGAACTTGGCCTGGCGCACTTCGTGCGCCTAGAAATAGCATACCGATTTCAATGATTCCCAAACTAATAAGACGCCAAAATACAACATTAACGGGCTGTTTCACCACCTTCTGATAAGTATCGAATAGCTTAAACTTAAGTTTTGTCACTTTCTTACTTTATGTCAAGTAACAAAGACAAAAGTACTTAATTGTAGATAGCTATCCGATACTTATCAGAAGGTAGTGAAACAGACCCTGAAAGGGATAATTCAATATGCGAAGTAACCCTCATTATGAATTGTCGTAGCATACGTACAACGTAGCATATCCTGTAGTATATCTGTAATATTATTATCACGGATATTTTTAGTAGAGCTCCGTAGCGGCCGCGTAGAAGAAAAATTCTGCCGTGTAGCAAATCTTTGGTTCAAAGCCCGCCCGTAGCATTTTTTACCGCACAAGTTTTACGCTCAGTGAGAGGGGAAAAGGGAATGAACATTAGTCATATTTTAAAATGTCGTTTAAAAAACTGCAATTTCAGTAAAATTAAAATCTCATAACAGAAGGTTATGAGAAGAAAGAACAATAGAGATTCTTGAGAAACAAATCACTTTCACGTAAAGTAATTATTTTTTTGTAAAAAAAAATCTTATTTACCAACTCGGGCACAGGCAATTTATTTGCAACAAAGGGATACCAGCAAACATTTGATAAGTACAGAACTATCCAATTCCAATGACGGCCGGACATATCTATAATTTGAATGTCTAAAGGGAACCCTTCGGGAACTTTGAAGTTGTATCACTTGAAATTGGAATATTACGGCCCTGAGCGTAGCTATCAGGACGTGTTATATGATAGATACAAAACAGCCGCTCCTCGCTCTCAATCTTAATAAAATAGACGTTTAATTCGGAAGAATTTTTTTTTAAAGTGATGCCCATGACAAAAGAATTTTCGGTTTCTGATGCTATCGATACATTTTTTTTAAATAATAAAACCAAGACGTTCTTATTTTTGTAGAAAAAAAATATTTTCATCAACTCGACAGTAAAATTATTTTACGGTCGAAAGTTTTTAAAAAGACCATTGTATATTTTTTTAATCTGTTAAAGTTTCATTTCACAAAACTTAAGAATTGCAAATTATATACAAAAAACTATAATATTTCTTGAGAGAGTTATTCTTAGAACTTTCATTGTTGCTAAATGTTATAATGCATATTATAATAATAATAATAATAGATGATGAAATAATAGAAGCATAACACCGACGTAGGTATATTGTATAATACCTACTTATCCCCGAAACTTTGCAAAACAGACAAGTCGAAGCGATATAATTTGAAAGCCCAAAAGAGAATTCTCTGAAACGCTCAAGTTGAATCATTTGGAACTGGGACACTTCAGCTTAGGGAATACCTGCTGGTAATGTTGTAACTTGTAACATCGGCAATTTTTTTTAAACTTAGTCAAGTATCCGTGAGTTGTTCGTTGAATGGGAATATTTTAAAACTAGACCCGTCCACTGAATTCGAGATAAAATATTCATCACCCGATTTAAATTACACTTACTTACCAGAAATCTCTCTCAACTCTACTCTAAAATGGTTATAATAATCAATCAAATAAGAATAAAACATCGTTTATATGGGGCGCGCTCGAGATATACTTACTACTCTTAAATTTATTTATTATTTATTGAATTTTATAACTGTTTACATATTTTAGCGGTAATCCACAGACTCAGATATTAGTTTCTAGAGCAATCAAAATTTCAAAATTTCTTTACGTTTGAATGGTGAATCTAAGATTAAGTATCTCTATGCCCTCATACGCATTAGCGGTTGCGGTAGCGGTGCGGTTATATTTTTATATGCAACCGCTACCGCAACCGCTAATGCGTACGAGCGCTTAGTGCGTACAAAATGAGCGGTTGCATATAAAAATATAAAAAGCGGCTAGCCGCACCGCTACCGCAACCGCTAATGCGTATGAGGGCTATCTCTTCTTCTTCTTCATGGTTAATAATCAAAATATGAGTGTCAAACTTCGTTTGACTGCTGATAAAATTCTCTCATTTATTATATTTATTCATTCGATTTTTAAGAGTTTATAATTTCTTTTTACACGTTTACGCCCCATTTCAATGGTCCCTCTATTTCAAACCTAATTTATGGACATTTGCATTAGGTACACCGTCCAAGTGACAGGCACGCCTCCATCTAAATTCTTCTAAATAAAATTTGCGGAGCGTGTTCTTGCAGACAAAAATATATTATTTCAAACCATCATCTAAAAAAGTTAATTTTTTTTCTCACACACCGTACCAAATCATATAGAACGGAGTCGTGTAATATACATTATATAAATATGTGGATGAGCTTACGTACTCCTAAACAGCTGATGCCTGCGTTGCCTTACAGTGGATTTAGCTTATTTAGAAATTCTGAGGGAATTCTTTGATTTTCCGCCATGAAAATTAGCCTTAATACTTATCCTACTATCTTCTATCTACTTACTTGTTAAAATTACCCCGGACAAACAGACGGACATCAGACAAAAATTTTAAAAATGTGTCTTTGTGTTGAGTTAATTTTTTACTAGCGTAGAGGTGCACGTGTATTTGCGCTTTTATTTTGAAGAATGCTTCGATTTGACTAGACTTTGTGCTATTATTTAAATACTCAAATAACTTAGTAATTTAAAAAGTGGCAGTTATTTCAAAATCACTGAAGATTCTTCAATTTTATTTATTTGAGAGTAAAGAACCTGTAAAGTTTTCTATAACAGTGTGAAATGGCGAAGAAGAATTCACAATTATTAATAACACTACATAGTACCTACATCAGATGTAAACCACAAGTTATGGGACGATGTTATGATAGTATTAATGGGTTATAGTGTCATTACTTACCAGTTTACGAGGATCTTGTGAATTGGGTCACTGGTAAGTATTAGGTATAGTGTTATTGTAATAACAGAAACCCAATATTAAATTATCTTATTAGGTACCTTAATAAGTAATAATAATAAATAAGAAGAATAACAAATTTTATTACTTTATTATGATAGGTAACTTTTCAATACGCAGAATGCTTCAGCAAAGCCAGGAAGCAATACTTACCTCATTTATGAGTCTCAAAAAACGAGTATTTTGGCATGTTGAATAGAAGCAGGCGTTACTTTGCGGAATTCCATGATGTACAATGAATATAAAATTACTTTGCTATAATCCGAAGAAGTTAAAAAAAGACTTTGCAATCGTCCGTTGTGAAGTCAACATCTCCTGAAGATGCTCCGGTGTCAGAGCGAAACGATCGTCGAGTTCATTTTGTGGTGAATTTGTGCGGTGTTGTGCCTACAAATTTGTCACTGTTAGCGGATTATAGCAAAGTAATTTTATATTCATTGAGTATTTTGGCAATTATGACGGAACCGATAAACTGACAAACACGCAATACACACAACGACTCCTAAACTCGTTTCTCTCCCCTTTAGTTTCATGAATAGCAGCGTGGATGTTTTCGTTACGAGTACGTATAAGATATTATGCCAAGATAGAGACGCGGTGAGCACAGCTATTTTCCAACTTTAATGGCTGAACATAACAGGAATGCCTTTGTTTCGAGTGATTATAGTTTGCAGTGGTTTGACGTGAAGCATAGGACTCGTAGTAACTTGCAGTATTGTTAACATGTTTGCTTTTATTTTAAAAATACGATCTTTTAATTGGCTATATAACATACGCATAGAATAGTATGCAGAGAATAATACTTAGATTATTATCAGAATAAAGTCCTTTGTAATTCGTATTGAGGTTCGTCGAGTGTAAGTGAAAAGGCTGGTTAAAAATAAAATATAAATAAAATAAACATCAAGAAAACTCCGCAGAATAATTAAACTAATGACTACGTGACAGAAAAGAAATAAAGAAGCGATACTATAATTGCATGGAGTGTCGGGGGTGTTGTATGGCTGTGGGATGTGAGCTCTATCTATTTTTTGTATTTTAGCTTTTATTGTAGATGCTTCGATGGCGAGGAATGAAATGTGCTTTTCCCGTAACTTTTCCGAGGATTAGTGGCATTTTCTTAAGAAATTAGGTCCATATTCCATCTATCAAAATGTTCGTGCATAAATTAAAAAATATATATTATACATACATATATTATTATTAAAACCAAACATTTTTATAAGTTTATAAATAACGTAATATACGAAACGAAATTGGCTGTAAAAATGATTGGAAAATACCAATCGGCCATTAGCGATATAATTAATGACGTAATTATGGAAAATAACCGTTTAAGCGTTCAAATGGATTGGCGTTGGTTGGAAAAGCTACCTCTTGCCATGACATCCGTTTACATTAAGTACCCGCCTACACCGATCAGCCCGATAAAATAACACAGATTTTATATCTAGACGCACGGCAGTGCGTCCGGCAAGTTCCGGCCTTGATGCATGCCAGTGTGTATATTTACACGAACCATTTCGAGCAGTTTTGACCCCTTGGATATAATATTTTTAATTAAGTAGTAGTTTAACTTTGAAATATGGCAAAAGCAGATACTGTAGTTGTAATGTATGTAGGTTTTATATTGATTTTAGTTGTTACTTGTCAGTGGAGTCTTCTGTTCTTTTGTTATGTCAAATAATAAAATTAGTTTTGTAACAAATTTATAGTGGCGACGAGATAGGGATTTTGTTAAAAAAATACGATGGCTTCTCCCGGTAAGATATCGGAATTTGATATGGGAAACGGGAATTGGAACTCATACTGTGAGCGTTTGGAAATGTATTTTGTGGTTCACGCCGTCAAAGAGGAGTTGAAGGTGCCGACGTTAATATCAGTCGTCGGGGACAGGGCATACGAATTGATGGTGAACCTCTGCAGCCCGATTAAGCCACAAAATAAAATTTTCACGGAGCTGGTGAAAATAGTCGGTGATCACTTGCAACCTAAGCCATCGATATTAGCCGAACGTTTTCGATTTAGGCAGAGTCGGCAACGGGAATCCACTTCGGTATCACAATATGTAGCTGAACTCAAACAATTATCGCGATTTTGTGATTTCGGTAACAACCTAAACGAAAACATGAGAGACCAGTTCGTATGCGGGTTACAGAGTGACATCATTCGTCAAAGACTCTTTGCCGAGGAAAAGGTGGATTTCGCTCGTGCAGTCAAGTTGGCAACGACATTTGAAGCAGCGGAGCGCAACGCCCATGCCGTGGAGACCGGAGTGGCGGGTGGCGGGATAAAATCGGAACCGGGAACGATAGGAGAAAAGGGTGACGGCGAAGCGTCGGCGAAAGCGGTACTTCGTTTTCAAATCAATGAGTGTGTACGGTGCGGGGATCGCGGGCACGGTAAAGACGGTTGCCCTTATAAATTTTTTGAGTGCAGCCGGTGCCGGCGGATCGGGCATCTACGGCGTCGGTGTCCGGAGGATCCTGGGACACAGTCGGCTGGGCAAATTGCGGCAAGCGGTTATAACCGGTCGCGGCGCGGCGGGCGCAGCACCGGAGCGCGTTGGGGAGACGCAGCAGCGCGCGGAGGGCGCGGCTCGGGCAGGAGGTCGTCGCGAGGCCCGGCCGGTTACGCGACGGGCACGAACCATCTCCAAGATGAAGACTCGGCTCGGATGGAGCCGGTCACATCGAATGACATCGAAGACGACGAACCTGTTTATCAGATGTCTCTGAGGGACTATAAACCGGTTAGCTTAGTATTATCATTAGACGATAAGCCTTTGAGTATGGAAGTCGACACTGGTTCTGCATTGTCATGTATAAGCAAGCAGACATATGACAAATTGTATAAATACCTACCATTACAATCGTGTCGGTTAACTTTGTCATTTTATGATGGAACAAAAATAAAACCTCTAGGGTATATTTCGATGAGAGTGAAGTATAAAGATCGCATGAAAATGTTAGATTTGTACGTAATCGATAATGGAACGACGTCATTGTTGGGGCGGCAATGGTTAGCCGAATTAAATATCGAAGTACCTAAGTGCAAAATGAATAACTTACAATTGCAGGGCTCCGTTAAGAGTAGTTACGCGGAGGAAATATTTTCCAGGTTTGGTGAATTAGTGGACGGCGGGCTGGGGTGCTTCACGGGCGGGCGCGCGACGCTGCGCGTGCGGGAGGGCGCCGTGCCCGTGTTCTGCCGCGCGCGGCCTCTCGCCTACGCGCTGCGGGAGCGCGTGGACGCCGAGCTGAACGCTATGCTACGCGCGGGCGTCATCGAGCCCGTCGACACGTCGGACTGGGCCACCCCGCTGGTTATTGTGAACAAACCGGACGGTTCCATTCGGATATGCGCCGATTATAAGACTACTTTGAATCGTTTTTTGTCTGTCGATAAATATCCGGTTCCGAAAATAGAGGATTTGTTGGCTAATTTAAGCGGGTGTAAGTATTTTAGTAAAATCGATCTATCCCAAGCTTATAACCAAATCGAGTTGGATAGTAATTCGAAGGAATATACGGTTATAAATACTCATATAGGTTTGTTTCGATACAATAGACTCGTTTTCGGTTTAGCTTCGAGCCCAGGCATTTTTCAGAGAATAATGATAAATCTTTTTAAGGATATTCCGAATGTTGTAACTTTTTTGGATGACATTTTAATCGCAAACTCATCGGTCGATGAACATAAGGAGACATTGAATAGGGTGCTAACCAGGTTTAAGGATTCCGGTTTTAAAATTAAAAAAGAGAAATGTGTATTTTTCGAGAAAAGAGTAAAGTATTTGGGGTACATAATAGAGGATAACGGTATTCGGGTCGATCCAGATAAAATCGAACCTATTTTGAATTTGGCTGAGCCAAAAAATATTACGGAATTGAGATCATTTTTAGGTATGGTGAACTTTTATGGTCGATTTATTAGAAATTTAAGTGGTCATCTATCACCGTTTCATAATTTATTAAAGAAAGGTCACGCTTGGTATTGGGGGGAAAAGGAAAAGAGTTCATTCATTAAAATTAAAAAATTGGTGTCGGGTTCTGCGGTTTTAGCGCATTATGACGTCAATCAGCCGGCTATAGTAACGTGCGATGCGAGCGCGCACGGGTTGGGCGCGGTGCTGGCACAGCGCGCCGCCGGCGGCTGCGAGCGCCCGGTCGCGTTCGTGTCCAGATCGCTTACGGCTGCAGAAAGGAATTATAGTCAGATTCAAAAAGAAGCTCTTGCGATTATTTTTGCCGTAAAGAAGTTTCATCAATACTTATACGGGCGTCGTTTTACACTGCGTACGGATCATAAGCCGCTAGTGAGTATTTTTGGAGCTGAATCGGGCATTCCGAATATGACGGCTAGCAGACTTCAGAGGTGGGCTTTAATTTTATCAGCGTATGATTTTTCGATTGAATATGTGAGTACGGATAAGAATACGGCCGATTGTTTGTCTAGAATGATTGCAGCGCATAGGGAAAATCGTGAGTCTCAAACGATCGAATGTCCCGAGCAGACATATCTACATTTTGCTTCGGAAGCTTTATTACTCGATTACGAGAAATTAAAAAAATGTACTTGTCGAGATCCCATTATGGGACGAGTGCTGAGTTACGTTCGAGACGGCTGGCCAGCCGAGGTAGATATTAGGGAATTACGGCCATATTTTAACCGTCGGAAGGAATTGTATAGCGAATTAGGATGTCTCATGTGGGGCCATCGAGTCGTAGTGCCGGTCGAGTGTCGCGACAAAGTGTTGAAGGAGCTTCACGACACCCACATGGGTATAGTGAAAACGAAGGCACTAGCGAGGAGCTATGTATGGTTTCCGGGAATCGATGAAGCGTTGGAGGCGATGTGCCGCGCATGCGAGGTGTGCGCCGCGGTGGCGGACGCGCCGCCGGCGCACGCGCCGCACATGTGGCCGTGGCCGGGCCGGCCGTGGACGAGACTCCATATAGATTGCTTAGGTCCCATCGCTGGGGTTACGTACATGGTGGTGGTCGACTCATGTTCGAAATGGATAGAGGTCATTAAAATGAGGTCGATCACAGCGAAGACTGTAATTAATGAATTGAGAGAAATTTTTGCTAGGTTTGGTCTTCCAAAGCAAATAGTTAGTGATAATTTTGCATCGTTCCAGAGTGCAGAGTTTGGAAATTTTTTAAGTAAGAACGGTATCGAACAAATATTTTCCGCACCGTATCATCCATCCTCTAACGGCGCTGCGGAAAATGCAGTTAAAATATGTAAACGGGTCATAAAGAAAGCTCTCATACAAGGTGTCGAAGTGGACACGGCTCTATGTCGTTTTCTATTGCTATATCGGAACACCGAGCATACTACGACAGGAGAGAGCCCGGCCAAATTATTACAAGGCAGGTCGTTGCGTACGCGCCTGGACAAATTAAAACCGGACCGAGACGATTCGGTTCGATCTGCTCAGGCGCGGCAACAGTTCGCCGCGGGGGGGATAGAGAGGTCGGTCGAAGTCGGAAACAAGGTTTGGTATCGGAACTACAGACCGGGCAATAAATGGTTACCAGGGGAGGTAATAGGGAAATGCGGGAGCACAAATTATAAAATACTTACACCTGAGGGAACCGAGATTCATAGGCATATCGATCAGATTAAGAAACGGTCGGAGAGCAATGCGAGCAGATCGGATAATTTTGAAGCTGATCACGATAGAACGACATCAGCGGGGCGGTCCGGGGGCGCGATGGTAGCGGTGGCGTTGAGCTCGGTGTCTGGGGAGGGACAGCGGGAAGTGGGCGCGTCGCCGCCTCGCGCGGTCGCGACGCCGCCTCGCGCGGCTGCGACGCCGGCTCCGAGCGCACAGCCCGAGGCGGCGACGCTACCCGGGGCGGTGCGGACGACGCTGCCCGGTGAGAGCCGCCAGCCCGTGCGTAAACGATTGCCACCCAAACGTTTTGGCATTGACGACTTATTTTAATTAATTGTAGATTTAAGTAATTAAGGATTTGATGTTGTATTAAATAATATTGTTAGTTAAGAAGGGAGGTGTAATGTATGTAGGTTTTATATTGATTTTAGTTGTTACTTGTCAGTGGAGTCTTCTGTTCTTTTGTTATGTCAAATAATAAAATTAGTTTTGTAACAAATTTATAGTAGTATAAAAGGTTTTTAAAAGTATATTCCTAATACAAATGATATAAAATACTTCATACCCGCATTTGAATAAAAAACTTGCTACTAATTTTGAATAAAATATCTGATTAAATAATAATAATTGTTTACTGTAAATAAAATTAAAGGTAATAAAATGAATAAATCAATGAACATATTTGCAAATTAGGTTTCACATTGTAAAGGATAAGATACAATATTTTGCATAAAATGTTTAAATAATAAGTTTCATCAACTAAAATGCTATTTACATTTCATAAGTTAAATATGGAGTTAAGTATATTGTAATAATTTGACTATGAGTACATTTCATACTATAGATATTCACAAAAACTTTTGAATTTATGATAGAACTATAGATGGATATCATTTCTCAAATAATTATAAAGCTTTTTTCCTTTGAATAAGTCACATAAATATTGGTGGACCAAAATATTCTCATCGTCGTTATAGTCAATGAAGAACATTGTCAGAATTAATATAAACTCTTCGATGTACAGTTATAATGAATATGAGCTTTCGGCACAGACGACCTTCCAACCCCAATTACATCAGTGACATGCCCCTAGATTGCTAATGACAGTCCTGTCATGTAACATCCCGACGATGTTGTAGTCACATATTTTGTCCTGTTCATAATATATCTAACAATAGACCGTAAATTCTAATAAGCTGTTATTATCCGGTTTACAATTAAAGTATGAATAAAACGTGATTTCATAATTTCATCACCATTTGTCCCACCCTAGTTTCGGTTTGCATAAATCAAACATTTGATGCAGTGTCACTACTCCTCATTATATCGACAAATTACATTAGCATCAGCCCCTCACTAATTTATGCTGAATAACAAGTACATATGGTGATGTTAGTACATGCAAATTGGAATGATAGCTGTAGAATTTGTCACGAAGCTTTATTGATACTGACGTGTTGAGGGCTGGATTAAATAAAGGCGTTATCGCTGATTAGTCTGTAATGATCTATAATTATTTCGAATGGTTTTAGCGATCAGCGATTTGAAAGGAATCGATTAAAAGCGATAGTCGTAGAAGCAAAGCACGAACACGCTGTTTATCGATAATAATATTTTAACAATCATGGGGGCATAATATACGATTAGTCCGTAATCATCGATTGACTGCTGATTTATACCGGCGATAATTTAGGAGTGGAGCAACCTACACGGTCTATCTAATATAAATAAATAAATAAAAAAATAAAAAAAAAAAAATAAAAAAAAATCTGCCCTTTGTTAGATCATAGATCTAACGTAGGTACATCGAATGGGAATCGATACAAGACATAATAAATTATGAATACATTTTGTATCGACAGTATTATATGATATATTGATTGGCATTAACGTCCATCCAGACCATTATTATTAAATGATAAATGGTTTTAGCGATGCCACATGACATGATTCAATTGCAAACAAGTCGTTGGTTAAAGGTTTTCATAGATAAATTATGATTTATCTTTCTTGATGTAGTTTTTTCAATAAGCGAAAGCATTAAAAGGTTCATAAGTATAATAGACTACATGTCTTTCAGAATTTTACATTTTATATGATACTCCTTGAACATAATTATATAATATGATATAACATTAAACAGTCATCTTTATAATGCAACCAAGATACGTATAGGAACGTTAAACTACCATTTACTATTTCTGTCATACCCACTTGTGTCTTACAACAATAGAAAATGGCGGCTTCTCGTTCCTATAATTATGTTCTCACAATTTGGAAGAATTTTCTTAAATATCGTGCCTCTATATTAGCGTTTTTTATATTCTTTTAATACACCTAGTATCAACAATTTTATAGCCTACAATTTTCCTTTTACGACAAAACACAGTGGGATGTTCGTAAGTATACCAGCTAGTTTTTGTTTTCGACTTTCCTTAAGTTTTTATATGCGGCTGCCAAGCTCGGCGAAGTTGCAACATAATAACGTTCTGTTAGCGTTTCAAGCACCATAAAACTGAAAAGTATCATAAATTCCGCCGGTAGCACTAAACTAGTGGATTAATTCTTATTTGTTTCGGAAATAAGTAATATGGTGAAAAGGGTGGGTTTATGAGATATATACATATTCGTAGGTATATGTGTACTTTTCAAGAAACACATACCTGTCTATATTATGTGTGACGGTCATAGAAGCCTAAGTTGTGAGAGGTCGCAAAAGAGTATAGTTGACAGTTGACTGAAATAGACGATGGGGATGGGGATATTTTGGTTACAGATCACCATACTAAAATAATATCAGAATCGAAAAAGAAATACATATAAAACATCGTCATAACTTATAAATCATAATCTTCTTCAATGACAAGACATAAATTGTGTGGTCTACTTAGAATTTTGTATAAACAAAATGAAAGCGAGCTAGGTACATTTTAAGAACTCAAAATGCGAATGATGGAAAAATAAAAGCCTCCATGCGACTTTGCGGAAATTATGTACCTATTTGAGTTTTCGTTTATTTAAAAGCTAAGCCTGCTCGAGGCGAATGATGGAAAAATAAAAGCCTCCATGCGACTTTGCGGAAATTATGTACCTATTTGAGTTTTCGTTTATTTAAAAGCTAAGCCTGCTCGAGAAAATATAATGTACAGTAACAAAAGAACTCAAATATCTTAAAAAATTACGAAGCTATAGAAGTTTTTACTGACGTCACAATTATTTTTCAGCTATTGCATTCTTGATTGTATATTTTATAATGTAATGTCGAATAGTGAACTACCTACCCTATATAATTATGATATGAATGAATGCATTGAGTTCGAGGAGTGCGGCTTTTGCGGCTTTATAAAATGTGCGATCAGAATTACAGTTCCTCTCTGAAGGATAACTTATTGCCCCCTTTCCATTAATCACATAATGCTATATGATTTTAGGTAATAACGCAGCGAGCTCCTTGCGCATCCAGATCGATGAGCATTACAGTCCATCCATCATTAAATTATATTTAAAAGCACATTGGAACCCGTGGCCGCAAAATTACATACCGAAATGGGCGATTTTGATTCCCGTCCCACGTCATCATTTTCGTAATACCTCCATCTAAATTTTTATCAGAACCAATTACCGATCAGACTGGATTTATTGCGAATTGGTGCAAAATGGCGTGATTTTTAGAGTTTTATAAAATTCGAGCGCTTTTGTGGAGACCAATAACGGCCATACTAGCAAGGGAATTGATGGTTTTGGTGTATCATTAGTTCATCGATGAGATTTATAGATAATATAATAGATTAATTATTGAAGCTTATAAATATAGTCAACTAGATGGCAAGTGTTTATGAATCCTTAGCTTTAAGAAGTTAAAGCTTACCTATTTAGTTCTTTTATTAGTTTGAGTACAATTATACGGATAGTTATGTAATTTTACAAATATTAGGTATTGTTGTCTTCAAAATAACCGTTTTATTTATAAAGTACCTAAAGTACAGTACAAAAGCAATATTAAACAGTCTAGTGTGCGATTATGCCATAGAGTCCCTTTGTATTTTTATTTCTTGGAATACTTGATTGCTTATTCTTTACCAAGGAGTATTTCAAGCATTCTTGGTTTGTCTATTCCGTGCAAACCGCACATTAGATACTGCTCTTATAAATCTATGACACCGAAGTAAATCATGTCTTCTTTTTGTAACATAAACTATTCTGGCGCTGACTCACTTATAAATAAAACACAGCGCTATTACTTACTATTAAATAAACTAACATAGTTAATAAGTCTATATAAATGTAACTAACACCTGGACCTTTGTTGTCTTCAAATAAATAGGTAAATACATACATACATTACATTGAAGGATATATATTTTTTCCAGAAAAGCATATAATAAGTATTGGGTTCAAGAGATTTCTGCAAGAACAGGTATACAAAGTAAGCAGTAGGATGGGAACGGATATTATTAACATACTGCGTCTACGCAGGTGAAATCGTTCGTAGCTTAATATTCATGATAGAGAAAGGTAGTACAAGTCACGGCAAATAAGTCTACCGTTGACCTTCAATGCGCAGAAGTCGAAAATGAGGTATCTCGGGGTGTGAGTGGGTCGCGGGGAGGGCGTGGGGATCGTTCGTAAGCACTGATTAGCTCTCGCGGATCCCTCGTAAGCGCTGATTGGCTCTCCAATCGTATTGTGTCCCGCGCTCACTCGTATGACGCTGCGCGCACTTGAAGGTCACCGGTCGACTTACGTGCCGGTGGTTATAACCACTAGTCCTATGCGAGTTGATTTTAAAACCATCTTAGCAACGTCCATTTCGCAAATGGAGCCTGAATAAAGGAGAACAATAAATACTATTTCCGAATGCGCTCGCCGGGAGTTGAGTTCAAATTTTTAAAACAGAAATAAAACGTTAGCCGGGAAGTTGAGAGTTGGCGAACAAATTATAAATTAATTAACAGTGAGAGGCCCGGCTCGAACAATTACTTTAAGATTGCGAGAGTACGATTTTCCTCGGCTCCGCGCCAAGAGCCTCGGCGAACGCCCATTTTAATAATTATGACTTATTTCATTAAACCCTATACATAAGGTGCCGCTGACTCCACTGAATATAATGCAGTTAATTCCATATTTCACCCGGTATATTATTCAAAATTTGCTGTAGCAGTGCTACGAAATAGTTCATATTAGCTGAATAGCCCTGGCTTTGCACGAGCGGGCTTCCCTGTTTATAGTCTAATGTGACATAATATGTGAAACGTCTTGTAAGACCATGTGAAATGTTCTAACATCTATTTATGATGGTGAAAATAGTATCTCGACTCATACTCGACTCACAGTAAAGCATTCAAAATGAGCCTCATATCATGTCTTGAAAGGAGGGTATCTACGTCGCGTACATCTTACACTTGCGAGTCGAGTTAATGTTGATTCGTTACGGTGTTGGAGACTCCGAAAACGTCTAGAAGATATTAAGTGCAAATGCAAACGAACGCGATACGCGATTTGGTTTTATACACACTACTGTGAAGAATTCGCTAACTTTAACAAACTCATGGCATTATATCCACGTGGAACTAACCTAACCTAGCCTACGGCCTCCAGAACCGCCCCTCACAGTCATCCAATCACACACCAACCTAGCCTGATAACATCGACCTTCTAACCAAGTAATCAGGCCCCACAATAGGGCAAACCAAAAAAATAACCAATCACACTACAATAGACAGCAAATCACTCAGCCTACAGCCAACAGCGCCACACCCTCTTTCCACAATTAACTGAGTATTTAACACAGACAGGACTGCACCTGAAGCGTGCTCAAGAGAGACTGCCCGCTTCGTCGAGCTGCGATTCCTTATATTGAGTTGGCAAACGTATTCACCTTTATTTAAAACTACCCTCTTTCTAATTTTAATTACTTAGAAAAATCACGACACTATTTAGATAATTTTTTAAGTAGGGATAAATTGCACAGAAAATTATGTTATACCTACTCGAACATACACACGTCACGTAAAAAAATGTTATGTTCCAATTCAAGGTAAAAGCAATTTAACGTTTAAATTTTAATAAAAATACATACAACGCGTTACAAACACAAATAGAGACATGGGGTAGACAAGGGTGGACGCGACCCGACCGTCTTTCGGGCTCATTTTATTATTTACGCCCTTTTTTTATTGGCACATTTTTTTCTAGAACAACATTGGCATACACAAGAATCATGCTTGTGATATTTTTTTCTGCTAAATTGACTGCTATTTTTACCGTATAAAGGGCCGACGAGCCAAGACCTAAACCTAAACCGGGTTCTGTTATTAACCCCCGACGCCGAAACGACGGGGTGTTATAAGTTTGAAGTGTCTGTGTGTGTGTATGTGTGTCTGTCTGTTCCCATGTGGCGCTCAAACGGGTGGACCGATTTGAATGCGGTTTTTTTGTTTGAAAGGTGAATTAGTCGAGTGTTGTTAGCTACAAAATGGCGGATTACATATTTTTCACAACTCCCTTAATATGGGTATCAAATGAAAGGGCTTGACTAGTAACATAACAAATCTAAGATGCAAATCTAAGATGGCCACCGCCACAAAATTGCGTATTACGGGGGTTTTTTAAATTTTTAATTTATACTTGTTACTGTATAAAGGGCCGATGAGCCGAGACCTAAACCTAAACCGGATTCTGCTATACCTTAAGGCCTAGGCCGCACTATCGCGCGAATTTTTTCGCAAAATTCTGTGACATATGGGAATGTATGAAGCTACACGCACATGCGATTTAAAATTCGCGAGAAAAATATATTAAAATGCGGAATATAAACCGCGCGAATAAAATTCGCGCGAATAATTTTCGCAGTGCGGCCCCGCTCAGTATTACGTGTAGCGTTGTCTTTGCCCCATTTCATTCACGTAAAAGCGTTGTCCTTATCAGAAGTAACTGCGCTTGCATTAAGTGTCGGGGGTGTGTTACAGTTTGGAAACACGATTGTCAAACAGATATTTAAATTAGAAAGAGACTATAAAAGATACTAATATTTATAAAGAAATCATTGTCATCAAATCTGATAGACCGTTATGAGGACTAATTAACTTTACTTTAGCAAGTAGGTAATTAGTCCTCATAAGAAGAAAATATATATATAAATTCAGTTTAATTAGAGTATGCTAATATACTATGCTAATAATTATGTACCTATCTCAAAAAGATAAAACAATAAGTCACTAGGTAAAAAATAAACAAATTAATCTTCATGCTTAAATAAAGAAGCCGCCTATATAACAAATTCCAGATAATTATAATAATTGAAACATTGGATACGGTGGAGATATAAATTTCTTTGCTCCTAAGAAATAATTTAATGAGAAATAAATTCCTAATTAAATCTTCAGGCCAACTCAATTATTAAACACCTGATGGCATTGCCCTGTTCGTTATATAACTCTATAATTAATTATTTTTATGATTTTCATGACTTTAAGATTCAAGATTTCTTTAATTTTTCAACATTGACACACTGTACAATTTACGATAGATGCTTATATTTTAAAATAAAAGTATTGTTTTCGTTAGTTTTATCGAATACTAAAACAGAACGCCTACTTATATAATTATTCCTCTTTTGAAACGTCCAGTCTGTCCATTTGTAATGTCTCTTTCGATGGTCGGAGAGCAGATTCTTTCTCTCTGAGAAAATGCCAGCAAGAAACTAACTTATTTACTTTGTAAAAAAATTAGTTTCTTGTTGCCAATATTGTTCTAAATAATAAGACTATATATGGACTTCATGAGAAAGAAAGCTCAGAGTCGCTTAGCGGGCGATGAAGAGAGTTTCTCTACCAGAATTGATAAGAATCAGAGTCACTTACAAATCTGAAGTAAAACAAGTAAAGTAAGTAGCAAAGTAACTGAAGTAAAATGGGCAAGGCATATATGTAGTTCTAATAATCCATAGACGTTTGTTTCCCAAGTTGCTGGAATAGCGACCTCGAAATGAAAAGCGCCCCCAGCAGATCCCCCAATAGGTGAACCCACGACATCAAACAATTTGCAGGGTGCAGCTGAGTACAAGCGACGCAAGACAGCGACGTGTGGAAGTCCCTACAAGAGACCTATGTCCACCTGTGGGCATCTATCAGTTGATGATGATGACCAACATGAAATAAAAAATGCCTGTTGTAACAAGCTGTCACTTAAACTAATTAAATTAGTCTAACTACGCACAACTGCACTTTTGTAAACTTATTTATAAGTATTCAGTCTACGCGAACTGAATGGTTATTCAAACTATAGTAGGTATCTCTATTGTGCAACAACAGCACTCAAAACAAGTGCTTCGCTCGTGGCTGGCTCCTCATTTATTATTCCCTACTGCAGAACTAACGAACCCCCTACGATGAAAAAAAAAATTAAGCCTGGAATATGTCTCTACCTGATAATGAGATAGCAACACTGGAGCTCCTGCAAATACCTAACTCACTAAAAGGTTATTTTATTGTTTCGAAAAATTACTAAGCTAAATTAAAATGAGTCCGCTGTGTTGTAAAAAAATATAATATTTCAGGATCCTTTATTAACTAGACTTAACTTCAAAAACCACAACAAAAAAGTCTTTGTTTGTTTCATTTAATTTGAGAATGAACTAGATTACTCTATTTATTTATTTATTTATTTATTTATTTATTGTAATAAATAAATACCCAGAGAGACATTACAGATTTAACCAATTCATCTCCCTGGGCCATTACACATACTACAAATATTACAAATTCATAACTAAAACTAAAACATAAAATAAAAGAACAAACAAAAATAAGACAAAAACAATACATAGTACGAAATCAAAATTAATACTCCTTTTTTTTCTAATAATATTTTTATGTTTTTGGTGAGCTGATCCAGTGGAGTGTGGTAAACATCCAGTCCCGGATTTTCGCGAACCAAATCATTGAGTAAGCGCAGCGCACGAGACACCGGGGCATGTTGAGCCAGCTTAGTTCTGTGACGTGGCAGCGCGAACAACCTGCGTCGACGCGCAACCGCATAACCATTAGGCGCGTACAAGCTGATAGACTGCAATATATCCATGTTACATTTTTCCCCCCGGATTAGACTGACTATGTAAGTGAGTAAGGCTACATTGCGCCGCAATTTCAGAGTATCATAGCCAGTCATACCAAGGAGAAACATGCTCGGGTATATCGTAGGGTACCCTACCCAATACCCGTATTGCTTTCTATAAAGCCAGCGGATGAATTTTTTTTGGATTTTTTCCACCATGTCTATATATTTATTTTCATGGGGGTTCCAAATTATGCCATTACTCTCAAGCCTGCTTCGTACGAAGGCATTGTATAAAAGTTTTATGGCAGCGATGGAGTTCAAATTCTGCGCCTGTCTTAGTACAAAGCCGAGGGTTCTATATGCTTTAGTACAAATCTCTTTTACATGATCCCGAAAAGTGAGGTCATCTGATACAATTGTACCCAGATCCCTAATTGTCTTCACTCTTGATAAGCTCGATCCACACAGCACATAATCTGTAATGATTGGAATTTCTTTGCGAGTCAATGTGATGACTGCACACTTTTTCTCGTTAAAAAATAGTTTATTAAGTCTGCACCATTGCAACACATTATCAATATCTAGCTGTAGAAGCTGAGCGTCAAAAGAACTTTTGATTTCAAAAAAGATTTTCAAATCATCTGCAAATAGTAGGCAATTAGCATAACTGATAACATTTGGCAAATCATTAATTAACATCAAAAACTCCAATGGGCCCAAATTGCTACCTTGACTAACACCGGAATACGTGTAGTAGGGTTCCGAACAATGCCCCTCGTACTGCACATACTGCTTGCGATCTTTTAAATAACTGGAGAAGAAATTAAGTAATAAAGGTGTAAACCCGACCGAAGCAAACTTACCAAGGAGAACATCGTTGTCAACGGTATCAAAAGCTTTTTGGAAGTCAAAGTAAGCCGCATCTACCTGTGAACCTTCGTCAACTACTCCAGTCACGTAAGTCCAGTAGGTCAGCAGATTAGTGCACGTTGAGCGGCCCGTTCGGAACCCATGCTGAGCTTCTGCGAGTTGACATTCAAATTGCTTTCTTATGCGATACTCTAAGATTGATTCGAATAGTTTTCCGAAGGTAGACAATACCGCTATAGGCCTGAAATCACTTATCTCTGAGCTCAATCCTTTTTTTGGTACAGGTACCACACGTGAGATCTTCCAGACTTCCGGGTAAAACGAGTTCATATAACATATATTGAAAATATGTTGCAACGGTGAGACAAAAATGCTATTGCAATCTCTAACTAGATATGGTGGGATGCCATCGGGACCCGAGGCGCGTTTCGGTTTCAGCTTCTTAAGCGCTCTCCTAACATCGCCCTGGTGAATCGAATCTACATGTATACGTGAACTATCCCCGTTACAAGACAAAAGAGAACATGATCCGTAATAAAATAACATTAAAAGTAAGGCCCGCAGCTATCACGATTAAAATTTCTGTTTCGAGAAAAAGTTGTTTAAAAAAAGAGAAAGAAAAAGTAGGGCAAGAACGTATCTAAGCCGAGGTTAATTGTTCCGCGTCATTATAAAGGTTGTTTACATGATACTTGAACATTCCCGCGACTTTGTTTGCACAATATAAAAGTTTTTGTATGTAGGTACCTACTAGGTATTAGCAGAGTGTGTCCAAGCTGTGTCTATGTTGTATTTTTAAACAGGTTTACCTAAATACCTACGCATATAAAATAATACAATGAACACAAAACTACTTTGCTATAATCCGCTAACACGAAACGGACGATTGCAAAGTGACGAACGTATCACGTTCGTCACTGTACAATCGTCCGTTGTGAAGTCGACATCTCCTGAAGATGCTCCGGTGTCGGAGCGAAACGATCGTCGAGTTAAATTTGTGGTGAATTTGTGTGGTGTTGTGCCTACAAATTTGTCACTGTTAGCGGATTATAGCAAAGTAATTTTGTGTTCATTGTATAATATCATGGAATTCCGCAAAGTAACGCCTGCTTCTATTCAACATATAAAATAAATTAACAAAAGTAACAATTAATCAATCCACCACCACTGCAGCCTTTTTTAACGTTCCACTCCTGGGCACAGGCCTACTCTCTCATAGGAGAGAGGTATTTAGAGCTTAGCCCCGCCACGCTGCTCCAATGCGAGTTGGCGGGCTTATAATCAATCAAAGTGACAATAATCTCTTTCTAATCGCTTCATGATTTTCCGTACTTAATGCATCTAACACGTTTCTAGAAGGTTGCTTCTATCAAATGAAAGAAGCGACAAAGAAGCGAAAAATACGAATAATCTTTGCAAAATTTAAAATTTAAAAATCTTAATAATACAGTGGATCCCTCTTGTTATTGCGCTTTTCGCCCCGGAGTTTGTTATAACGTGGAGATGAACTGGGTCACACACAATTACACCTTGGCCGCTTGACGACATTTAATCTGGCAAATTAATTCGTTCAATCCGCACATGCGAATAATTATTTCAGTTTTCTTTCAGTATAGGTAACTACACTTTTTATGATATTAAAATACTAGTCAAGTAACATATACAGTTTAAACAAGATTTAAACATCGTACTTAGGTACAATTTATATGTTAACGCAGAAAGAATACTTTTTATATATAAGAGCGTTAAAATACAGTCCATTTTCGTGTCGCATTAGACTCCAACATTCTTGGTCTTGCGCTACTTGTATCCAATCCAAGCTCCCTTTGACACATCTGATATCAGCAATCCTCCTAGTGAGGTCTGCCTATACTAGGCTTTGCAACAGCTTGGAATCTTGAGATTCCATCGTCCTCAACCATCTATCGGTTCTTTGAACTATGTGCCCCGCTCTTCACTAAGTATATGCTATGTGATTTGCTCTTGTTCTTTTATGTTCTGTTTTAATCATGGAGAGAAATTTCGAGCATATTATGTCTTCGCTATCCATCGCCCGCTGAGTTCTTTATGAGGCTCAGATAACAGAGCCATATCTAGACTAGAGAGATAAAACACAGATGACACAAAATTGCATTATTTCGATTCATTAGAGGCGAGCTGACGTCAGACGGCAGTACACAGCTGAAATAAACGACGGACTTGATTTATGTTCACAATCAAATACAGAAATCAACTGTTTCATTCAAGTGGATGATTTGTGTCAAACGTTCAACCGACGTTTCGTATGTTTTTAATATTAACATACCAATCACGCTTTGATAGAAATATATCGACCAATTAAACTGGAATTCATTCCAATTGTGCCATAACGTAAAATGTTACGGACGAATGTTCAATATAAGGTAACATTTTCCCGCACATCTTGCACATCCCGCACACGCGCAACAAGGTAAGATTCCCGCCCCGAGTCTGGGTTTATTTATAATGTGTATGTATGTATACCTTTATTAAAATACTAGCTGTTGCCCGCGGCTTCGCCCGCGTGAATTTCGGTTTTTCACAAATCCTGAGGGAATCGTGGATTTCTGGTTCCTATTCCCGCTCCCTTTTCCAATCTTTATACTTACTTTCAAGGTAGTTTGCTATATTGATCTACCTATAGCTGTAGGTTTGGGTTTTATCAAAATCCCGTGGGAACTGTGGATTTTTTCAGGATAAAAAGTTGCCTATGTTTTAAGTCAGGGCATTATCTATTATAGAGTAACAAACATCCAAACATCTAAACATCCAAATATCCGCACTTTCACATTTAGATAATTATTTAATAACTACATAGCTTTACATTATTTATTTAGTTATTTATTTATTGATTTAGTATTTATTTAGTTGCCTTCGGCCACCAGAGGGCGCAGCTGTCGTATCGAGATTCCGCCTGCGGCCGTCAGAGGTCATTGCAATTGCTTCGAGTTTCCAGCTCCGGCCGCAAGAGTTTTGACTATAAGAGGCACTGCAATCGCTTCGAGTTTCTGGCTTAGGCCGCTAGAGGGTGCTGCGATCATTTTTAGTTTCCAGTTTTGACCGCACGAGGGCGCTGCAATCACTTCAAGTTTCTGGCCTAGGCCGCCAGAGGGCGCTGCGATCGTTTTTTTAGTTTCCAGTTTTTGCCGCAAGAGGGCACTGTGATCGTTTTAATTTCCAGTTTTGGCTGCAAGAGGGCGCTGCAATCGTTTTGTAGTTTCCAGTTTTGGCTGCTAGAGGGCGCTGCTATTGCTCCAAGTTTCCGGCTTAGACCGCCAGAGGGCGCTGAGATCGTTTTTATTTTCTAGTTTCGGCCGCCAGAGGGCGCTGCGATTGTTTTTTGTTTCCAGTTTTGGCTGCTAGAGGGCGCTGCTATTGCTTCAAGTTTCCGGCTTAGGCCACCAGAGGGCGCTGTGATCGTTTTTAAGTTTCCAGTTTTGGCAACCAGAGGGCGCTGCGATCATTTTTAGCTTCCAGTTTTGGCCGCTAGAGGGCGCTGCAATCGTTTTTTTTAGTTTCAAGTTTTGGCTGCTAGGGGGTGCTGCTATTGCTTCAAGTTTCCGGCTTAGGCCACCAGAGGACGCTGTGATCGTTTTTTAGGTTCCAGTTTTGGCCGCCAAAGGGCGCTATGATCGCTTCAAGTTAGACTGCCAGAGGGCGCTGCAATCGTTTTTAGTTCCCATTAAAACTTTCATCCCCTATTTTACCACCCTTAAAAGCAGATTTTTCAAAATAAAATTTACAGAATTTTATTATTTAAAAACTCATAATCTAAATGCCGATTTTCATAAAAAATTTCATCCCCTATTTTACCACCCTTAAGGGGAGATTTTCCAGACTAACTAATACAGGTTTTTATCATTTAAAAATTATAATTTCATATCCTATTTTCATATCTGTAACTTCAAAAACATAACCTTCCAACCCCCATTTTACCCCCTTAGGGGAGGATTTTCATGAAATATTTTCCAGGCTGATATCTAAGCCCTAGAATTAACCTATCTTCCAAATTTCAAGTTGATAATAGCAAAATTATAATTAAAACTTCCCATTAAAACTTTCATCCCCTATTTTACCACCCTTAAGGGAAGATTTTTCAAAATAAAATATACAGAGTTTTATTATTTAAAACTAATAATCTAAATGCTGATTTACAGGTCTGTAACTTTAAAAACATAGGACTTTCATACAAACTTTCTACCCTCATTTTACCCCCTTAGGGGAGGATTTTAGGGATATTAAATAGCCTATAACCTGCCCCAAAAGTTGGACAACCAAATGCAAAAAGAATTTTTCAAATCCGATAGGTACTTCCAGAGATTAGCGCGTTCAAACAAACAAACAAACAAACTCTTCCGCTTTATTATATTAGTATAGATATATGTATTTATATGTAAATATGTCTATCAGTCGGCTGTTACTTATAACACAGGCATTAAGTTGCCTACTTTAGGAACAGACGACCGTGTGTGTATGTGTGAGTATTTATTTATTTATTTATTTATTTATTTATTTTCACCTAATTTAAACATCCATAGAGTAGAAACGATTTTTAACCCCCGACGCAAAAACGACGGGTTGTTATAAGTTTGACGTGTCTGTGTGTGTGTGTCTATCTGTTTCCCTGTAGCGCTCAAACGGGTGAACCGATTTGAATGCGGTTTTTTTTGTTTGAAAGGTGAATTAGTCGAGAGTATTGTTAGCTATATTTGATGAAAATCGATCCAAGATGGCCGTGATGGCGCACACAAAATAGCATATTATATATTTTTTCACAACTCCCTTAATATGGGTATCAAATGGCGAATGTCGGGGGTTTTTAAATTTTTAATTTATGCTTGTAAGCGCAAGCACATCGACTAGGATTACGCTCAAAATAAATAAAAAAAGTCGGCCAAGGCTTCGGCTTTTGGAATTCAAGTGAAAAATCGAAATCTCGATAGAAAAGTCATATAAATGTTGGACGTCGCGTGATAAAACTCGACGGGTTGGGGGAAATCATAAAAACAAATTACAAATCCTTAACAAACGTAGCGCGGGAGGCGTGTGAATTAGAAACGGAGCTCGCCATTCTGAACGCATATTAACTTTCTTTATTCTCCCTTTACCATTTTATTCGGTATTAACATCACACTAATATTATAAAAGCGAAAGTTTGTGTTTGTGTGTATGTGTGTGTGTCTCTCTCTCTGTGTGTGTGTGTGTGTGTGTGTGTGTGTGTGTGCATTTTATACATATAATTTTTCTGGAAAATATATTTACATTCCTATTCATTTCTTGTGACTGGTAATAAGACTCACACTAATATTATAAAGGCGAAAGTTTGTGTATGTGTATATTTGTTACTCTTTAACTCCGTAACCAATTTTGCTGAAATTTTAAATGAAGATAGAGTATTTATGCCCTTATTTAACACATACCTAGGCTTTTTATCCTGGAAAAATCCACAGTTCCCACGGGATTTTGAAAACATCGAAATCTATAGCTATAGGTAGATTACTATAGCAAACTTCCTTGAAAGTAGGTATAAAGGTTGAAAAAGGGAGCGGGAACGGGAACCGAAAATCCAGGATTCCGTCGGGATTTCTGAAAAACCGAAATTCAGAAGATAGTTACGTATAAAGCTTTACGTCCAATATTCTATAAGGATACTATTCTCTACCGTAACTAATAAATATTTGTATAATGTTACGCGTAATTATTTTGGATTCGTAAAAAGTTTATCTCGAAGTAATGTCAATGTCCATTTTGTAACTTACTTTCCTTGAATAAAAATTAAGTTATCAAAGATCTGGCCTTAGTACACCAGTTAAAAGTAAAGAACATCGCGTGTGAATGAATTTTAGAAAGAATAATTTACAATAAGTGGAATGCGTCTGGAAGCTTAAGATTAGTTTATTTTTATTAATATATTAAGTATATTTTGTTTGCCAATTACCAGTCACAAGAAAATAATAGGAAGGTTATAATATATAAGGAATATTTTTCAATCATCATTAATCCATGAAAATATGAGAACTGCAAATAAAATACTGCTTTAATCCAAAATTGTGATTGATCGTAATAATAATTATTATTATTATGTTACCTAACATCACAAAACGCCAAGTTCCAAAAGCTCCACCAAAGTCACGGCAAGTTTTTCTCAACATGCACTTACTCGAAAAGTAATTTAACCGATCGACGAAGCAGGAAACTTTTTGATGTCTTCCACAATAAAGTGAAGTTTTTGTTTAAAAGATATAACAATATCTTTATGTTTCTACTGGCATCATTTTCTGTCATCATTTTTCCTCTAAGAATTTCGGCTACGATTTCAATAATTAACATGCTTTATAGTCGAATTGTATTTACATTTTTTTTAAATACTTATTACGTTAATCATAGATTACTAATCCCCGGCCTCTACCCCAGTAAAGCTTTGTCAGTATTGGCTTAGAATCGTCGACTGTTAGGATTTCAGTCTGTTAGGTCTCGCTGAACTATTAAAGCTTTAAACTATTTAACCCTACAGTGACTTTTTCTGTAGGTACTTATATATTGGTAGTTTTACTAACGTTCAAAAGAGTTAAATAATTTTTGCTAATTTTTAAATGAAATAGAATAATTTTTAATAAACTGTCGGATAATGGTGAAAAAATATTGCAAGGGTAATTAGAAGTCCTTTAGTACCTACACTGTGATTGTTGCGCAGATTAACGGGATTATTGCGCATTTATGTTGTTGCGCAGATTAACGAGATTGTGGGGAATAACGACCAACACGGTCAGGCATTAAATAATTAAAACATTTAAGACGGTCCCTTAAGATTGCATTTTCGATGCCGGCATTCAAAATTAAATAAATAATAACTGATGAAAAAATATAATATCTAATAAATAATTTATAAAACTGAGGACAAAAGAAAGAGAACCGCTCACCAACAAGTAAACTTTTGTAAGCTGGTCGGAAAAATCAGTATATACCTAGGCCTAGTACGTAAACAGTAATTGTCACAATTTGCTAAGTACGAACAGACGTCACTCGACAATCTCCCACTGAAACAAACGATGGACTTGATTTATGTTCGCAATCAAACACAGAAATCAACTGTTCCAGTCGTAGATTTATATATCAAACGTACCCACCACTAGCATTCCGGAGCTTTTTAACACATTAATCATGAATTGATGGGCGCACAGTTTAGTTACGCCATTTTGAAGTCGATTAGTGAGTAAATATTAGCCAGGCTTTTATTGTTTGACTCACTTAGATACTAGTTAATATTTTCTATCACACTAATATTATAAAGGCATAATCTATATATCTCCATTCAATTCAATTTCAGCCAAATCGGTTCAGTAGTTGCGGCGTTAAAGAGTAACAAACAAACATACACACACACACACACACAAACTTTCGCCTTTATAATATTACTTACAATACTTACAATTTTATTTAAAAGTACGTTCTTGTTTAACTCTCATTTCCATTTTATTTGTGTTTCGCTTAATTTATTCGATACACAGAGTCGTATCGAGAAGGTATTACGCGTTTACGATCGCCTTAAACTGCTTGAATTCAACGCTTTTATATTTATGCCAATACGATAGAGCAAAGGAACGGCAATAATATACTTCTTTATATTCCTTTCCACTTGACAAGATTAATTATTCATCTAAACTTATTTGTTAAATTTTAAGAATAAGAATATACCTACTCGTAAAAACTAAAATAGATAGTGTAGTGGATAGTAAAACTGCAATTCCTACCAAAATTATTTTTCTACAGGTTTAGTTTAGTAGTAACAAGAGTCTAATCAAGAAATTGTTAATCAGAATTTACCTGGGCTGGAATAACGATGGGGTGATTGAACTAACAAATTATGTAAAAGTAATCAGAAGAATAATTAATTAGTGAGGTAGGTATTTAGTACTCACGAGTGCTCTTTCTGAATGTGACTCAGATAGCACGATTATTTAAAACAGCCTGCAAAATTCTGTATCTTAATACCTACACCAATCTTAATAATTTGTTAGTAGGCCATTATCTTCTATCATCATTCATCGTCATTATCAATCAATTATCGTCCCACTACAGGGCACGGGTCTCCTCTCAGATTGAGAAAGGTTTCGGCTATAGTCCACCACGCTGACCAAGTGCGGATTGGTAGACTTCACACGCATTTGAGAACATTATGTAGAACCGTCAAAGCAAGTTATCTATACTAATATAATAAAGCGGTAGAGTTTGTTTGTTTGAACGCGCTAATCTCAGGAACTACTGGACCGATTTCAAAAATTCTTTCACCGTTGGATATGTACGTGATCCTTGCGTGCTATAGGTTATATATTATGTACCACGGGCGAAGCTGGGGTGGACCGCTAGTTATTTAATAATTACTTAAAACGCACATAACTCCGAAAAGTTGAGGTGCGTGCCGGGAATCGAACTCGGTAATCCCAAAAGTGTTAACCGCTAGGCTATCACCGCTTATTAAGCTATCATGGCTTCTCAAACTGGAAGACCTAAAGATTTGTTACTTGGAAGAAATATTTCTTGAATACTCTAGAAGTGCCCTAATTTTTGAAATTCCCTATTTTAAAGGACTGAATTCAAAAAATTTGAAAACCAACCGGGTAAAGTCACGGACACCAGCTCGTTTGTTAATAAAACTCTTATTTGTTTCGATATTCAATGCACGAGGTAGTGTCGTAAAAATATTATGCTCTTCCAACGCCTTAAAACGCTTAAAGCACCGGGGTTTTATGCGTTTTATATTTTGAATAAGAAGTATTGTTTTATTATCTTGAATTTTCGACTGCGAATATTTGTTTCAGACTTTGTATTATTACCTACTTATCAAAGTCTAACGCAAAATCTATAAACACAAAAAATGCTATGGTATAAACAATATTGTTTACTCCAGAGCATTTTTGTGCACAAGTACCTATATTGTGCTTTATTAGGATGCGTTTCCACTGGAACGTAGATGAACGAATACGTGTTCAGCTCGAACAATCCGATCAATTGAGAGATGACAAGTTAAAATTATCACGTCATCTGTCAATAATGTGATTGGTTCATTTCGGAAAGTCCCGCATTCACTCCGCTTGTTACCCCTTGAATGATAACGCATCTTTATAAAGAGACCAGCTGATGATAATAATTAATTGCTCCATATAAAATAGACGTATATATACTATATATTTTATACTGTATACTGGATATCTTCGGACAAGGAGACAGGAAAATTTATCGGACGCTTGAGAAGCAATTTAAACTCTCTTTAAACTTTATCCCTTTCGATAAATCCGAAGTTAATGCAACCTTCTTACTTGGACACTTTATAAATTTCTCTACAATGCAATAAACAATGTCTCGTCCAACGGCAATAATAACTTGAGGAGAAATTTATATTTCAGCGTACTAAAATAGTAGTTTATGAAACGGTTGCATAATAGAGGTTATTAAAACACGAGTGTTAGTTTAAAAAACGAGCCGCAGGCGAGTTTTTTAATAGTATTACACGAGTGTTTTAATAACTAATTATGTAGAGTTTCATACACTACTTTATCTAAGCTCATCAATAGGTATCTTACGTATAAAAGAAAAGACTAAGAAATTAACAAAATTATTTATTATAATAAGTATTCATGTTTTGGATATTGCAATTTATAAATTAATAAAAAAGTTACAAGACGACGAAGCTGCAAGAAACTTCCGAATAAAGACGGACGAAATGATAATTTCTAGTCAAGGAGTAAAGGAAGAGGATCTATGGTCACATATAAAGAAAAATATAATGGTTTCGGCAGCAGATGCGCTCGGCTATAGGGAAGGAACTGCTAGAAAATCTTGGATCACTGATGAAATTATTAAACTATTCAGTGATAGGAAAAATTCTAAACAAAACATTAATACATATAAAGAATTAAATGATACCTTAAAAGTAAAGATCAAAGAAGCCAAGGAAGCAGACCTAACCCGAAGATGTAATCACATAGAACATCTCGCAATGACACATCAGCATGGAGCATTACATAAGGCAATAAAAGACTGTCCGACAAAACCAAACGTAGCAACTTCTAATGCTGTAGCAGATGCTAGGGGTGACATTATCATAGACCTAGAAAAACGCCTTCAAAGATGGGAAGACTATATTATTGAACTGTACCAGGATGATCGGCCCGACCTTTCTGATGTAGAAACCCCCGAAAATGGGTATTCCATCCTTCCTGCAGAATTGGACAATGCGATATACTCGCTGAAGCAAGGAAAAGCGGCAGGTGAGGATGGTATACCTATTGAATTGATAAAGGGCATGGGCAAGCAGAGCAAGGCGATCATGCTCCAATTGTTCAATAAGATCTATGACTCCGGGAAAATTCCAAAAGACCTTCTTCGTTCCACCTTTGTTGCAATCCCCAAAAAACCAAGGGCAACTAAATGCTCCGACTATAGAACAATCAGTCTAATGAGCCATACCATGAAAGTATTTCTAAAAATAATCTATAACAGAATTTTGCGAAAATGTGAAGATAATATGTGCCATCAACAATTCGGTTTTAGACCTGGGGTAGGAACAAGAGAAGCCATATTTACTTTAAATACTTTGGCAGAGAGGTCCATCGAAATGCAACAAAAAGTATACCTATGTTTCATTGATTATGAGAAGGCATTTGACCGGGTAAAACATCAACATCTTATGGATATACTGAGGAAGAAGGGTTTAGATGACAAAGACCTCAGAATAATCGGTAACCTATATTGGAACCAGGAAGCTGCCATAAAAATAGATGGCAAATTATCAAACTGGCTGCCCATATCTAGAGGAGTCCGACAAGGTTGCATATTGTCTCCTTTACTTTTTAACCTTTACTCAGAAGAGATTCTAACAGACTTATTGAACAATACACATCAAGGAATCACTATAAATTATTCTGTATCTGGGCTACAGCAATTACTATCTGAAGTAGCAACTGCAGGTGAAGCAAAAGGCTTAAATATCAACGTAGCCAAAACTAAAGCCATGGTAATATCAAAATCTCCTGAGCAACCTTTCCACCTGAAGCTAAATGGCAAGAATATTGAAATCGTACAGAAACTCAAGTACCTGGGTCGTTATTTTACGTCGGACCTGGATCATTTACATGAAATAAAGAGTCGAATCAGCCAAGCTAAAGTAATGTTTCACAAAATGTCCAATACACTTTGCAGCCCAAAACTAAAACTTGATTTAAGATGTCGATTAATGAAATGCTATGTTTGGTCCACCCTCTTATATGGATGTGAAACGTGGGTGTTAAAAAAGGAAGCGAGCAACCGACTTCAAGCATTTGAAATGTGGGTTTACCGAAAAATGCTTAGAATCAAATGGAATAGTTTCACATCAAATAAGAAGGTATTAGATCTAGTAGGGAAAGACCGAGAACTAATGTCGACCATTATGCGCAGGAAACTAGCCTTCTTTGGCCATCTACAAAGAGGAGACCAGTTTTCCTTCCCAAGACTCATTCTGGAAGGAAAAATTGCTGGAAAGAGATCTCCAGGGCGCCAGAGACGCAAGTGGTTGGACGACATAAAGGGGTGGACCGGACTAAGTTACTCAGATTTAAAGAAAGCGGCACTGAATAGACAGGCTTTTCAAATGTTGACCGCCAAACTTCAATATAAAGAAGATGGCACGCGATGATGATGATGATGAATTTATAAATGTACTCAATTCTTCAGGGGAGAACGTTTTTGCATTTTTTCCCTTAAAGCCCTGCGATTTTCTTTTTAAAACAGCAATCAGTCTTGTGTATTTAATAATATCGATTTGGTTGTAGATACTCAATATAGCATTGAGTATTTAGCCCATAAGGACAAAGACTTAAATTTATTTGATAATTCTTGGAAATATGCTAGCATTACATTTTCTGAAAATGAAGTGGTTTTTTTCAAAATTTTCCAACTCATAAAATCTTGGTAACATTTATCGTAAATTTTCTTTGATTTTGCTGGCAAAAGATTATTTGTCATTCCCGATGCTATTTCCAGAATGTCTGGTGGAGTTAAATTCTCTTCAGTATCACTGCTAGACATTTTTCCACGCAACAAAAATCACTTGCAAAATTTTGAGTTACAAAAACTGAATAGTAAATAAATAATAAATTAAAAATTTAAATAATAGGCGCCAAAATTCAATTGTCAATTTCGAATGTGCGGTGCGTGCAGTGCGTCTATGGTCAATTATGGTAGCACTACACTCTGTCCTCTGGCCGCATCTTGCTACCGCCACACTTTCGCAGTAGTAGTAATAGGGTAACTTTGATAGCGGGATAATCATTGTAAGTAACAAAATTAAACTAACTAACTATTGTAAACTAACTATTGTACCTATTTCTTTTAAAATGTTTCTTTTGTTTAATTTATGTTTTTTTGGTGTACAATAAAGTATTAAATAATAATAATAATAATAAACACCCGGCATGGCTCAAAAATACCAGAACCCAGTGCCTGTACTATAATGTAGAAAAAATTATTTTTTAACATTGTTTTGCAATAATTTCCTAACAAAGTAGTGTTATAATGAACTTTTTTAATTTTTTTTTAAATATTATAGATGTATGTGAATAAAGTAGTCCAATATATGACACATTTTGATTTCATATTCGGAATTTTATGATATGAGAGTAGATAAATGTAATTATGTAAGCCGAGAGTTAATAGTAAAATATACGAGTGAAGTCTCGCAGAATGGTCGCAACATTGCTGGTATCCAGCGGAACCAGAAGTGCTTTTTGTCTCTACAATAAGGAGTATTCTGAAGAGTTATTGGAATTGACAACCTCCCTGTGGTCTTATGAATGGGAGGTACCGAGTCCGATTCTGACAGTGGCGATTTGGAATTTAATAATTTCTAAATTATCTCTGGTCTGGTCTAGTGGCAGGTTTTTCCTGTGGCTATTTACCACTCTACTGGCAAATTCAAGCGATTTAGCGTTCCGGTACGATGTCACGTAGAAACCGATCAGTCAGTATGGGTTTATTAAAAACTGCCATACCTACCTCTTTCAAGTTAACCCGCTCCCGTCTTAGGGACCTTTCAGATAGACCAGAAAGACATTGAATTAAGCTTTATTTTTACATTTTATCTCTTTTATGATAAGAGGATGCTCGAGGATGCTTCCAATACGCTCGGTGTGAAATATTACGAGCAGCCGCTCGGCTGCTCGTCGAGCCGGTCGGCTGCTCCATGCTCGTGCTCTTTCGCGCTCGAGCATCCGACCGGCTCCGTTCGCGTGCTCTTTCATGCTCGCGCAGCCGACCGTAGGCCGAATTGCTCTGAGTACAATCCGTATTCAGTCCAAGAGCGTACGCTCGGCTCCGAACGCATCCACGTGTCCGTTCACACAGACCGGCGCGGAGAGCAGAGCAAATTTGAACGGCCGGTCTGTGTGAAAAAAAAAATGCTCTCCGACGCTCTCCGCGCCGGTCTATCTGAAAGGTCCCTTAGACTGCATCGCCACTGCTATTAGTTGAGATCGCAGTCGAGGGCTTACTTGAATAAAAAACCTTCCCTGTTCTCTTTTTGAGTAGCATATAAACACATTTCATTCACACCACCTGGATGCATGACATTGTTCATCTTCCGTTATTCTAGGTCATTTCTGCCTCATATTCCCAAAATAATAAACCAGCGCTCAGCCGCTGTATTCCTTCAAATTTCAAAAATACAATATGGAGGCAATTAAAGGGGAGGATAAACAAATTCCTCAAAAGCCGGCAATGCGTAGGCAGTACCTTCGGTGCTGCAAATATTCATCGATGGCGATCAAATCAAATCAAATCAAATCAAATATACTTTATTCAAAATTGGTACACTGTACACTTTTTGAACGTCAATTTAGGTACAGGCAATGGTGATAATTATTTACGGAAACTTAAAACTAAAACTACGAGGGTTCCAAACGCGCCCTGGTCTGAGAAGAGCCCACAACAAACTCAGCCGGGTTTATTTTTTTTTATTATCACCATCTTACAATATGGTATAATAGCCATAAAAATGATTTGAACTGTTGGCTTTTAGAGCAATCTATGTCCATGGATTTTTGTCATTAAAAAAATCTTTTAAGCTATAGTAAGACTTTTCAATTAATTTGCGTTTAATAAAACCTTTGAACTTATTGAGAGACATATCCAAAATGTTCTCTGGCAACATATTATAAAAAAGTACAGAATTACCAACAAATGATTTTCCAACTTTTCGCAGCCTTAATCACTTAACATCAAGTTATCCTCATGATCGTTTACTCGCTATTATAGGTATCGCTTAGAAAAAAAAAATTAGTATAAAATGTAATGTACAGCGACTACCTACAATATTTTACAATGGTCATAACTCTTACGCGAACCTTTTAAATAGAAACAAAGATAAAAATCTGTGTCACAGTTTCAATTCAACTGTATCATAAAGATGCGACCTCAGTAAGCTGACAAAAAGAAATCAAAACATGGTAGGTAACTACTCGTAATAAAATAACCTGAACAATATTCAGGATATTTTATTTTTAACCCCCGACGCAAAAACGACGGGGTGTTATAAGTTTGACGTGTCTGTGTGTGTGTGTGTGTGTGTGTGTGTGTGTGTGTGTGTGTGTGTGTGTGTGTGTGTCTGTCTGTTCCCCTGTGGCGCTCAAACGGGTGGCCCGATTTGAATGCGGTTTTTTTGTTTGAAAGGTGAATTAGTCGAGAGTGTTCTTAGCTATGTTTGATGAAAATCGGTCCAAGATGGCCGCCGCTACAAAATGGCGGATGATATATTTTTTCACAACTCCCTTGATATGGGTATCAAATGAAAGGGCTTGACTAGTAGAATAGCACTATTGCAAATTCAAGATGGCCGCCGCCACTAAATGGCGAATGTCGGGGGTTTTTTAAATTTTCAATTTACACTTGTTTGTGACAGTTTTATCAATAAGTTTACAGTGAATAGCTTTTATTATACCTTTCTCTGTTGTCTCTATAATATGAAATTCTTATCAGATATTGGCTTTAAGACGTATATCTAGTGTTCATTAAGAGGCCGCACTATGAATTGATTATTAAGTGTGATAATAAACTAATTGAAAACGAAATATTCATGAATAATCTCACAAGAACACTGAATTTTAAATTCATTACAAAATAATACCTACTCCATTGAAATTGTTAATTCATAAACCAGAGAAATCTTTCCTGGTATTACGGATGTGCGAGAACCTAATATACACGATCTTTGATCCCAAAAAAATAAACCCGTATAAAAAAATAAAGGCCCGGAAGGGTCATTATAATGCTTTACAACGCTTACCAAAATTTAGATATTTAAATAACATTATTTCAAATGTTTATTTGATCCCTCAAAGAGCTAAAGGGTCTCTTCAAAATGGAGGGCTCTAAAACCCATTAATTAGAATGTTTGCCTGTTTGTAGCGCTTTTTGCAGATCAGGAGAATTAAACAAGAAACTCTGATTGTATCAATGCCTAGCAAATATTAATTGTAAAATGCTTGAAAAAAAAAAAGAAATCTATACCTACCTTGCGTAATAGAGTTTGAGATTAAGAAATAACAATTTTTTTCCAGTCTAATAATAATATTGTAATGAATTACAAAGTAAGTTATTATAAGCTATGTAAAAAAATTGGTCAACTGTAAAGTTGGTTTCGTCGTCGTCGTCGTTGTCAACCGATTGACGTCCACTGCTGGACATAGGTCTCTTGAAGGGACTTCCACATGCCACGGTCTTGTGTCGCTTGTATCCAGCGGCTCCCTGCGACTCGTTTGATGTCGTCGGTCCACCTAGTGGGGGGTCTACCAACACTGCGCTTCCCGGTGCGAGGTCGCCACTCCAGCACCTTGGGACCCCAACGTCCATCGGTTCTCCGAACTATGTGCCCCGCCCATTGCCACTTCAGTTTCGCAACCCGTTGAGCTATGTCGGTGATTTTGGTTCTTCTACGGATCTCCTCCTCATTTCTGATTTGATCGCGTAGAGAAACTCCGAGCATAGCTCTCTCCATCGCTCTCTGAGCGACTCTGAGCTTTCTTATGAGGCCCACAGTTAGCGAAAGTCGGTTTACAGACGACAATTTTACGTGACAACGTCATAAGCAAACATTGCCTCTCTATCGCTTGTTCTGCGCTCTCGCTTGCACGCTCAGCTATGCCTCCCTATCGCATATCCCGCGCTCTCGCTTGCACGCTCGACTAGGCGGTACGTGACAATGAGTCATGCTTTTTCGTACGTGCGGCCGGCGTTCATCGATTTTTAAGACGTTATCACGTCGAAAATTAATAGGTTTCATAATGATGACTTTGTACGTATTATAAAAAAGTCTGTGATACAATAAAGATGGGAGGATATAAAAATATTCATGATTATGGTAAATAACGCAAATAATATCTTATCTAAATTACTTCATGATTACAAAGCTCTGGGTAGGTATGGATCGGTGACCCAAAAAACTCACGCTACTTTGCAGAGCAACTTTTTCAATAAGAACATTTGACGCTTCCATAAAAATACTCTTGAGCATAGGCCCTGAAGTACCTACTATATACATAGGTATGCACTTATGATATAAAAAAAATATTTAAAAAATAAAAAACTGACTTCAAACGGCACAAAAAGGTATATACCTATGTATGTTATATACTTCACGTAATCTGATTGCAAGCGATTTGCTCTTCTTCATTGAGGAGTTCCATTCTTCATCTCCGAAGATATTCATCAGATCTTCACCAAATTTAAATGAGACAAACCTGACAATGCGTTTTTTCAAAGGCGGACGGACAAGTTTTTTTTTTTTACATTGTAACTGATAATTCTGCTTTTTCTAGTATGAACAAAAATTACGTGATTTATGAGATAAGAAGAAAAAAATTGAAAATGATTTACCTACTTAGAAACGTCAAAAATTTTTAGGTAATTGCTTTTAAAAGAAGACCGCAAAAAAGTAATTTTGCTGAGTTTTGGGGCGAAGTTTCTTATCTCAAATGTTGCGAACAATAAACCGGTGACCCAGAAACCCTCAGGCTTTTAACCAAAGGTTTCAATAAACGCTCTCGAAATACTTCAGATAGAAGCTGTGTTAATTTTAAATATGTTAACATCCCTCGTATGTTATTCATTAAAAGTTGCTTAGTATAATGTTTTGGTTACGTATTAAAGCGCTAGGTAGTAGGTACTATTTATTAACCCCCGACGCAGAAAAAGGGGTGATATAAGTTTGACCGCTGTGTGTTTGTATGTCTGTCTGTGGCACCGTAGCTCTGACGGGGGAAATGATTTAAATTCTAGTTTTTTTATTACTGTTATAGATCTAACTAAGCCAGATATCGATTAATCGCTTTCCCTTTTCGTTTATCTCTAGTAGGTACCAAAATAGTAAACTTATATTTATTTTATTACTATCTTTCATAAAAAGCTGTGATAGCCTAGTGGTTAGGACGACCGACTTCTAATCGAAGTTCGTGGGTTCAATCCCGGGGCACGCACCTCTAACTTTTCGGAGTTATGTGCGTTTTAAGTATTTAAATATCACTTGCTTTAACGGTGAAGGAAAACATCGTGAGGAAACCTGCATACCTGAGAGTTCTCCATAACGTTCTCAAAGGTGTGTGAAGTCTGCCAATCCGCTTGGCCAGCGTGGTAGACTATGGCCAAAACCCTTCTCACTCTGAGAGGAGACCCGTGTTCTGTAGTGAGCCGGTAATGGGTTGATCATGATGATGATGATCTTTCATACATTAGAGGAAAATTAAAAAAAAACATCGTGCATAGGTACATAAATAAACTATATCTCTAATACCTATAATTTATATTAATAGTATAAAACAAAGTCGCTATTGGCGTCAGTGCTCATTTCTGTTTCTCAGGTTACTTTTTCTATATACTGAAATTCTTATTTTTTTTATAACTTCTTAACAAAGCAGGTCATTTGGACGCGAAAATTGTCACGTAGTATCTATGATTATTGGAACTGCAATATGTTCACTTAAGATGTAATTTACTAATACAATCACAATTTATGATAAAATAGTTATTTATATTGGAAGTGCGAAATGTATTGATTTTTTTTTTCATAAAAAGCATATTGAAGTGAAAGTCAATTCACTCACTGCCTGACTCATCAACTAGCCCAAACCCTTGGATAAAGAAAACTGAAATTTTGCACCGAATTTCTCGATAAAATGTAGACATGGAATAAGGATGGATTATGTCTAATTCCACGCGAGCGAAGCCGCGGGCGGTCGCGAGTAATATTATATGTATGTGTACATTTCAAGTAAACCGCAGTTCGCCTCATCTATGACAATATATCGTGTAAGCTGCATGACACGCATTGATATGTCGCATGCAGCTGATGCAATAATATAATTATCAGTACGTATTCCATAACTCCAATAAATACAAACATATTATATGTCTATTTGCTTGCAAACAATCTAAAGGCCTGGACATATGCAAAGGGCGGTAAAACCGACGCGTAACAGCACCTTCACACAGAACGCGCGCGTACGCGTGGACGATTTGTAATACAAGAGACTTTATGAGCGCAACGCTTTCATAAAGTTCATTGCATCATACTTGTTATATTTTTATGATAAAGTTAGTAAGACAAATAGCGTCTCGGCCTTTTTTAGTACTAGGTACTTACTTAACATTATTATTATGAGATGAAAAATTCCACAGTATACCTACTGTCACAACGTCACTATCACTACGAAGAGTTATGACCTAGAAAGCCGTGATCAACCAAATCTAACTAAAATTTTCATCATGAAAAAACATGCGCTCCAAAGTTTTCATGACCTACTCTCACTTCGACCATCCGACGATCAACATTAGCGCAACAGAGAACTCCACTTGCGAGTTTAGTTAATACTCCAACGCCTAATAAAATATTTTGCTCTTCCCACATTAACCTAAATAAGGAGGGATACGTCTCGAAGTGCTCCCAAACTTTTATCAAACTCCGTGACTCTTGTCTCCAGTGACGCCCTCATCAACAAACTTCGCAATAAATGCGCGAGTACAAAATATTATAACCTTCCTTGACATCACATTATCTACAACTAGGTACATGACAAAGCTTTCATTCGTCACTTTGATATTAATTAATAATTAAGTACAACACTGGTAAGTATCTGTTATTATTTTAAAATATACTTTTTATATAAAAAAAATGTTAGGTTATTTCTGCAATCTAGAGTAGGGGAAATCAGGTTACATTCTAATGGGAGACTTCAATATACAATGTGAGAAATAATACCATACACAACTTTTGTAACGAAGTTCCTTATCGCGCGTTGCGATAGGGGGCTAGACAGAAAAAATAAGAGAAAAAGTTGTAACGACACTTTTTGCTATAGTTGTAAGCCGTGCGGAGTGCGCGTGTTTATCTGTCTGTCTCTCTCTCTCTCTCTCTCTCTTATAGAAAGCAAGCCAGTTATTTTCGTTTCGTCTTTCTATTTTGCATTGAACAGTGTGGTGTCGCGACGATTATTTTTGTTGAGTGTATACAGGTTTTTTGTACATAATAAATAATAAAAAATAATAACTTTATACAATATAACCCGGATGGAACTTCGTTCCATTCCATTCGTAAAGGGTGTCACTTGACACCTCTCAAGTTTTTTATTATTAAAAACAAGCGGACACCCGCGACTTCGTTCGCATGGATATAGGTATATTGGTTTTTAAAAATCCCGTAGGAATCATTTTGTTTTTCCTAAGCTCCTTTGAGCTCATATCATGCTAAAAACTGTTAAAAGTTCACTGGCCGATGTTTAGGTAGATCAAAATGTAAACATCCGCCAGTGAAAGTCCCATCAAAATCGATCCAGCCTTTTAGAGATTAGCCGGTAATTTTTGAAGTATCTTCTTTCTAACAAAAAAAGAATGAATGAAATCGGACCACGCGTTATTGAATTACAGCTAAATACACGTTTTGACTTTCATCCCCTCTCCCTAGGGAACAGTGCTGAATTTCGGGATAAAAAGTATCCTATATGTTACTCCGTAGTATGAACTTAAATCGTACCAAGTTTAGTTTCAATCCATTCAGTAGTTTTTGCGTGATGCACGCACAAACATACAGACAAACAGACAAACAGACAAACAGATAAACAGACAAACAGACTGACAAACATTTTAAAAATTGCTTTTTACGTTCTATTACTGATCCCTAACATCCCCCAGTTATTATTTTGCAAAAATCTTCAATGTACAGATACGGCAAGTCTACGATTTTATTATATTATGTAGATAGATTATCATATTAGTCTTTTGAATACAAAACTGCTCGGTAAATTATTGATCCGGTTCGCCTCCAAGCCAGGCGGCTAGAAGAGAGAAAATTGCCACAAGCAAAATTACTCATAATTTTTATAATGAGTTTTATTTATGTAATAAGTTTCAAGTTTGTTTAATTATTGATATAATATAGTAATATGTAGTTTTACCTTTACAAATATAAATATTTTTTAATTTTAACCATTATTTTAACACATAATTTGTATTCGCAACGAACAGCAAAATCAAAACACACGGCCGTGTGTCAAGCCAAGTTCCAATAAGGATAACTTTTACTAGCGCGTTCCAAACGGATCATGCAGGCAATAGTGAAAACGGGAATTCTTTTTCTGAAAAGAATTTTGTCATTTTAACGTCTAACTTGCTTCTAACATTAAATGCATACAAAAAATTCTAGAGCCTTTCCAGAGAAACGCATCACGTCATCTCGAGGTTTCTCATTTCTAAAAATCCCATATTTTTCACCTTTGCAAAATATTTACCGTTTTAATGAACAGTGAACTATTTCATAGAGTATGACCTCTGCGACCCATTTAAGGCAGCTTATAAAAGTAGGGTAAATAAGGTCACCTACCTGAATCATCAAACGGCAAATCGACTTTGACTCTTATCTAAATTAACTAAGTTTTATATACCCTTAAGAACTCGCGTAATCTATATCCAAACAAAAACATTTCATGTGAATAATAAGGCCAACTTCCTATCAAAAAGTTTCGGCCATTAAAAGTACTGATATCAAAAATTATGACCAAGTCCTTTGCTAGGCTCGATAAATGAAACCATACAGTTTTAGAAGGTATATCTTCTTCGATCACCCTCAAGCTGTCATACCATTCCTAATGATCCTGTTAAAATATTTTTAAATAATTTATGTCTTACTAATAACACTATAATATGAAGCTCATTTGGGACTGAGAATAGTTTTATTGTTTTCAACTTGACAACATTTTTGTACTCCTTTGAATTTGTTTAATTTAAAAAATGTTGCCAAGTTGAAAACAATAAAACTATTCTCAGTCCCAAATGAGCTTCATATTATAGTGTTATTAGTAAGACATAAATTATTTAAAAATATTTTAACAGGATCATTAGGAATGGTATGACAGCTTGAGGGTGATCGAAGAAGATATACCTTCTAAAACTGTATGGTTTCATTTATCGAGCCTAGCAAAGGACTTGGTCATAATTTTTGATATCAGTACTTTTAATGGCCGAAACTTTTTGATAGGAAGTTGGCCTTATTATTCACATGAAATGTTTTTGTTTGGATCTCACTCCTTTTTTCTAAGTATTTCAAAGTTAATGCAATAAGTATAATGAAGTTGTGATGGCTTATAATCGAGTCTTTTTTCTCTCTTACGCTTCAGTATAATTAGGAATAGAACCCTATCACATTTTACGGTCTGATTAGATGTGGTTTAATCTTCAATACATAGTATAAAACAAAGTCGCTTTCTCTGTTCTAATTGGGTGAATTTTTATTTTGTTCGTCTGTCTGTCAAAATCACAGATAACAGAAACTCCACTCCAGAGTATTTCCACTCAGTGGTCAGTTTCAGAACTTAGAACCATACGGCTTAACTAAGAGAAGATTTTGAGTATTTGACTCTCATTAAGTTTAATGAATAGTATTAGATATTAGTGATACCTAGTAGCCGGAATCAACAGGACACCAAAGTCTCCTCCAAACCTCCAAAGTCGGCCACCCATCCATTTCCTGACTTGGGTCAAGGTTGCTTATCAAAATTATTAAGATAATCGCGCTTCTGGTTTTATTGGCAAAGACGAATCTCAAACTACTGGAAGGAACGGGCTTAGGCACACAGATAGCTATTAATGTGGCGTACGACATCCGCAAAGAAAGGATTTTTGAAAATTCAACCCCTTAGGGGGTAATATAGGGGTTTAAAATTTGTGTAGTCCACGCCGACGAAGTCGCGCCCGCGACTTCGATAAAAAAATATACCTCTTGGCGTTTTATTATTTACCTACACTTTACTTTTTATTAGAACTAAAGACCAGTAAGATTGACCCCTTGCTAGAAAACTTAAAAAGTCACATCTCCCTAAATAGTGCATCGATTTCGATGAAACAAGAACCATATATAGCTTCGAATAAAGTAAAATACATTTATTAAAACAAAATGAAAATTTGTTCAGTATTTTTTGTGTGATGTGGGAACAGACAGATTTTTTTATATCTTTGAATTGGTCAGTGTCTGATGCAACTTTTGGACATTTTTCGATTTTTTCCTTCATATACACACTAAGACTCATCTTCTTACCAAATTTCAACATTCCACATACACGGGAAGTGCGTCATAATTTTGATCAGTCAGTGAGTAGGTCTTGTTTTATGTGATTTTCAAACCTCTGTATCTCAGAAACGGTTCAACTTGAAAATTTGAAACTTTCAATTTATCATCACATCCACGAGTTTAACTTATATTTCAAATTTCGTAGGATTACTACCCCGCGAACCAGAGTTATGAGGGGGGTCAAAACAGCTCGAAATGGATCGTGTAAATAACACACTCATGCGACAAGGCCGGAGGAACTTGGCCTGGCGCACTTCGTGCGCCTAGATAAAACAAAGTCGTGTTAGTTCGAACACTTATAACTCGAGAACGGCTGAAGCGATTTTCATGGTTATTGATTTGTTGTATTTGTCTCCATCCCGAATAGCATAATAACTATTAAAAACATTGGAAAATTGACGAAAAAATAAAATAAAAGAAAAAACATTTTCTCATACAAAATGTTTACGGGTTTCGTAACTGTCAAACATCCCGTCGCGTGGATACGGTAAACTGTCTCACCCGTACCTACATAGGTATATAATTCTTCCGGACGTGTGTTTGTCACCTAACTCCTCCTAAACCATTTGGATGAAATTTTGTTTGTATATTTCAATCCTGGGTGGGTATTACCGGGTACCTACAGGTAACTTACCGGGTGTCGGTAGGTGACGCTGATGTCGGTATATCACCGGGCAGGACGACGTCTGCCGGACCCACTAGTCCGTATTAGAAGGCACAAGTTTTAACCGGTTTATTGCTTCTATGAATCTAGACAGTATTTCAACTGAAATTCGACGACAAAATTACAGTTTGGACGTGGTTCTATAATTGCAGTTGATAACTGCATCGCAACTGCCGACTGACTGAGTATACTCGTAGTTAGCATTGAGATCAGAGTGCTTAGTCTAAGATCGGAGCACTCGAAAACGAACTCGAAAACTATTGATCGAATCACAAGTGAATTCAGAGCAAAATGAACTCAAATACTCGTATTTTAAAGTCGTAATTCCATAGTTCGAATATGTATTTTACAACATTTCTGCTTGGGGCGCTTGTTGTGTTCGAATGCTGAATGTATTGGCGAACTCAAACCTTAATACAAGCCATTTTAGGTCTATTTTACTCTGAAATCGATCAATAGTTTTCGAGTTCGTTTTCGAGTGCTCCGATCTTAGACTAAGCACTCAGTACTGACGTCATCTGAAACGCAGTTATACCCCGCGCCCGATACTGTCACTCGAGTTTTCAGTACTGAAAATGGTCCTTTTGCTGCGCCGGCGACTATTGCGACTTTGCTCATAGGTTCCAACATCTCGGTTAATTTCGCCATGAAGAGAAAAGAAACCTACCGAAAAAAAAAAAAAAAACATTTATTTATGTATAAACGCGGTTTAGTTTTAGACCGGAATTCTGACGAAAAAATGCTTTTAGTTACGTTATTCAGAAAGCGTTTAATTCCTAGGCTTATGATGAGAAGGGTCTGATAGATAGCTCGGTTCTTATCAAGGACGCAGATAAGACACCCTGTTAGGTTCAGAGAGTCAACGACCGAGTAAAAGCAACGCCCTACGTGGAATCTTGATTTCTAAGACTTGAAGACTTAAGTTGAAGTTTTTGAAGACTATTATTATGCTTCTGGTAATTAATTTTAAGCTCGCCTTTATGAACAAAATTGTCGTTTATGTAAATGAAAACCGTTTGTTCTTATGTGAGCACAATGTCACATAGAGATAATAAAACTTTATAATATAAAGGTGGCCTAAAATTGTACCCTTAACGTAACATTCGCAATGAGCATAATATTATGTTACACCATCTGCTGAAAGTTTCCGTAACGTTCTCGTTTCTAGCACAGTACCTACTCAGCCGTCTTCCATTTATTGATAGACAGGATGTACCTACTGGTTATAATAACTCGTAATATTCAAAGGTGTTCGTCAAAAAACCGACTCAGATTCAGTGGAAACATTAGTCGACATCTAAAAAGTGCCCATTACACGAACTTACCAAGCAAAACCTAGTATAATATTATTATCTTACAAGACGCTTTCCTGAAGCGGACATCGGCTTAATTTATCTTAAAAAGGCAAAATTAGTGAACTTGTAAAAAGTAATCGGCATTACATGCAAATGGGCACTCGCGGGAATGTCGAGCCACGGTCAGTGAGCATAAGCGGTTCTCGATGTAAATGAGCCGCCTATTTGAAATTCCTGCCCTCCTCGAGGAGTTTCCTGGCTACTACACAACAGTTTCCTTTCTATACGCTTGTGAGGAAATTGATGTCTGCCGGTTTAATGTGTCTCGTGTGTCTAGGCCGTGAGCTCCTGTAATGTGTTTTGAATTTGATACTTTTAAGAGAATTCATCCATGATGACACAAGAGCGCTCCCCATACAAACTAATTTTTTTTTTTATTAACCAATCGCACACACCCTTTGTAGATGTAGTTTAGAAACAAATATCCGTGTCTGTAGTTTGTCACATATCTGTAGAATAATATTTAGTTTAAAAGTTGCACGAGCTCAAATATTTGTGTGTGAATATTTGAGCCCGTGCAACGTTCAAACTGATCCTTCAGTTCCAGTATGAAGCTGTGTAAAAACCACTGATCGGTTTCTATGCAGTATCGTAATGAAACGCTAAATCGCTTGGTGGGACGTTTTTACCGTGAGGGTGATTATTTAAATCTAAACAGCGCAATGGTCAGAGCGTATATTAAAAACCGAAACCCACTTCTAGCACAAGCTTTACGCTTAGTTGGAGTGGAAAGGAGAATAAATGTTCAGCATGAGTAATATTCTTTGATGTACTTAAATCTATAACCACGTCCGAAGCCACTCAGCAGACCAAACCAGAGACAATAAAAAAATAACGAATGCCTAAAGTGCCCCAACCAGGAATCGAATCCGGGAACACATATACATATAAAGCCCTAGAGCTCAACAGAGCGCAAAAGAGATAGTTTACTTGAAAACTTACAAGAATTCCGCGAACTCTTAAGTAAAGTAAGAGACCACAGACGTTATTTTCGAGTGCAGAAAACACAAGTTGGCAGACAATAAACCTTGCTATTGTAAGCATTATGCTCGTATATACGCCCTAGAGCTCAACAGAGCGCAAAAGAGATAGTTTACTTGAAAACTTACAAGAATTCCGCGAACTCTTAAGTAAAGTAAGAGACCACAGACGTTATTTTCGAGTGCAGAAAACACAAGTTGGCAGACAATAAACCTTGCTATTGTAAGCATTATGCTCGTATATACGCCCTAGAGCTCAACAGAGCGCAAAAGAGATAGTTTACTTGAAAACTTACAAGAATTCCGCGAACTCTTAAGTAAAGTAAGAGACCACAGACGTTATTTTCGAGTGCAGAAAACACAAGTTGGCAGACAATAAACCTTGCTATTGTAAGCATTATGCTCGTATATACGCCCTAGAGCTCAACAGAGCGCAAAAGAGATAGTTTACTTGAAAACTTACAAGAATTCCGCAATCTCTTAAGTAAAGTAAGAGACCACAGACGTTATTTTCGAGTGCAGAAAACACAAGTTGGCAGACAATAAACCTTGCTATTGTAAGCATTATGTGCTCCATTGTCTAGTTTCATGGCTGGCGCGAGTCCGAGATTGGTATAAATAATGCAAGTACATTCGCCAGCCAGAGGTCAAAAGTTCGCTGCGCCAAAGCCATGTGGAAATTATTGACTTTTCCACCGCAAATTGTTTAATATTGTTACAATAGAAGCTTCTTAAACTTATATGGTAACAATTCTAGGCAATACCGGAGTAGGTACCTACGAATAATTCATAGTAGCTTATGAAACTGTTGAACAAGGCCTAACCACAGATTTCAGTTTCCAGAGCGTGTGTATGAGCATTAGGTACTTTGATTTTTATAACATTTTTTCATATTTCGTTTGTATGGGATTCGTTCGCGATAAACTTCATCAATATAATAAACATTACAGCGTTAAAAGTTTAGTATATCTAAAATAATAATAACTGTATGTAGCTAAACTGGTTTTGTAACTGCATACTTACCTATTATATTATTTTAACTTTTCATTAATAATTCACAACCTAAATCAAAGCTTTACATAGGGTGGACTTAATGGAGCATTACCTATCTGCAAGTCAATTTAACGAAGGCGTAATGGACGAGTTTCCAATATATTTTATTTATTTATTATAAAAAAAATTAAGTAAAATAAAATAAAAAACTGAAAAAGTTATTGAACTTCAAAGTTGCTAATTTCGTTTCACGCCGCGCTCTAGCGTATAACGTCATCCAAACCGCTCAGAGGTATTTTTAGGGTTCCGTACCCGAAGGGTAAAAAATGGAGCCCTATTAATGTCACTCGGCTGTCTGTCTGTCTGTCTGTCTGTCTGTCTGTCCGTCTGTCCGCCGGTCACAGGTCTCTAGCTCGCAGACGAAATGAGTTACAAACCTGAAATTTTGGTATTTAGTGTAAAACGTTAACCCAAAATCAAATATTGAATTAGAAATTGAATTAAATTATTTTTCAGGGGGGCTCCCATACATGAAAAAGGAGCCGGAAAAAAAATTTTTCTTTACCCTAGCTTGTGGGGTATCATTGTTTAGAGCTCATTAAGTAGAGTACAAATATAATAATATATTTTTTTAATTTTTATCTCAAAAAATAAGGGAATGGGAGGCCATCAAAGTTGTCAGTTTTAGACCATTTTTGTGACGGGGGCTATCTCAAAAACTAAACTAGTTGGGAATATGATATTTCAGTATATTATGTACTATATGCTCTATTTAAACAACAAATACTGAAAACAACGATTTATTAAATAGTTTATAAGCTGTGACCAAAATAAACGAACATTTTTTTGGGTTTTTCTTTCACGGTTTGTTGCGATGTCTAGCTTAAAGAATTAAATATTTCTTAGACCCAAAATATTATATTGTTTATAATTATGTACGGAACCCTGAAAGAGCGAGGCCCGACTCGCACTTGGCTGATTTTTTCCATGTAAATTTACTTGTTTTTCGAATTTCTCCGAGATTACTGAACCGATTTGCGTGATTCTTTTTTTAATCGACAGCTGAAGAAGCTAATCGATGTTTGCAAAATGTCCCAGATTTTTTCGAAAAAAAATTCTTTTTTTGAGAAATTGGTAAAACAAATAAATTTACATGGAAAAAACACCTCCGAATAGACGCTGGGACGTCATATTCGAGTGAGAAATTTTGCGTTATAATACATGAATTTAAATAATTAATTTCTCCTTCAGTTATTGATGGATTTCAAAGTTTTTTCACTGATTTATTCGTTTTAATCTATATTTTAATAACATTGTGTTCAAAATGATATTTTCAACTTCAGGAAACTTCCTCATTGTATGCAGGTTTATAACATACATGTATTTCTTATAAGCTTAATAAGTAAGTTGTATGTTTTTACATCACATAAATAAGAGCACAAAGAGCAAATATATTTCAACGAGGAGCGTGTAACCGAGAATTCCCAGCTACTATATCACTTTACTGCCATTTCCGGCTCCACAATACGAGTGGAGCTCGGAAAACTTAAATCGCGACAATTTCCATTTATATGGTTGTCATAAGCCATTTCCCTGCTTTATATAGATACAATAGCTGGGTCTTGCAGCTTGTCTTGCCAGAGTGACGAAACTTTCCGGATTACTTTGCTAATTAATTCTGAGCGATTGACCCGACTCCGGCTCTCTGTATACAATATTCATGCGGAAAAGCAAAACTGCGTTATTTCCTCTTGTTCTTTCGCAATTCCTAATTAGATATTTAAGTATTTCGTTAGACACAATCTTTGTAATTGCTTTGTTTTTATTTTTATAATCTCATCTATACTAATACTAGCGGACCTGGCAGACGTCATCCTGCCCGGTGACATAACGACATCAACGCCACCTACGGAGACCCACCGGTTACCTGTACCTACCAGGCGTTTTCGAACCATCCAGGAACCCATTGATAAAAATGAAAAATGTGATAAATGAAGAACTGCTCGAACGATTTTGTGCAAACTTCACATAAACCATCTACTAAATAGTCCGAACAAAGCATAAACATTTTGGTTTGGATAGGTGAGCCCGTTCTTGAGTTATAAAATTACAACGAAAAGTGGCATTGATTTATATAGATATATATAGATATAGATAGATAAGTAGATAGAAGAAGATATTATAACGAAGCTTGTCCTGACTGATTGATCATCAACGCAAAGCCTAAACCGCTGAAGTTAGAAACTTGAAATTTTTACAGTAGGTTCCTTTTACAACGTAAATGCAAACTGAGAAATTCCACCATTATTCCATTATTGCAAATTCCACTCTTAAGCGGGTTAAATAGGGGATGAAAGTTTGTCAATTAAAAATTAAAAATACATGTTTAAGGAATTTCGGAAAAACTACCTCCAAGTGGGCTAAATAGGGGATGAAAGTTATTATGAAAGTCCGTCATTTTATATGTTATACCTATCCATGAAAATTGGTATTTGTATTTTCGGTTAGAAATAAAGACTTACGTGTTTCAGGAATTTTGGAAATTCCACCCCTAAGTGGGCTAAATAGGGGATGGGATTTATAAGAATCCAAGCGGACGAAGTCGCTGGCATGAGCTAGTTACGATATAAATTAGATATGCCCGCGTGCAACCGGAACAACCAGGCTGATTCTTTGCGCATTTGTAACCGGATGCATTTGACCGCGCTGAAATGTCTGATTTTTTTTTTTTAACACTAACACTCCGTGGTCCAAGTATTCCACAGCAAAGGGAATCTCGATGAGATAGGCATACTTGCGCCGCATACCGGATTCAGCCATTTAAGCTGTAGCTTGCGGTCTTGATGCTGTCTCCCTGATATGTCACGAGGCCAATGTTTCAACGTTGCAACTCACGTTGCGTCCCAAAATTATTTTGAAGATGATAATGGAAGATGCACCCAAAGAATTAATCTTCTCAGCCAGTGGTACATTCTGCAGTAATGTAGAAAGCTTAGCTAAGTCATTGAAATAACTATTATAAGCCTTGCCTAAGAGACAAAATAGGAGTTCTTACCAAAATATCGAAACCATCTGTAGATAGGTAGTTACATAGATATGTACTGTATTACTTTGCTAAATTAATTTTATACAATTGGCTCGGCTTTGGAGCAGTATATTATAATATTCATGAGAGAAAGGTTACAATGTATCCATAACCCTTCATTTAATCTAATTTCGTAACAAAATTCAAATGTACCTACACCGTAAAGTACGAACCAGATCTGACGGAGAGCGAGGGCCACAGCGACAATGAAATAAAGACAACTGAAATATATAGATAATATTTTAAGAATTAGATGCCGCGGCCGCTGTCTGACGCGCTCTGTTAGTTCTGAATCGTACTTTAGAAATACCATTTTATTGATATTATAATAATATTTTTTTAATGTAGTGTAGTTCCTATCCAAAGCTTTGACTTTGCGAGAACCTTGATCACTCTTTTTATCTTAGTATCTAATGTATAAATATTATTATTCTCTCCTATTATCAAATCCAATATAAATAAAACCAAATGTAATATAAATAAGTCCAAATATAATTTATCTCCTATTATTTATCTTTTAATAATACAAATGCGCCTTCGTCATGTCTTATTCATCAAAATCGTAAACCGATAAAAAAAATTTACTTAACAAAATGGACGAGCCTTAGGCAACGGAAATTTCTCTCGCACATTCATGATCAATGATTATATGAAGTGTGTGTAAACTATTTAATATGTATTGTATTCCGTTTTTTAGTACTCTATGGTACTCTATGGTCAAAAATATAAATATAGCTATCATGTCACTCTGGTTAAATTATTAGGGTCATAAAATTCATAGACTTTTCTAATTTTTGTAACAGATATTAATATCTAAGTATTACATTCCATCAATTTTAAAACTTATAAAACCTCACAGCTTTTAAAGTGCTTGAGAGTGATTAATTTTCAAAGTTATTTTCAAGAAAGGCATTCAATCTCCTATTAAAACTTTAATTATTAAAAAACTACACCCCAAATGTTCTGAACTATTTTTGGTAAACTATGAATGATTTTAGAGCTCAGAATGTTTTACTCCCATAATCTAGTCAGAAAATAAGCTCAATGACTTGCACGGATTTTAACAGCAAGAGCTAAATGTAGTAAGTAGTCTTGCGCATAATAAGTTCTCGACCGGGAGCGATCGGTTTAGTTCCAAGGTCCTTAGTAAACTATGTCGCTCTTTTAGTTCACTAGTTCCCCTTTTGAACGAGGGAAGGCAGATCACACTGACACTCCGCTGATCGCTCACCGCAGACCGAGCAACTAAACGAACCTCAGAGTCAGAAACGAACGATGTGAACTGTGAACTACGTGCAGGACGAAGCCGCAATCTCGCTCACTCTCGGTCGCTTCCACTTAGATACTCTTTGCTCGCTCTCTACGAACTACGAACTACGAACTAAGGAGCTGCGGATCTACCAATCTGGAAACTAGGTCGCGTAGTTCACATAAAGGAGCGGCCTTAAGACCTAGTTCGCAAACTACACAAGACTAAAATGTAGTTAAGATGAAAAGCACCTTCTAGTTTGATTGCTTCGATCAACACAGTATAATAACACGACTTTCTCATTAACCCCCGACGCAAAAACAAATAAGTGCCCAATGTGTCGTATGGACAAAAAAAATGCGAGGCAGTTTTTGGGGACTGCCGATAGAAGTTTATCACTTCTAATTAAAGTTAAAATAGTATACATATAGGTCATAGAAAGCGTTCGGTGACGATGACGCGAGTTCCATGATTTTTGTTCACCCAAAAAGTGCTCAACGCGCCAAAGTTTCACTTCAAAAACCTCGGCAAGTCGGTAAGCCTTGGCCTAACGCAACCAATGTAGGCCAAGTGGCCATTGTGTACGAGTCTCTTGCAGCCGCTGTTACCCTCCCGCACCGCAAGTACCTATATACACAGTATAGCACCATCGCAATAGAGTCAGAGCCTATTACTCAATCATTTTTTTAATGATTACAAAATTACTATCATTCTTGTTTTCATTTTGTTTCGTCATCAATAGCGGAATTAACATACAAATCGCAGTTAGTAAACCTGTGAGGTAGATGCCAGCTTTCAGTCAGATTACATGCGAGTGAGAGGATTATATTATGAGCCCGTAGTCGATGCAAATAAGTAATAGGTATCTACATAATATGAACAACACTACGTATATTTTACTGCAAGCGGCGGCGATATGGGCAATAAATTAACGGTAACTGTTATTCAGCTTAAATATTGTGATAGCTTACTATATACACGTTGCACTTTAAAGGCAAACACAAATTTTAAATGTTGAATAGAAGCAGGCGTTACTTTGCGGAATTCCATGATATTATACAATGAACACAAAGTTATTTTGCTATAATCCGCTAACAGTGACAAATTTGTAGGCACAACACCACACAAATTCACCAGAAATTTAACTCGACGATCGTTTCGCTCCGACACCGGAGCATCTTCAGGAGATGTCGACTTCACAACGGATGATTGCAAAGCAAAGCAAAAGCAAAACGACTTTGCAATCATCATTTTGTGTTCATTGTATAACAAATTTTAAAGGCATTTTACTAAAACTTGCCAAAACCATGTTTTGTTCAACGACTTTTTCTAATCATACGGTCAATTACCTACTGATACGTAGGTATCTATGAAGCGTCTATTAGTTTTCGTTTGCTGTATTAACAAAACACCAAAAACAAGTTCAAATTCAAATTCAAAATTCATTTATATATTAGGTACATTTTTTGAACTTTATTTTATTATTACTGTACACTTTTTGAACGTCAATGTATAAAGTAGGTACATGAAAATGATGTAATGGTGATAATTAGGTACTACGAAAACTTAAAACTCCAAACAAGCGTTCCAAATGTGCCCTGGTCTGAGAAGAGCCCACAACAAACTCAAGTCAAGTTTCTTGCCTATTTAGATGTTTTTGACTATTTAAAACAAACTATGTGTACTTCAATCAAAAATATTAGTGACATATGTGAACATTTATGCGTGTAACTTTTTATATAACAATTATTATAACTTAGTGTGTTTTATACTAAAACCTTCCTGAAAGTATGTAGATTACCATAGTGAAGAAATCATTAAAATCGGTTAATTGGTCTTTGAAATAATCGCGAACATACATACATACATACGGGTCTAGTACAGAACTTTTTTGAAGTCGATTATGGCATCATGTACGGCAAACAAAGTGCAACTAGAAAATAATTTATTCAACCCTACGAAAACACAACCTTAATTCGTCGTAACCAGGTTATTCGACCTTACGAAAACATGGCTTTAATAAAATTCATGCTAATCCCGTCCTGTCATCTCCTTCTTTGTAGGCTTAGGAACGGCCAAGTAAGTACAGGGCGAACGGCTTCAAAGGCTCCTATTACATATTATACGAGTATCCCGAGGGACGGTGGAGTAATGAACCGGGATATTTTTTGTAGTTGTTAGATGCTAATTTATCATATTATTATCTTATACTTTGTGGTACATGAATATACAACATGTTTCTAGAATTTTATGTCTTGTAGAAATGTTGTATATTTGTTTAAGTAGAACAATAGATAATTATATGAACATGAACTTCCTAGGGTTATCACATTTGTATGGCACACTGTGGTAGAATACCAGCGACTTATTAAATAATAACGATAGTGAAACAATCATCAAAATCGGTTCATTAGTTGCGGAGATAATCGCGAACATACTTACATACATACATACATACATACATACATACATACATACATACATACATACTTACATACATACTTACATACATACATACGGGTCGAATACAGAACCTCCTTTTTTTGAAGTCGGTTAAAAATACCTATGTAATGTAATCTTGAATACTCTATTTAAAAAAAACGGAATATAAACTTTCTATCGAGTATTTGTTGTTGTAGCAGGGTTATAATATTACCCTGCTGCAACAAAGTAGGTATAATAATATTATAACATGCTAGGTTTTGCCCGCGGCTTCGCCGGCGTGAATTTCGGTTTTTCACATATCCTGAGGGAATCGTGGATTTCCCGTTCCCGCTCCCTTTTCCAACTTTTATACCTACTTTCAAGGAAGTTTGTTATAGTAATTTACCTATAGCTGTATCTGTGGATTGCTATAACAAATATTGGTTTTTCAAAACCGCGCGGGAACTATGGATTTTTCCAGGATAAAAAGTATTCTATGTGTTATTCCATTTCCTATGTATTTTTTAAATTTTAGCCAAATCGGTTCAGTAGTTTTTGCGTGAAAGGGTAAAAAAACATCCAGACATCCATACATACAAACTTTCGCGTTTATCATATTAGTAAGGACGAGCGGATACCCGCGACTTCGTTCGCGTGGATATTGATTTTAATAATCCCGTGGCAATCATTTTGTTTTTCCTAAGCTCCTTTGAGCTTATACTTTGCTAAAAACTGTAAAAACTTCACTGGCGGATGTTTAGGTACATCAAAATGTAAACATCCGCCAGTGAAAGTCCCATCAAAATCGGTCCAGCCTTTCAGAGATTAGCCAGTAGTCTTTAAAGTATCTACTTTCTAACAAAAAAAGAATGAATGAAATCGGACCACCCGTTAACGAATTACAGCTAAGTACGCATTTTGCCTTTCATCCCCTCTCCCAAGGGAACCGTGCTGAATTTCGGGATAAAAGGTATCCTATATGTTACTCCATAGTATGAACTTAAATCATGCCGAGTTTCATTTCAATCCATTCAGTAGTTTTTACGTGATGCGCGCACAAACATACAGACAAACAGACAAACAGATAAACAGACAAACAGATAAACAGACAAACAGACAAACAGACAAAAATTTCAAAAATAGCTTTTTTACGTTCTATTACTTATCCCTAACATCCCCCAGTTATTATTTTGCAAAAATCTTCAATGTACAGACACGGCAATTCTACGATTTTATTATATGTATAGATTTATTATATGTATAGATTATTTTAACCTTAGACTACCTAGGTCGTAGACTAGGTAGTCTAAAAAACAATATTAATTCTATGATTATAATTATGTTATCATCATCGTTGCAACCAATGTCAAACTACTGGACATATGAGTATAGTTTCAAAGTTACACAGACTCAGAGATTTTAATCTTTCATCGCGAGTTAAGTTGAAAGTGCATATTTTTACAAAAAAAATTCAAGCCACACATAAAATATTAATTTCGTCGAACATCTATATTTCATTGAGTCTGATTTTTTTCAATTCAAGTAATATAGTTTTAATACCTAATAGAGTTTTATTAGTAATAGTTAATTAATTACTATGATGCTGATGAGTTACCTACGGTGCACTGAGCTGTCACAGAGAAGTTCACCAAAGTTCGGTGACCCTATAAAATACTAATTACAAATATACATTAAACATACGGGCCCACACAAACTACACAGCTACATTGAACTGCTCAATCAATTCACGCATGTACATTTCACGCCCACGGAGAGCATGTCACCCCATTAGTCAGCATATTAACCAACGGATCATTACACTAACAATCGCGCTTTATATAACAATCTCTTCGTGTTGCAAAGGTCAATAAATTATATAATCATCCATATGAAAACTAAGTTACAATAAAATTCACTCATGGGACAAATCCGGTCCTTATGCTTTCCTGAGGATTATAGGTGTACCTACCTAATATGTAGATCCTAAAATGTTATCTAAATTTTAAGATGATGAAATAAGTTTTTGACAAAATATAACTTAAAACACAATTCTAAAAGACTATACAAAATACTTTCAAAATACCGACTGTAATTTATTTTATCATAATCCTAAACAAATTAAGGTTTTTGATCAAAAACCTTGATCTACTTATAGGGTTATGATGATATTAGAATTATCCATTTAGGTTTCATCAAAATACTGCAACAGATAGATAGGTACCTAGCTACAAAATTTTTTAAAACAATCATTTAATGTGTTCGTTTTGTGTTCACTAGTAATTCGATAATTTGCACATATACGAAATAGTCAGATCGCCACAGTCAAAGGGACATATTATCGGAACGTAGAACTTGATCTCAGATATCTAGGAACCGTTTAGGTTCAATTTGGTAAAGACAATATTGTTGACCCATCCAGTATAGATTAATCTGACATCAATAATAATGTAATAACTAAGTACATACATACGTATCATTGACTGAGACTAGCTCCCTGAGCACGAAAGTTTTGATTATCACATTGCTACAAACACAATTGTTGTGATTGGCTGAATATTTGTTATTCCTGCTACAACTGTGCATTTTAGCCAAAAATGGTGTCAGCCGTAGAAATTTAATTTTTTTTACAGTGTCAGCAAATCAGAGGTGATTGATCGTCACAAATCGCAATAGCGTTTTCAAACTGTGGCAATAAATCCACGTGTACACTGTGTACATAATATATCAATACCTAACTAGTTATATAATGGCATACATTTAACATTGTTTTCAGACTATTCAGCAAAATAGTAGGGGTTGCTATAATCAAAGTTGAAAACTGAAAGGGAATAATATGTAAATGTAATTAAAAGTCGCATGTTACGTGGGGCGATTTAACCGAACTTATTGGATTTGTGGTTCAAATTTAAAATAGAAGTTCGTCTAAAAATGCTACACCATAAAGTAGTTTAATTGTGTAATAGGTAGGTAGTGATTTCATCGGATCGTATGCCACATTTTTGGTGCCACACGTATACCATACGTTTGGTTTTGGTACCTATTGGCACATAATGGGTTCGAATTGAAGTGTAAATCCACCTGTCACTGGCCAAATGAATAAATAGGTCCTAATTAAAATCTCTTTATCAATATTATAATGGGCACGATCCCCAAAATTTTATATTCTTTTCAAATAAAAGTTAAATAATTTGAGTTGTTTTCATATGTATTAATTATACATATACAACTTCACATATTATATATATACGTATATTAATAAGCACGTCTCGACTGGAAGTCCTTGTTAAAAGTTAGACAGTCTGAAAAGTGTGGTCTTTTTGAACTTCGTTATTTGTACAATGGCTTCAAATTTTTAATGAACAAACATTTGTAAACATCAATCTCTCTTTGTTTTCGAGCATTTGTAAAAATAAAACAAAACAATGTAGAGTAAAGGTAGGGGTGAATGAAGTACTGATAATTTTCATAAAGCATATAATATACGACGTCTATTATAATTTATAGTGGATGAAACTATATAAAAAATCTAATATTAAAAATAATAATTTTTAAATTGATTAGATAATTTTTAAAGAGAGTTGTGGAAAGCGGCTGGATGACGAAGGCTGCGAACTGACAGTAGTACCACTCATTAAGGAGAACTATGTCCAACAGTGGACATCCACTGGCGGATATGATGCTATTAATAGAAGACATTAAAACAACTAGACGAATGAAACAAAACTTTCGCAGTTTGAAAACATATAGTCAGATTTGAATACCGCTCTAACATTGATGAAAATCGTAGAACTAGAACCCGGGATATGACTCTGACGAATTTGACTTAAACGAAGCCAATGGCGAAAGCTAATTCAATTAAGTATAATTTAATAAAATCCTAGGAGTTAAATCATTCCTCATATCCCGAAGCGAAATTAAACGGGAAGCAAGAAATAAAAACATTTACTTAACCACTGCACATTCCGCTCGGAATACTGTATCAATTTGTATCGCCATTATTTCGATAATTGCTTTCATCGGAAAACCATTTGTCTTATTCTTATTTCAACCTATACACTTGGAATGGCGGACATTTTAAAATCAAGCGGAAATTCCATCCTTAGAAATGAAGAAAATAATAATATGAAGTTTTATATTAAAACGTTTGTTGAATTAATGACGTTGATTGAAACAAGTTTAAGGAAGATACTTCGTAAAACAGAATTTAATTTTTTTTGAAGAAAATTATTTTTTACGTAGGTATGGCATTTGGGGACGAGATTTTTGTAAACACACGGATATATACCTTACCGTCTCATTAATTTGTTTCAAAGTGAAAACAACTTTTGGTTTTTTTTTTGGAAAAGGAATAAAGAAAAATTACTTAAAAAATGTACATAAATGAAAATCTAATACCGCCATTAGGTGCCTACTCCATTTTGGAATTCAAGTTTTGCAAATAAATTGTTTGTATAGATGTTGTATACTTTCTCGCTATCTCATATACATTCATCAGGCGGAGGACTACAACAAGGATTTAGAAAACAAGTGATAATCTTTTTTGAAAAAGATTGAAAGTTAAGCCGACTTCACCACGCACTTAAAAGTCCATATCTCGAAAACTAGTAAGCCGATTTTGATGAAACTTTCACTGTTCTCTATGTTGGAGTAAATGTAAGCTAATAAAACTTACAACCGCACTAGTCAGACCTACGACTTTCGGAACGTCCCCTCGATTTCTGTCTGCCATCATTAAACCCTGATTTCCTTATCATGGGACCACCTTTGAAATATCTTCTTTCCAACAAATAAAGAATCATCAAAATCGGTTCATAAACGACGAAGTTATCCGGAACACTCATAAAAAAGCATATAATAAAAACGGTCGAATTGAGAAACCTCCTCCTTTTTTGAAGTTGGTTAAAAAAGACACAACAGTCCAAATTAATAGCCTATCCAAAATCTACACATTGAAGACCAAAAATTTAATTTAGGTAAATCGTGAGTGTAAAATATTTACAAATTTAATACAACAGATTACAATCTCAATAAGTAGTTTGATTTTATTTGACACGTTTTACTAGAAACCTGGATTAAATTTTCGCCCTACAAACAGCTGTTTTCCAATTACTCGTCCGGACTAATTAGTCCGTAGATATCTATCATAATATAATTTCGACCGTTAATTTAGTCAATGAGGACGAAGTGCGGGTAACCGCTATTTTCAATAAGTAAAACAACTCGTCTCGAAAATTATTTCAATATTGAAATGTGTAAAAACATACGTAACAATGCAACAGTGTTCAACATTTTCACGACTCACCGAAGTGCCATACTATTGCCATAACAGTTACCGTGCCTGTTGTAAAAAAGTTACGGCTGTTCGCATTTCACCAGCAAACGTTTCGGTAACCTTTTAAATCACATTTAATACGTGAGAATGAAAAGTGTAACGGCATTTTAAAAGGTATGTAGGACAAAAAAGACCCGCTTTTTGCGATTATAGTTTACAGCCCGGCTGTTTCAAACAAAACTACTTGCGGAGGTTTTTGTGCTATGAAATGACGTCATTATATACTCCACTATTCATTCACTCTGTTGAGACGATGTTGCGTACATCTATCCTACGCCTCTTTGCCCAACAAATACGGAACCCTACAAGTACCTACATAAGTAAGGTATGTATAAATTAAAAATTTAAAAAACCCCGACATTTGCCATTTTGTGGTGACAGCCATCTTAGATTTCCATAGTGCTATTTTACTAGTCAAGCCCTTTCATTTGATACCCATATTGAGAGAGTTGTGAAAAAATATGTAAATCACCATTTTTGTGGCAGTGGCCATCTTGGACCAATTTTCATAAAACATAGCTAAGAACACTCCCGACTAATTCAACTTTCAAACAAAAAAAACCGCATTCAAATCGGTTCACCCGTTTGAGCTCTACGATGGAACAGATAGCGTAGATATGGCACTCTCCTTATATTTCACGACACAGCACGTGGACTTGTGGTCCTTGTATCCAGATACAAGCAGCACAAGTCCGCGGCGAGCAAAAGTCCTAACAGAAGACGTATGTCCAGCTGTGGACGTATGTATATATCGGATAATTACGAAGAATTGCCGTGCCATGACAATACAGTGTTATACCTTCAGATACAGTAACATCGATAAATGAGCTCCTCGCACCAGGTTACATATCGACGGGTAAAAGGCGACTTGACTCAAGCGACAATTTTTGAGAAATTGAGTTATATAGATATTTGGAATGAGCATTTTTTTCTGCGTCTTTTGAACCGTGTTTGGCATAAATATGAGCAATTTTTTGTCGCTTCAGTCCATACAAAAATCGGGTACCATTTCCTGAGCTGCTGAATGAAGCGACGTCATTTTACAGTTTTTTTTTAGATTGTGTATTTGAATCTATTTTAATAGAACTTGAAAATACGTATATTTCACTTAAACCTTTTTCCCCTTTTTATATTTAAAAAAATCTGTCTTTTGAACTTTTTTTACCTGAACAAAAATACACAATACTGTTGTTTAAAATCTTTTACCTTGATTAGAAATATAAATGTATGATGCTTAAATCATTTATCCATGAACAATAAATTGTATTGACGTCACTTAAGCCATTTAGCTCTGAACTATTTTAGTAGACTATGACACTTAAGTGTGTTTTTTCATTACATATATTGTTGTATAGTGTCGGTTCAAGCAGTTTTCTCCCAGTCAAATTCTAAAAGTCACACCTCTAATCTATTTAAGCTTAACCTATTATTGAACTTTGATGTTTTTTAACTCGTTTTGCCCTTATTAGTTACGTTTCAAAAACTAGACTCGTTGAACTATAAATTATGTTCTATGACCAAATTTTAATTGTTTCAATCATATTTGATACAAAAACAATCGTCAGCTGCACTGCCAAGGGTGGGTTATACGTCCGCTACGCGCATGAACTGCATTAAAATTTTGACAAGTAAAGTTATTTTATACCGTATGTTTATGCAGCAGAATTTTCACACTTTTAAAATAATAAAGAAAATCGTCAGCTGCACTTCTGGTGGGGAAAAACCGTCAGTCAGCGTGATAAACATTTTGCGCGCTCAGTGCCAGCCCAGCTGGTTAGTTTAGCCCAGTAAATCTAGGAACAATATCCTATAGTTTTAAAAATTGGCCAAATGTGTTATTTGGGCCTTCCTCTTGAACATATCCAAAAACTCCATATGGGGGGGTGCGGAACCAGCCACCATTTTTAATTTTGTCCCTTTTGTCGGAAAAAGGAACCTAAAATACCCTTAAACACCCTATAGCTCCTAAAGTAATAAACTTAGCGCAAAAATAATAGAGACCAAATTTGTAGCAAATTGTATAAAATCTTTTCTCAGAAGTAGGTACTTAATAATTATAATGCTAATCGTAGAGATTTTCGAGAAATGAGCAAAAAAAACGAAAAAGGGACCTAAAATACCCTTAAACACCCTATAGCTCCTCAAGTAGTATGCTTAGCGTAAAAATAACCAAGACCAAATTTGTACAACATTTTATGTAAAAACTTTTTTCAGAAGTAATTACAATGCTATTCGCAGAGATTTTCAAAATATGAGCAAAAAACCAAAAAAAGGACCTCAAATATTAACTTTAACACCTTTAGCTCTTAAAGTAATAAACTTAGAGTAAAAATGAATGGAACCAAATTTGTAGAAAATTTTATAGAAAAACTTTTGTCAAAAGTAATTATAATACTATTCATAGAGATGTTCTAGAAATGAGCAAAAAAAAACGAAAAAGGAACCTAAAATACCCTTAAACACCTTATATCTCCTAAAGTAATAAACTTAGCGTAAAAATAAAAGAGACCAAATTTGTAGCAAATTGTATATAAAAACTTTTCTCAGAAGTACTTATTGATAATAATAATAATTATAATATAATTTATAATGCTAATCTTAGAGATTTTCGTGATATGAGAAAAAAACCGATAAAAGGGACAAAATTAAAAATGGCGGCTGGTTCCGCACCCCCCCCCCTCATATGGAGTTTTTGGATATGTTCAAGACGAAGGCCCAAATAACACATTTGGCCAATTTTTTATTATTTTTCAAAATTTTAATGCAGTTCATGCGCGTAGCGGACGTATAACCCACCCTCGGCAATGCAGCTGACGATTGTTTTTGTATCAAAAATGATTGAAACAATGATTTATGAACATTTTTGTCCGGGATAAAATCACTCAGAGCAGATCGATTTTCAAGCACTCACATGCTCTCACTCTTAACTCCACCACTGGTGCGGCAGCTGACGTTTGGAGCTGTGATGGGTTAGGTCTGAACTATTATTATTGTTAAAATTTCCAGTCGGTATAAAATGACTTTTTCAATTGGACATTGACCTCCCGTAGTAGTTTTAGTAGATACTATGTTTATAACACATTGGATAGGTACAAAAAAAATAAAATCATAACAAAATTTCACATTTAACAGTAATTATTATAGATTATGGATGCCCTTAAAGTTCTTTTTCCTTGTGTAAATAAAGTCCCTTGGGCCATTAGATTGTTCTGCCATGTTTTGAACTTTAACTGTATTGTAAATCAATCATTCTGCTTCGATTGCAACAGATTTCGGTTATTCCTTAAATCATTTATCCTTGTACTATTTCCAGTAATTGTGACGCTTAAGTCTTTTTACTCATTACATTTTTCAACTTTTAAGGAATCTAAATCAATTGTCCTTGATTAAAATACAGTGCAATTTGGCTTAAACGACATTTATCTCCCTTAAAAATACTGCTAATATAATGTAATATACATAAAAAGGTTATGTCTTTTATGTACTTTCATTGAATGGTGGTTCTGTTAACTTTAAAACAATACTTAAGCCATATTGATTTTTTTTCCAAAAAAATTATCTTTAAATCGCTCTCCTGTAAAGTTTCCAAAATGTCGCTTGAATCAAGTCGCCTTTTAACCGTCGATATAATGGCTATTAAATATTTCTATTGATTTTTATAAATACTGTGAAACTCCATAGAAAAATACACTGTATCTTGTAAAGTATGGGTATCTGTTTTGACTAAACACTGCATCATCAAATACTTACAGTGTTTTGTCAAAACACAACTCTGGATTTTGTCGACCGCCATATATGCGTACAGTGTTTTGTCATAACAAACTCGCGACTCGGAAGCTAACGACAGTTTTTTCATTACTAAGTATATTAGATAGTTCAGTAACCTTAATAATCCAACCCTGCGTCAAATCGTGTAGTTCTGATTTTTTGCAGACTTGTTCATGATGTTAGCCAAACGGAACTTTGTCAAAAATCGAAAAAACCGCGAAAATTTAGGATTTTTTTCAGATTTTGGCGATTATAATCCAAAAGGCTAGATGACGTTTTTCTATATGGCTGCATAATAACGAATCCATTTCAAAACATATTTCAAATTCAAAAAAATTAAACAAATATTGAAGATTTTATGGCCAATTCCCAAAAAAATCAAAAAATCGCGATTTACCAAAAATGCATGATTTTCAGATACAGTGTTTTGTCATGGCACGGCAGCGATAATGATGTGATTAATGGACAGAGTTCCGACCGTCAACAAAAAGACGCGCAGAAAGCTAGACTCAAGATGTCTATTAAAAAACAACACCAATCAAGTTTATCTCATATTATATTGATTACAATTGAATTACATTCAGCATCTCAAATTAATCAATGCTCGTCCGTATCTTGTATGTTAATGTCGAGTTTCACACCTCTGAGATCACTCGAAGGTTTGACGGCTCCTGTCCTTCGGGAGATCGGTTTATATCGGAATGACTAATGTGATTGGTTTATTTGAATACCTACGACTACCTACATACAGATTAATTCCTTATTAGAACCGCCTAAGCTCAACCGCCTCGTCTAATTGGAAGTTATTGCGTTGATTAATCGTACACGAAACTCGTGGCCGGACATTTCGAGAAATTGTAGTGTGAAATTGTATGTAATAATTTCATTCACACTCTAGCTGTAGACAATCTAGCTGCTAGCAGATAGACGGTCTATCAGCTAGACAGTCTAGCAGTAGACAATCTAGCTGCTAGCAGATAGACGGTCTAGCAGCTAGACAGTCTAGCAGCTATACAGTCTAGCAGCTAGACCTGTGGCTAGACAGTGCCGCACCGGTGCAGTGTCCCGTCCGGGCGCAAATGTATTGGCAATTGCCCGATTGCAGCACAGGCCAGTAGGTACAACATGTGCGGCGCGGAGTAGCGAAACTGTGAATGTAACATCCCTGATATTGTATTTAGATTAGAATTGATTGATAAAAATGTAGCCACCGTCAACCGGAGTAACGAATCGATTGGTACATCATTCATCAAAAATGGCTTAGTAGATAAGACACTACGGTGGACCATACGTAAATACATATCTATAATACCTACATACATACATTAATACACACACTAAAATCATAACAACCCTACCTTTTGGATTTGCCGCAGATGGGTAAAAGTAGGTAGGCTCCTTTCTGCTACCCAACTCTATTGGCACCAAGAAAATCTGTCTTTCAGATCATTTAAAAACCGACATACCTACCTACTAAAGATAATGCTAAAACATAATAGCTTATATTATTAAGTAATCTCAATCACAACAAGTAGGTAGATATAAATTAAAAATTTAAAAACACTCCTGATATTCGCCATTTTGTGGTGGCGGCTACCTATAATTTACATAGTGCTATTCTACTAGACAAGCCCTTTCATTTGATACCCATATTGAGGGATTTGTGAAAAAGTATGTAATCTATCATTTTGTGGCGGCGGCCATCATGGACCGATTTTCATCAAACATAGCTAAGAACACTCCTGACTAATTCACCTTTCAAACAAAAAAAAACGGCATTCAAATCGGTTCACCCGTTTGAGCGCTACGGTCAAACAGACAGACACACACACACACATACACACACAAACACACACAGACACATCAAACTCATAACACCCGTCGTTTTTGCGTCGGGGGTTTTATTTAACATTCGTACACTGAGTAGCAGTTTCCTATATTTTGATGAAGTTCCCGGTGTATTTAATTATTTAGTTGAAGCCGACGACGCCATTAATTTACACGTTGTACGTGGACGTGCTAAATAATTTTATTCGCTTAAGCCCAGAGCCCACACACAATCCGTGCGTCACAGGCTCTCGCAGGTTCTGTATCAACAATAAGGCAAAGCGTATGCTGAGACGCAGGCGACGCAGCACAGCACAGTACAGCACAGTGCAGGGCAGGGCAGTTGAGACAGACATGTGCCACCTCCGTATGCTGCGACGCAGCTGACATTCGCATTCTCACCCATAATAACTCTTTCAATGTCTTTTTTGAATAGTCCGGATGATTTTTATCATATAATTCAAACAAGGTTCATAATGAACTAATTCAATTAAATGTTCTGTCATTGCAAAAAAATTATAAAATATTGTTAATAAATACGTCTCGACGTGCACGCGTCGCGCAGAATTCTGTGCCGGCAGTACAACGAGACGCAGAGCAGGACAGACACGTCATGTCTGCGTCGCACGTGCCTGCGTCGCAGCGTACGTAGTTTAATGACGTTCCATGCTTTACAAAATCTGCTCTGCTCTGCGCTGCGTGGACCTGCGTCGCCTGCGTCTCAGCATACGCTTTGCCTAAGCGTTGCAAATAAAACTTAATCATCATCATCATCATTATTAATTGCCGTACCCATTGCCGGCCCACTATACAGGCCACGGGACTCCTCTCAGAGTAAGAAGAGGTAAGGTCTACCGTAGTCCACCACAATAGCCAAGTGCGGATTGATAGACTTCATACGCCTTTGAGAATATTATGGAGAACTCTCAGGCATTTAGGTTTCCTCACGATGTTTTCCTTTACTGCTATATAATATGCAGTAGGTATAAATATTATTATAATAATTGTAGCCATAAGCAAAGCAGTCTCTCTATAATATTATCATCATCTCAACCGATAGACGTCCTGCTGATCATAGGTTTCTTGCAAGGATCGCAACAGAACACGATCTTGATATAGTCTATAGAGAGACATCTTCCCTTTAGTATGTTCCCATAAGTAATGTAAAAATAAAGTGTTATAAAATCCGCAAGCGTTTCCATCCCAATATAGCCAGAGCCTTATACATTGTAACGAAAACAATACGCATTAACGTATAGGCTTGCGCGTTAATAACTACGTTGTATACGTACTCGGTAGGTACGTATAATTTACGAGTACGGCGCGCCTTGGCAGCTCTGGTGAGCCTTAGCTTTATTAATTTCGAAAGTACACACAGGCACTAACGTGTTAACGTGAATTTCACAGAAACTATTTTAATATCACTTATTTCGATGTCTGTACTTCGTTTTCTTACCCAATTGTATTTGTTAGAGACAAACCTTTAGCAGTTCCTTACTAGTACTTCGAAGTTCGAACTATTTTGGAACATATTATATCCTTACTAATATTATAAACGCGAAAGTTTGTAAACATGGATGTATGTTTGTTACTCTTTCACGCAAAAACTATTGAACCGATTTGGCTGAAAAACATGCATAGCTTATAAACCTGGGATTACACATAGACTACTTTTTTACCTGAAAAATCCATAGTTCCCGCGGGATTTTGGTAAAACCGAAATTTGCTATAGCAATCTACAGCTACAACTATAGCAAACTACCTTCAAAGTAGGTATAAAGGTTGGAAAAGGGAGCGGGAACGGTAACAGAAAATCAACGATTCCCGAATTCCGAGATTTGTGAAAAACCGAAATTCACGCGGGCGAAGCCGGGGGCAAAACCTAGTATTATGTAATATGCATGTCTTAATTACCGCTCTATCTTAAATCAAAGGTGTGTGATCTACTTTGAAGATCCGTAGCCTGGTACTTTCCTCTGAACCTTGAACAACAGCTTAAGCCGTCGGTTTATGTTATTATCACTTACGTTAACTTCTGGTAATAATAATTATTAAAATCGATGAGTCGAAATGCGATTAATAATGCTTCTTCATAATTATTATACTCATCGTATAATCATCCCAAGAAATCCCTAAATCTCTACCATTGTGTGATTAATGGGAAGGGACAACAATCCTCAGCAATGAGGTACTTAGGTCTACGACACAGATACTCGTAGACCTCTACGAGTATCTGTGTCGTAGACCTACCTCTGTAAAGTAAAGTGAAGTAAAGTAAAATAAAGTAAAGTAAAGTAACGAACTCCAGGTCAGTAAAGCCTGGCAATCCTCTATTAAAATCAGGATGATTAATTGCATCTTTGACCTTTAGTAATTCAGCACCTCATAGTTTAATGAAGATCATTGATTGTCGAACGGTCTTATTCGGCATTAGGTACACTAATAATAATTATTTTACACATAGTACCTACAAGGTAAAAAAACTTTTATTTAAGTTTTTTTAACTTTTTTAACTACCATTTTAAAGTAGGAAGTTCTAATACCCACCTTCCATTTCCATTATCATGCTCTCATCAACTTTTCATCATGTGTCTGGTGATGTGAAAAGTAGAAAACAAAACAAATAGTTCAAACTCTACATTGTTCTAGCATTGCCGACAAGGTGTTCCAGTACCCAGGATCAACCTCCAAATCAGACAGACTCAGTGGTACCATAATCATTCACTGCTATTCAAACTACACGTATCTGTAATTAATAATATTCCAGCTTATCGGAAACTTGGAAGTTGTCGAAAAAATCTGCTACCAATTTCGACGGAAACAACGTACGAAAGAAGTAAGCTAATAAAAAGCTTTTAAAAATATGGGCGGTGTGAAATCGATAGTCCTGCGGCCCTGTGTCATCAAAACTTTATGGCGAATAATAATAATTATTATCCATCTACCGAGGGAAAGGACGGTATTGGCGAATATGAAAACTTTAGTTAAATCTGATGACCCAGAAAAGTCGAATCTTAATCCGTGATACTAGGTTCCCATAAATATTCAGTGTCGTTATTTCACCTCGGCGCGGCCGATCCTTGTGAAGAGCGGAGTCTGTGTTTATGTTTACAGGGGGAGAGGCGCCCAGCTGAGTACCCCCTTCGTTCCCCGCCCTGCACCGCCCGCCCCGCCTCTCCCCGACTGCGGAAAATCGATAGCACTGCGAGCGCCGCAGAATTCTGTGCGAATACCTAAGCGACACAACAGTCTCACACGGTTTGATACTTCCCATTTAACGTCGGCCTTACGCTCAATTTCGGAAACAGTCAATCGTTACGTTTTCGAAAGCTCATGGTTAAATTAGCTTTCTAATTGTAAACATTTAATTACACGAAATTTACCTACCATTGACTTCAGTAAATCGTTCAGGCACTTAGTACTAACCGTCAATTTGTTTTGTTAACAATGTTAATATGGAATTATGTATACTTATCTATAAAATAGTACCATGACGTGTGACGCACTGACAAACAACGCATAGCCTAAACCGGTGGATCTAGAGATTTAAAAAGGGGAAATATATTCCTTGAGTAGGTAGTTATTCTAATTTAAAATTCCGTCCACCTTCTACGAGAGATACTCTAACTTTTGGTGAAAAACTGAAATATATTAAATGAAAGAAAATTTTCCACCAGAATTTTCAGTTTATTGTGTAGCTTATATTGAATTGAATCGTGGCAATGTAAATACATAGCTACATTACATTATTACCATTTGTATGTAAGTTTCGAACGCTAAGCATCAAAGACCAGTGTCGCTCGTCAAAGGGTTTCATATTATGCTCTGCGAATTTGCGTTTCAATATGGTTTCAATAGGTGTGATGGAATTCGTAGAACTAGTTTTCTAAATCCATTCGAATACGATTATTTGGTATCAATAGTTGATACCTACTGATGCCAAATAATCTAAACCAAATATCTACTTATTCTCAGAACATTTCTGTACATTAAACGGACATCTTATTAGTAAATTGTTGATCTAGACTTTTGTAACAATGTGGCTAACCCATTCTACACTACACTATCTCTAAACTAAACCAAATTGACAGATTTAAAAACAGATGCTTTTTCCGCAGGAAGCATTGTGAAAGAGATAGGAATAGATTTAGACCTGTACATTTAGTTTAGAGATTGTGTAAAACAACATTAACCCCAAAACGTGGATTAAAGGATATTTAGCCCTTTGAAAAGAGTAGTTCTGCTGACTTTTTTGCCGGCTCTTCTTAGTAGTGCCAGTCTTCCGGACTGAAAGGGTATACCTACGTGAAATAATTTGATTTTGATTTTCTTATGCTATAAGCTTTTAAGAATTTTTAGAGAAATTCCCCTTTCAAAGTAACACGGGCTCAAGGGTCAAGGATTTGTACTTTTGTAAATCTTTGAACCAATGTAACTGTAAAACTACACATTTATTTAAGGAAATCTGACAAACCACAACTGATATTCGAATAAGAATCAAACTAATTCATTTGTTTGGAGAACGCGGGGGAGAAACTTCTCTTAATTATTTGGGAATTATTTATTTTTCTGCTATAATTTGTGTCCAATTAATTGAAGAACTACGGCTATGGTATATAAAACATATTAAAATTATTTAGCTCGGTACTTTTAAATCTATGTGATTTAAAAGTTGCAAAGTAAAATGCAAATATCCATTCACCTAGTTACTGGATATTTGCATGCACTATTTCCGTGCAATATCAAGATATTTAAGTGCACAGCCGTAACTCGAGATTTCGCTCGGTATAAATCTTTCGAACGAGATGAATTCTTTGGACTGCGAAATGATATATAAAATATTCATTTCCTTCGAATTGCAAGCATCAATATTTTATCATTATCACTTTTATGAGCATTAGGTATCACTTTTTTTAAGCTTTATGAATTATAGTCACAAGTCACTTTAGCCCGGTCAAAATAGACATTTCAATTCCGACAGAGCTGAATTTTGGTAGAGACCTTGGCTGTATCAGTAGGAATAATGTGTCAAAGGTAAAAAAACAACGAAAATTGTGACTTTGACCTTGAATAACTTTTTTAGCAGACATGGGATTAATGGGGACTTTTGAAACTTTGTTCCTACTAGTGTACCCAAGGTCTCTACTAAAATTCAGCTCTGTCGCAATTACTGCTATTTGATAACAATTTTACGTTTATTTTGACCCGTCTATAGATGAGAGTACGACAGTATTCCAACATTGGATGAATCACTGTGAGATCTTGAAGAGATTAGAAAATCCAATCGTAGTTTGCAGATTATAAGTGAGCTGTAAATAAAACATGACACGCCAGTCATTCACAGTTTTTGTGACACTTGCTGTGATGTGCGATCAACTTTATAGTCTCAACACAATATTATACGTACCGAAAATAAATATAACCAGTCAGTACATACCTGAAACAACGAACAATAACATTATTATCATTTATGTATTTTCGAGCTTTAGTTTCGAAGTTTATGGATCTGCCATTTTCCTGCAAAATGGCAACATACATACACACAAAAAACTCTAAAGCCGGCACTATACGTTTGGTCCAACGTAGGCTCCAACCCAACTCCAACCAGTTCACGTGTGTGTGTGTGTGTGTGTGTGTTTTTTTTTTTTTGTATAAAACCTACGTAGAACAGCCGCCAACACCAAACGTTGGCGCGTTTTTTGGGGACAATGCAATCTTGTTGATTCACATTTTGAGCAAACAGTGAGAATAGTTTTACCAAAAGCAAAAAATATACACAAGAATTTTTGCATTCAATTTAATGTACGTAGGTAAATGTATATATAGCGCTCGTATAATAAAAAACGTACTAGCACAGAATAATAATAATGTCCTCCTGACCGAATTTCGACCACGGCGGCTAATCTCAACCGAGGCAGAGACTAGCCATCTGCGCAGGAGATATTATAGTGCACAAGTGTGTGCGCATACACAGGTGCACTCTCTATTCCCTCACTCTCATAGTCCGATGGGACGCCGATGCGACACGACCGGAGAGAGATTAGGCGCAGGACCGACGGCTTTACGTGCTCTCCGAGGCACGGGGGTGTATCTAACACCGCCAACTTCCAACTCCGGGCTGGCACTGAGAATTTCTTGACAGAAAAACCCAATACCTCATTTTTTTTTGTCCCGACCCGGGAATCGAACCCAGGACCTCGTGATCGAACGTGCTAACCGCTAGACCAACGAGGCAGAGCACATAATAATAACTAGTACCTAAAGGTACAGAAGCCTTACTTCGCAATGGTTTTTAAAGAAATATGTACTCAATTTGATAAGCAATATGATTTAATTTAGCTCGCGTTCCAGTCGAGCACGTGTTCATTTACGTACCTACCAAATTTTTTTTGAGGGAATATGGGCCTTAATTCACTGGACTACGGTTCATAATAGGTTATACGTGGTTATACGTTTGAAAGATCCGCGGACTCTAGGGTTGCTTACTTCGAGGTGACTTCGAGAAACTACTTACGCCATCTAGCGCTTTCTACTTTTAGGCCGGCCTCACACAGCCGGAATGATTCTGAATCTGAAAATTTCAGATTCTGAATTCCGGCTGTGTGAGGCCGGGCTCAGACACATTTTGTTAAATCGATCTGAAAAATTAAGAATCTGAAAAAATCAGAATGTGTGTGTGAATGGGGAACAGTGAAATTGTATGCATTTCTGGGCTTTCTGAATTCAGATTCGGAATTCGGATTCTGAATTCCGGCGTTCATTCTGGCTGTGTGAGGCCGGCCTTAGGGTATTGGAATAGTAATTTATTCAACAAGGGGAGAAAGGGTTTGTAGTTTGAATTAATTTCATTTCAAATAGGAACATAATGTAATCCAATCAAAGTAGATTTTACCTGTCAGCGTCTTTAGGCAACCAAAAAAAAGTTAAATTTCGATCACGATCAATAAACAAAAAATAAAATAATTAAAATAATTATTTAATTGTTTAAATACTGTGCAGTATTTAAACAATTAAATACTGCACAGTATCTTTTTGCTTTTTTTCATTTTGTGTCCATCTTGCAACTATCGAGAAAGTTGAACGTGGTCGAACAAATAGCGCGCGCGCGTGCTACTTTCTTCGCTTGTGGCAGCCTACTAGATTGGCCGTTGCGCAACGGCCGCCGCCTGTAGGTATGTTTTTAATACCTACACGCGGAGTGACACAGGCCTGGTACTAGTTACTCTTTCAAAATTTAACTCGACTTATCTTTGTTAAAAGCCTAGGTATGTGTCTGCGTAGCCGATTTGATATCTTCTGCAGAGTACTAAAATTACACGAACAAATATCGAGGAACTTCGAGTAGATAAATCCAGGAAGATTATTATATTATTAGAAGTGGAACATTTCGCAAAAGCATTACAATATTCATGGTGTATGGTTACGTGCTGCGGTCGGCACTCTCGAGTCTCGACTGAAGAGCTGCGGTTATTCGCACCAGAGAAATTATTGTAACAAAAGTTAATAATATTAGTGGCAAGGGCGTCGCCAGCCGCTGGCCAAGGGGGGGGGGGGGGGGGGGGGGGGCAAGTTGATGATATTGCTTGCTTTCAAGTGCTGCAAAATGTCTTCCGAAACTGCAAAATTGGAGACTACTGGTAGTGGTCCTAACAACATATTAAAAAAATCTGAATTTTCTTTTCAAACTATAGCATATTTATATTTTCTCAAATCTCTAGGGGGGGGCAGCTGCCCCCCCCTGCCCCTACCTGGCGACGCCTTTGTCTTAATATTAAGTTACTACATACTTAATATTAAAACTTTCACAGTCAAACCTTTATCACAAGCAACAAACAATTTTATATCTGTTCGTTTTATTTTTTTAACACAACCAACATATTATAATATAATTATATTATAATATAATTTAAGTACAACTTTGACTATTTACTATATTATTGTATTTCTTATTTAAGTACAATTTCAAATAGGTATGTCAGTGCTCTGCTAAGTCCAGTTGCATATAAGGTGGTTAAAAAAAGATTACCGTTAAAAGTTAAACTTGCCCAACAAAAAACAAGCACGAGTGGGTTGCACACGTAAGTATTCGTACCTCCATGGTTACCAAGTTATAGAACCCTGACATCTACAACCCAAAGTGGCTGGCTGGTACTGGCCCCCAAGAAATGCAATATCAGTAATATTTTTAAGGATTTTAGACAAAAAAATCATTTTGAAATTTTTTCAATATTCTGCTGAGGATAATCTATACTAATAAATAAAATTGAAGTGTCTGTCTGTAATATCGAAATAACTACCACATATTAAGCTCATATGGTTATTTGAACGATGCTATAACCGAATCACACGTTTTTAAAATTTTTGTCTGTCTGTCTGTCTGTCTGTCTGTCTGTCTGTCTGTCTGTCTGTCTGTCTGTTTGAACGGGCTAATCTTTGGAACGGCTGAACCGATTTTGACGGGACCTTCACATACAAGTAGAGAATTAACCAGGGAGTAACATAGGCTACTTTTTTAACCGACTTTCAAAAAAGGAGGAGTTGTGTTTTTCTACCTATGTACACCGATATCTCCGAGATTTCTGAACCGATTTGCGTAATTTTTTTTTTAATCGATAGAGAAACATTGCGACACTGTCCTACAAAAAATTTGGATTCTAACACCTCAATCCTGATGCTGTAGGGGATCTGATCCCGAACACTAATGGGATTTAGGCACTGTCGGTTATTTAAATTGATATTGGGGATACCAATTAAAGACTTTATTGTTGAATGACCTCGAGTAGGTACATGTCCAACTCCTCAACCCTGATGCTGTAAGGAATTGCGTTCCGAAACCGTAAGGATCCCACGGAATTTTTCCGTTTTGTGGACGGGTTACTGCTTACTACAGATAGGCTACTTTTTGTTCTGGAAAATCAAAGTTCCCACGAGATTTTTACAAACCACACGGGCGAAGCCGTGGGCATCATCTAGTAATTAATAATAATTGATTTTTTATACATCTTCTTGTATTAGCATTTTGTGTAGCCATTTCTTCTTCTTGAGTCGACGGTCACCTCAAACACGGGCAGCCCAAAAAACAGCAACCGCGAATGCGCGGTCGGTAGCCTCCTGCTGCATATGCTATATACATATTATACAGCTGCTCGTTCGTGCAGGTTGTCGGGCACGCAAGACACCCAGTCATGTGCGCAATGATCTGTCTCGGAGGACCGCAAATGCACTCCGTACCGTGTTCAGAAATGAAGCCCCACTTCGCTAGATTTGCCCTAGACTTTCCCACCCTGCCCTGAGGCGACTTCCAGATAGCCGAGGTGTGCGTCAGGGTGGCGGATGTAGGTGAACTAATTTGTTCAGATTCAGAATATACCCGCCAAACTGATATCAGGCTGACTGCTCACTTAGTTTTTATAATAACTGCCGTTTTAAAATATGCAGTACCTACATTGCTTTAAATTTTACGTACATCCGGTACATTGCTCGTACACTGCTCTCATGCACAAAGCATGACGATTTGTACACCTACACCCGCCATTCTGATGTACACCAGCTGAGGTTTTATCCCTCGGCTAGTCTCTCTTTCACGCTGATGTAGCTTTTTAAAAACATAATACGAAAATACCTACATTTTTAGAATAAGGATTTTCACTCCGGGATCGATCCTTGTAGCTCCTAGTTTAAGTGGAACGGTTCCCTTGCGAAGTGGAAAGTGTAATACGTTTCTGAACTTAAACAATATAAGTTTTTCTCTCTCTTATGAAAATTGAAAGTTTGCTAGAAACAAAAAATACTTGTTTCGAAATTTTTATTTTTACATGTTTACATTTTAATAAGCTAATGTTCACATATGTTATTTATGCTATAATGTTTAGTTTAATAAAATTCTTCTGAGCATTGCTATCCACATATTGGTACTAGTTATTAAACAACTAAATTAATAATGCTTACTGCTTACTTATTATTATTATTATTGATTATTTTATTATTTTTATTATAATATTATAAATGCGAAAGTAACTCTGTCTATCTGTCTGTCTGTCACGCTTTCACGCCAAAACTATTGAACCGATTTGAATGAAATTTGGTACACAGATACTCTAGACCCTAGGAAAGGACATAGGCTACTTTTTATCCCGGAAAAATAACATATTCCCACGGGAAGACGGAAAATTTATATCTAATGCGTAATCCTTTTAACAGATTTGGATGAAATTCGGTTCAGATGCAGCTTACATCCCGGGGAAGGACATAGGCTACTTTTTATCCCGGGAAAGTAAATAAGTAGTTCCCATAGAATTTTAAGAAAACCAAATCCACGCGGACGAAGTCGTGGGCATCATCTAGTTCTAAATATAGTGGTTATCCTCTTCACAATATTTACTGCGGAAAAGGCATTACATTTAGATCTGTCGATTTAGTTTAGAGATTTTGCACAACAGAATTGGAAATATTATGCAGTTACTTACTCAAAAATCGTAGTTAATTTTTAGGATTCCGTACCTCAAAAGGTAATAAAAAGGAACCCTTATAAGATCACTTTCTTGTCCGTCTGTCTGTCCGTGTGTCACCACCGATTTTCTCAGGAACGGGTGGACCTAACAAGTTGAACTTTATACCAGATACTAAGGTCTATAGTCCATATTAGGTGTATAAAAATTAAGGTCCTGAGTCCACACAATAAAAAGATATGGTCAAATTTAGATTTTCACGAAAACTTGTAAGTATACCAAAATTTACCTTAATTTTCAACTTTTTTTATTTTTCGGAATTTTTCCTTTACTTGATCTGTAAGACCTTGCTTTTGACCAAAATTGACAAATCTAGGTCAACCGGAAGTACCCTAGTTATAGGTTTTGGGTCGAAAACCTAAATAGTAGTTCCAGTTGACCTAGAATTACGTTTGCCAAAAAGCCAGGACTTACAGCACAAATAAAGTAAAAATTCCAAAAACTAAAAAAAGTTGGAAATTAAAGGGTGTCCCCATACATACATAGTTGAGCCAATTAAGATAGACCTCTGAGTTGTATGAGCGCTCATACAATTCAGAGGCCTAGCTTAATTAGCACCTTACCTTTTAAGACAAACTAATACACTATACAAACAAACAAACATAATTAACACAACATTAACAAAATAATACAATAAAAACAGATTGTACTTATACTTCTGGAGTACGGAACATTCGGTTCGCGAGTCTGACTCGCACTTGGCCGGTTTTATTTTAAAAGAACATTACTCATTCTGAACATGGCTAACATTCCATTCTCCTGTCCAACCTAGCGTAAAGCTTGCGCTAAAAGTATACGCACGGCAATAGTGCAAAGGGTTGGGATTTGAACCGTCTCGCATCGACCTTTCGGTTTTCAGTTCACGCCCTGACCATTATCAGCTATTGAGGTTTACAATAAACCTATACCTACCTTATTTCCATACTATCCTAACTAATATTATAAATGCGTAAGTGAGTTACTTTGTTTGTTTGTTACACTTTCACGCCTAAGCCACATAACCGATTTTGACGAAATGTGGTACAGAGATGGACTAGATCTTGGAGAAGGACATGGGCTTCATATCTACATTTTATCTAGGAAAATTGAGTTCCCAAGCGATTCTTAAAAAAATTAAATCCACGTGGATCAAGCCGCGAGTATGAGCTAGTTATTTATAACTTTCCACTTGTGTGAAAGATCCTTATATCTCGTGTGGCCATAATAGTTGATCTGGGTCAGCAGGATTGCAGGCTCGAGGTCATTTTACCTAAGCGTCCTTGCATCGCCTGCTGTCCTTTTGACTACGTGTTATTTTTTTAAACCCGAGGCCAAGGCTTAGCACTGTAGCATTGTCTTAGTTACCTTTGGAGAGTAAGGGACCTTTCAGATAGACCGGCGCGGAGAGCAGAGCAAATTTTAATCGCATTTAAAATAGAATCTTAAAACATTGAAATAAGCTTTATTTTTACGTTTTATCTCTTTTATGATAAGAGGATGCTCGAGGATGCTCCCAATACGCTCTGTGTGAAATATTAAGAGCAGCCGCTCGGCTGCTCGTCGAGCCGGTCGGCTGCTCTATGCTCGTGCTCTTTCGTGCTCGAGCATCCGACCGGCTCCGTTCGCGTGCTCTTTCATGCTCGCACAGCCGACCGTAGGCCGAATTGCTCTGCCATCCGGCCCAAGAGCGTACGCTCGGCTCCGAACGCATCCGCGTGTCCGTTCACACAGACCGGCGCGGAGAGCAGAGCAAACTTAAACGGCCGGTCTGTGTGAAAAAAGAAATGCTCTCCGATGCTCTCCGCGCCGGTCTATCTGAACGGTCCCTAACGATGTTATTCAGGCGTGTATTTTTTTTTTATTGAATCCACTAGTCGGTGACCTTTGGTTCCCTTTCCCACGCCACCACCAGTTTAAATATAACCCCAGAATGTGCCTAGATGAAATTATATTTAAAAACTAGATGATGCCCACAGCTTCGCCCGTGTGGATTTATGTTTTTAAAAATCCCATGAGAACTTTTGATTTTTCAGAACAAAAAGTAGCCTATCTGTAGTAACCCGTCCCCAAAACGGAAAAATTCCGTGCAAAATTCCGTGAAAAATTTCGGAATGCAATTCCTTACAGCATCAGGGTTGAGGAGTTGGACATGTACCTACTCAGTAGCTCAGTAGCTGTACCTACTCAGAGTTCATTCAACAATAAAGTCTTTAATTAGTATCCCCAATATCAATTTAAATAACCGACAGTGCCTAAATCCCATTAGTTTTGGGGATCCCCCTACAGCATCAGGATTGAGGAGTTGGAATCCAAATTTTTCGTAGGACAATGTCGCAATGTTTCTCTGTCGATTAAAAAAAAAATTACGCAAATCGGTTCAGAAATCTCGGAGATATCGGTGTACAAAGGTGGAAAAACACAACTCCTCCTTTTTTGAAAGTCGGTTAAAAAAGTAGCCTATGTTACTCCCTGACTAATTCTCTACTTGTATGTGAAAGTCCCGTCAAAATCGGTTCAGCCGTTCCGAAGATTAGCCCGTTCAAACAGACAGACAGACAGACAGACAGACAGACAGACAGACAGACAGACAAAAACTTTAAAAACGTGTGATTCGGTTATGGTATCGTTCAAATAACCATATGAGCTTAATATGCGGTAGTTATTTCGATATTACAGACAGACACTTCAATTTTATTTATTAGTATAGATAATAATTATTATAATAAGTTGTAAAAAACAGACTGTTATACTAGGGGTACTCTTAATTTATACATCTGGACAACGTTGATAGATATACAGTATCGAAAAGTAGGTTCTGTATTCGACCCGTATATATGTATGTAAGTATGTATGTATGTATGTATGTATGTTTGCGATTATTTCAAAAACCAGTGAACCAATTTTGATATTTTTTTCAGTATCGTAATCCGCATACTTTCAGGAAGGATTTAGTATATTAAAGCACACCTAGTTATCATTCCTACCGATTTTTAACCCCCGACGAAAAAACGACGCTGTGTTATAAGTTTGACGTATCTGTGTGTGTGTGTGTGTGTGTCTGTCTGTCTGTCTGTTCTCCTGTAGCCCTCAAACGGGTGAACCGATTTGAATGCGGTTTTTTTTTTTCGTTTGAAAGGTGAATTAGTCGAGAGTGTTGTTAGCTATGTTTGATAAAAATCGATCCAAGATGGCCGCCGCTACAAAATGGTGGATTACATATTTTTTCACAACACCCTTAATATGGGTATCAAATGAAAGGGCTTGACTAGTAATATGCAAATCTAAGATGGCCACCGCCACAAAATGGCGAATGTCGGGGGTTTTTAAATTTTTAATTTATACTTGTTCTGAGATTGTTGGACCGAAGTCGGATTTTTTTTTTTTAATATCTTGATTCTACACGTAAATCCTTGTTTTTTAATTGAACATGGTAGATATAAAACCCTGGAGTAATATATAGCCAAGGACATCATTAAAACAATTTCACGAATTCTTAATATTATTCAAACTACCTACTACGAGTCGTGTTCGCCGCTCCCGACTAGAGTGCAGCGGCCTCATTGCGAAATGCAAATTATGCAAAGTATAACTTTTTGAAACTAAAACAATACAACTTTTGCCTCTGGATAAGTCGTCATTTGTACATGTACATTTGTTACATTATACAATATATATTATGTACAATTGTACATTTGTACATGTAAAAAGTACCTATACTTTTTTTTTGAACCAACAATACATCTATAAACGTACAAGTATTAACAATCTAATTTTCATTAACTTTTATTTTAACTTTACATCTAAGTTCCAATCAGTACCTCCGCAAAACAAATTTCCATAAAGATACGACCATTATAATTATAACTTATTTGTGATAATCCGATCAAAATTGGTTCAGCCTTAAACGTAGAGAGACAGATAAAAATTTTAAAAACATTCGTAACGTTCAAATGCACATATTCAGACACAGACACTTCAATTCTTTCTGAACATATTCGTATACATATATACAGGGTATAAGGAGACCGCTTTCGAAAATTACTACTTTTATTAATACTACCTACCTAAACATAATCCAATTATACCAATAACCGTTTGTTTCATACTTGTAGTATTAGTGGCTTAGTATTTAATATTTTTCAAACCGACAATGAACAACGTGCCAAACTCGGGGCATTGACCTCGCTTCAAGCAAAATGAGATGTACAGCATCTCATTTTACATGAACAAAGATAACAATATTATGACCGCTAAAATTAGGTAGGTACTCTGCCAATACCTAAAAGTCCTACGCAATAAAACGACAAGATTTCAACCACGGAAGTGCTGTGTATCATTTCAAACTATACAGAATGCATATCACCATTAAAGTGGTACGTTTTCTATACTAATTTATTATTACCATTTAAGAACGAATGGATTATATATTTACACTGAAATTACATCGCACAGCCTTAATTTAATGTTTAATTTGCGGAAAAATTTATTTACATAAAGAAAACATTACATAAACAGCTAAAAGTGAAGTAAAGCCATCTCGGTCAGCTAGGCAAAACAGCGTTTAATAGATGGCTATTATAATAATTAAGCTGTCTATGTAATGTTTTCTTTATGTAAATATAATTTCGCGCAAATTAAAAATTATATTAAGGCTGTGCGATGTAATTTCAGTGTAAATATATAATCCATTCGCTCTTGAATGGTAACATGAAGTTAGTATGGAAAACGTAACACCTTAACAAACATAGTTCTACGAAATCACTCAAACACATTTACGCTCAATGCTGTGCAGACAGAATTAAACCGTAGGATTAGCGCGTTTAGGTTGCAAATGCGTCGCATCGTTCACTTACCTCACACATATTTGCACTGTCGACGTCTTTGCCTACAGCGCGGAAACAAGGTCACGCGTACACCGCACTTCTAAGTGCCTATTATTCATAGTTCTGTGCTTTCAACTTTTTGCTTTTTGTTCTACACAGGGTATGAAGTTAGGTTGGCTTGACCTCTGACAAATGTAATATATATACCTATCTACCTACTTAGATTGTCATCTGCTGTTAACTTGTTAAATCTATACATATAATAAAATCGTAGACTTGCCGTATCTGTACATTGAAGATTTTTGCAAAATAATAACTGGAGGATGTTAGGTATAAGTAATAGAACGTATAAAAGCTATTTTTGAAATTTTTGTCTGTTTGTCTGTTTATCTGTTTGTCTGTTTATCTGTTTATCTGTTTATCTGTTTGTCTGTTTGTCTGTTTGTCTGTATGTTTGTGCACGCATCACGCAAAAACTACTGAATGGATTGAAACGAAACTCGGTACGATTTAAGTTCATACTACGGAGTAACATATAGGATACTTTTTATCCCGAAATTCAGCACGGTTCCCTTGGGAGAGGGGATGAAAGGCAAAATGTGTACTTAGCTGTAATTCGTTATCGGGTGGTCCGATTTCATTCATTCTTTTTTTGTTAGAAAGTAGATACTTTAAAGACTACTGGCTAACCTCTGAAAGGCTGGACCGATTATGATGGGACTTTCACTGGCAGATGTTTACATTTTGATCTACCTAAACATCCGCCAGTGAACTTTTAACAGTTTTCAGTAAGGTATAAGCTCAAAGGAGCTTAGGAAAAACAAAATGATTCCCACGGAATTATTAAAATCAATATGCACGCGAACGAAGTCGCGGGTATCCGCTCGTTGCTCATAAAGTCGTAACCTTTAATACCTACGTTAAATATGAACTTGGAAGCAAATAAATCGAAACGGGCTTAATTTTTTTTTCCTTGAGAATGCCGCAAACATACTGATTTAAAACAGATTTAGGTACAACGGATTTAAGAGATCGGTGATGAGTTATTTGTAACTTATATTGCAATAATTATTCTGAATATCTTATCCAACCCAAAAAATATAAATATTAAATACGTATTTTATCATCAGATGTAAAGGTAGGTAATTAAAATAAAATTACCTACTTAAAAAATGAAACCAAAAGTACTTAACTACTCGTATTATGTTTATAATTTCATGATCAAAAAAGTTTTCAACCATGGCTGAAGTTTATCGATAGCCGAAGGGTCCTTAACTAAGTCAAAGACGTCATAAATCTTCCTCACGAAACATCAAGAAATGTCCTACTTTTAAGCAAATTAGGACAATCCATCTTGTTATAATAACAATATAGTATACCTATATAGATATTTATTATTACTATAATATATTATATACTCAATTGCTATTTTGCTATATTGATAGTGTAGTAGTATTGTAACACAGTGACAGTCACAATCTTTTTCTACTATTAAAAGTACCTACTTACAATTAGTGAAGATTTTTGTATTTGTTTGTGAGCGGAAAATACAAAAACTATTTGTCGGAATAACTTCGTTAAAAATCGGTTTCCAAAATAGAGTTATCTCCCAATTGTAAATTGTAAGTATTACCTGTATAATATTCCTAAAATGTATCTACTATCAATTTGGGAACCAAGCAAACTACCCCGTCCTTTTGACATAATAATATTTTTATCTATATATAACTTTTTACTAACATAAACTCCTTAATCGTGGCAAAACTTCAACAATAGCCGAAATATCTGGCTTTAGCTGAAAATATATCTAAGTAATAAATCTTTATCAGAAACCACCAGGCAATGGATTTTTATGGATTTTTATTAGCACAATCCATCTTGCTATTGACAGAAAGTAGTATTTCAAACATACAAAAATGTCAATAAATCCTAGTAGGATATATGTATATATAGGGGATTTTCAACAATTACATACGCATTTATTTATTGGTGTAAATACAAATAGACTTTTTTTATTGAAAAAACTTTTAGTGAGCAGTGATAAAGAATTAACTAAGTATAGGATAGTTAAAAATCAGATAAAAGTTCGTCAAGCCCTTCCTCCCTTCATCCGCGAAAACATTTAAAAACCGGGCTAAAGAAAAACAAGCTGCAAATAAACTTTATCCATAGTCGACATCTGCCGTTGTGAGGCTCTCCTATATAGACCAAGATCCCAGTGCGATCTGACATAACTTATTTTCGGAAAGATGAAACCTCAGGCTTTCAGTAGTGTCTCATTTGCTTTGAATAACTGCATAATTGTGGAGTTCGTAACTGGGGTACTTATGGAGATGTCAAGTGTGAAAGGTAACAACTAAAAATAAGAGTAACTTAACTTACTTTTACATGGCTGATTTATATATATATATATGTATATTGAAGAATATCACTCCAAACCACTACCAACTTATCAGACACTTTCCATGGGCCAGAACTTTTATCAGACGCTTTAAAGTGTGTATGTGTCTGTTCCTCTGTAGCGCTCAAACGGGTGAACCGATTTGAATGCGGTTTTTTTTTGTTTGAAAGGTAAATTAGTCGAAAGAGTTGTTAACTATGTTTGATGAAAATCGATCTAAGATGGCCGCCGCTACAATATGGCGGATCACATATTTATTCACAAATCCCTCAATATGAGTATGAAATGAAAGGGCTTGACTAGTAGAATAGCACTATGAAAATCCAAGATGGCCGCCGCCACAAAATGGTGAATGTCGGGGGTTTTTTAAATTTTTAATTTATACTTGTTAAATATGTAACTAAGACAACTATCATAACGTTATATTTCATCAGTCAGGCAAATTGTAATGACCAAACATCCACTAATCACAAAAATTATTCAACCGTGTGTATGAGCGCGAGAGCAGTTACCTTTCACACTTGATATGTCCATAAGTACCCCAGTTACGAACTCCACAATTGCGCAGTTATTCAAAGCAAATGAGACACTACTGAGAGTCTAAGGTTTCATCTTTCCGAAAATAAGTTATGTCAGATCGCAGTAGGATCTTGGTCTAATACAAATATTGAAGTGTTCCACAAAATGTCGTTCAAATTGCTAGTACAATAATTTGATATGTTTGCGTCCAACAGATATAGATATTATATCTATCATTTGCTATATAGACAAACTAAAAACCCAACTTAATCGAATAAGAGTTCCTGATCAAATAGTTCTCTTAACTTATAATATAACATCAAAATACAATACTATTATATTTCTGCGTTATTTTGAGAAAAAGGGTTGACATTTTATGCGGCTATAGTATAGATATCTTCTAGGCGGGCAAATTTTATTTCTGGCGGTCCATTCGCTGTCTCTAATTCCAATATATTGACTTTATCTCAAAAGATACGGGAGGAAATTCGTATTTCTTTTAAATATTGGGCTTTGGAATGAAATCATCTTATAAATATTATTACTAGCTAGCTAGCTAACTTAGCTACATATTTTTATATTTATTTTACTCTAGTGTTATATAATGTTATATTATGCGTCATAATAATTAAACTGTTCTGTCCCTATCTCGGTTTTATTAGGCAACATAAAAAACTTTACGCCCAAGCGTTTCTTTGGTTAACAACCGTGCTTAACACAAAAAGCCCACACAGATTACAATCTTCTGGTGAAATCGTGTAGGTCGTCTTATTTATAGCAGTACTAGCCGACCCCCGCGACTTCGTTCGCCTGGATATAGGTTTTTATATAGAATCAGATCGGACCCCATAATTCTTTTTTGTACCTAAACTAAATGTATCCTAAGTTACTCCTTAACATCACCTATCTGCCATTGAAAGTTCCATCAAAATCGATCCAGCCATTTCGGAGATTAGCTGGAACAAATAGACAGGCCAACAAACATAAATTTAAACGCACGCCAGTTTAAAATAAGCCGTACGTACAAACATCCGCGTCCCAAGTTATTGGAACCCACTAAATGCCTGTCATTTCTGAACTAAAAAACCTATGACCTTGAAATATTTACGGGACAATATATAAAGTACTACCTTTCTAACAAAAAAAGAATGAGTGAAATCGAACAACGCGTTAATGAATTACAGCTAAATACACGTTTTAACTTTCATCCCTTCTCTCAAGGGAACCATGCTGAATTTCGGGATAAAAAGTATCCTATAACCTACCTCGGAGTATAAACTCAAATCGTACCAAGTTTCATTCGAATCCATTCAGTAGTTTCGGCGTGATGCGCGGCCAAGATACAGACAGACAGACAGACAGACAGACAGACAGACAGACAGACAAAAATGAAATAAATTGCAGTTTTGGCTTCAGTATCGATTATAGAGTGCCCTCCAATAAAAATTTTCAAAATATCTTCAATGTACAGAATTGGATCTGTTACAGTTTTATTATATTACAGTTTTATTATATTACTAGCTGACCCCCGCGACTTCGTTCGCGTGTTTATAGGTTTTACATAGGATCGGATCGGATCCCATAATTCTTTTATGTACATACCTAAACTAAATGTAGCCTGTTACTCCTTATAACATTGAAGTTCCATTAAAATCGATCCAGCTGTTTCGGAGATTAGCTGGAACAAATAGACAGAACGACAAACATAAATTTAAACGCACGCCAGTTTAAAATAAGCCGTACGTTCAAAGATCTGGGTCCCAAGTTATTTGAACTCAATACTGAGGGTTGTAATGTCTGTCATTTTTGAACTAAAATACCTATGACCTTGAAATATTTACGGAACAATATGTTAAGTACTACCTTTCTAACAAAAAAAGGAATGAGTGAAATCGAACATCGCGTTAATGAATTACAGCTAAATACACGTTTTAACTTTCATCCCCTCTCCCAAGGGAACCGTGCTGAATTTCGGGATAAAAAGTATCCTATGTCCTACCTCGGAGTATAAACTCAAATTGTACCAAGTTTCATTCGAATCCGTTCAGTAGTTTCGGCGTGATGCGCGGCCAAGATACAGACAGACAGACAGACAGACAGACAGACAGACAGACAGACAGACAAAAATGAAAAAAATTACAGTTTTGGCTTCAGTATCGATTATAGAGTGCCCTCCAATAAAAAATTTCAAAATATCTTCAATGTACAGAATTGGATCTGTTACAGTTTTATTATATTACTAGCTGATCCCCGCGACTTCGTCCACGTGGATTTTATTTCGGATCGGATTGGATCCCATAATCCTTTATAATCCTGTGTCTGTTCCCCTGTAGCGCTCAAACGGAGGACCGATTAGAATGCGGTTTTTTTTTTGTTTGAAAGGTGAATTAGTCGAGAGTGCTGTTAGCTATGTTTGATGAAAATCGATCCAAGATGGCTGCCGCTACAAAATAGCGGATTACATATTTTTTCACAACTCACTTAATATGGGTATCAAATGAAAGGGGTTGAATTGTAGAATAGCACTATGCAAATCCAAGATGGCTGTCGCCACAAAATGGCGAATGTCGGGGGTTTTTAAATTTTTAATTTATACTTGTTTTAAGGTGTAATCTCCGCGTAAAAAATGCGCCCTATGCATTAGCATATATTACATTAAACTTTGTGCGTTCCTCGGAGAAATGGGTTCAACATTATTATTTCCTTTACGTTGGAGGATATATTTTTATTTATAGTCAACTATTTGCCGTTATTAATTCAAATTGCTTGTGATCAAAAGGAAAAATGTTCTTTTTGTGAATTATTGCCGACTAATAGCAGTTTCTGTTTGTTCTTGCGTAATTATAATAAATGGACCAAAAAGACTAAACTATGTATTCCCTAACAATATCCTTTTTGTGATATCTGTCTTTAGTTCGTTAAGAATGTTATCGGCATTAACGTTTTATCCTAGAACAGTGCCTAACGCAATCTAAGCATTTCTTGTTCCTAGGTCAAAGATTTTTTTTTATTCCACAGTCTCGAACTCGAGTAAACTTCCTTCTATATTACAATTTACCTACCATTATTTCTTCTGAAAATTGCTATTATTGAAAATTATCAATAATTAAATAATCGATTTTTCTAATCGCAGTGATCTATATCCGAAACAAAACAATACCTATAACGACATCTATGAAAAATAGTAAAAATGTTTTCGTTATAAAAAGGTTTTGAAGAATAATGTGGAGATTGTATGAAATACAAAATTTTTATCACAATAAGATTGTATGAAATACAAAAAAAAATTCACAATAATATAGCAACAAGTATAAATTAAAAATTTAAAAAACCCCCGACATTCGCCGTTTTATGGTCGTGGCCATCTTGGATTAGCATAGTGCTATTCTACTAGTCAAGCCCTTTCATTTGATACCCATAATATTAGTTGTGAAAAAATATGTAATCCGCTATTTTGTAGCGGCGGCCATCTTGGATCATTTTCATCAAACATAGCTAACAACACTCTTGACTAATTCACCTTTCAAACAAAAAAAAACTCATTTTAATCGGTCCACCCGTTTGAGCGCTACAGGGGAACAAATTGACACACACACAGAGATACGTCAAACTATAACACCCTGTCGTTTTTGCGTCAGGGGTTAAAAACAACTTTGATCGTTTACGCTTACAGTAGCTAAGCTCGCTCCACTTCGCGTGAGATCGTAGTTAAATAAAAACCTATGAATGATAAAAAATATTGTTTAAGTGCTTTCCGTATATTTCATAGCAGTTTTGTGTGCCAAAAATATAATTCGAATTCACAATAATAAAACACCTTTTTTAGAGAATTCCCTGGTGCTGCAGTATTCACATGTATAAAAGTTCTCTAACACGTGACGAATTTACGTAAGAGGTAATTTTCCAAGAGCCTTGGATCCTCACGACCTACGGGAAGTACTATACATCGTGAAGTAGTCTCATCTCCCTCACATACATATCTTAATAACATCAATTGGATCTTATGGATTAGGATGGATTGAAAGTATTTGGAAGATGGAACAGGTTTTGTCAGCAGCGTATCATATAACATAAGAGTCGCTTAGTACCTACTCATATATCAGTCCTAAGTTCCGAGAAGGTAAAAAGTATACCTCACACTAATGTTATAAAAAGTTTGTGTGTAATGTACGTGTGTATGTGTGTATGTTTGTTATCCTTTAATGCCGCAACTACTGAACCGATGAAATCTATCTATTCTATATACATATAATAAAATCGTAGACTTGCCCTATATCTGTACATTAAAGATTTTTGCAAAATAATAACTGGGGGATGTTAGGGATAAGTAATAGAACGTAAAAAAGCTATTTTTGAAATTTTTGTCTGTTTGTCTGTTTATCTGTCTGTCTGTTTGTCTGTATGTTTGTGCGCGCATCACGCAAAAACTACTGAATGGATTGAAATGAAACTCGGCATGATTTAAGTTCATACTACGGAGTAACATATAGGATACTTTTTATTCCGAAATTCAGCACGGTTCCCTTGGGAGAGGGGATAAAAGTTAAAATGTGTACTTAGCTATGTGTAATTTTTAAAACCAATATCCACGCGAACGAAGTCGCGGGTTTCAGCTTGTTAAGAATAAAGATAGATTATGTCCTGATTTAACACATAGGCTACTTTTTATCCTGAAAAAATCCACAGTCCGGAGATTTTGAAAAAATCGAAATTTATAAAAATTATAAATAAAATATCGCGAGCAACGTAAAATGTCGCCTACTACGTAGTTATAACGTTGTTCTTGTCAGTAGCAGTAGTAACAGATTATTAAATCAGTTCGATTGTATGAAGTGTCAGAGGTGTGTTTTTAACTAACTGCAATAATCCTAATTATTACAATCTCCATCGCATCTTTATGTTCACTGGCGATAGATTTCTGCAAGAACCCTTCTGTGTTCAAGTGTATCCCCCATCCCCCATTGTAGAGGTCGACGCCCTCCGCACCCTCCGGGCAACCCTTTGAAAAACAACAACATGGCTTTAATAAGACAACTAGATATCGGTGACATTCTTTTACGTCTTCTTTCAAGGAAATTTTTAGTAAAATATCTTTGACCTATCGTTGTAACATGAAAAATAATAAATAATGTGGAATAGGTATATGAAATGTTACATCTAAGTATACATATAATAAATCTATACATATAATAAAATCGTAGAATTGCCGTATTTGTACATTGAAGATTTTTGCAAAATAATAACTGGGGGATGTTAGAAATCTTCTATAATATAATAAAACTGTAACAGATCCAATTCTGTACATTGAAGATATTTTGAAAATTTTTATTGGAGAGCACTCTATAATCGATACTGAAGCCAAAACTGCTTTTTTTCATTTTTGTCTGTCTGTCTGTCTGTCTGTCTATCTGTCTGTCTGTCTGTATCTTGGCCGCGCATCACGCCAAAACTACTGAACGGATTCGAATGAAATTTGGTACGAATTGAGTTTATGTTCCGAGGTAGGACATAGGATACTTTTTATCCCGAAATTCAGCACGGTTCCCTTGGGAGAGGGGATGAAAGTTAAAACGTGTATTTAGCTGTAATTCATTAACGCGTTGTTCGATCTCACTCATTCTTTTTTTGTTAGAAAGGTAGTACTTTATATATTGTCCCGTGAATATTTCAAGGTCATAGATTTTTTAGTTCAGAAAAGACAGACATTACAACCCTCAGTATCGGGTTCAAATAACTTGGGACCCGGATCTTTGAATGTACGGCTTATTTTAAACTGGTGTGCGTTTAAATTTATGTTTGTCGGTCTGTCTATTTGTTCCAGCTAATCTCCGAAACGGCTGGATCGATTTTAACGGAACTTTCAATGGCAGATAGATGATGTTATAACTTAGGTTACATTTAGTTTAGGTACATAAAAGAATTATGGGATCCGATCCGATCCTATATAAAACCTATAAACACGCGAACGAAGTCGCGGGGGTCAGCTAGTAAGTAATAGAACGTAAAAAAGCTATTTTTGAAATTTTTATCTGTTTGCCTGTTCGTCTGTATGTTTGTGCGCGCATCACGTAAAAACCACTGAATGGATTGAAATGAAACTCGGCATTATGTAAGTTCATACTATGGAGTAACATATAGGATACTTTTTATCCCGAAATTCAGCACCCTTGGGAGAGGGGGTGAAAGTCAAAATGTGTACTTAGCTGTAATTCGTTAACGGGTGGTCCGATTTCATTCATTCTTTTTTTGTTAGAAAGGGAATACTTTGAAGATTACTGGCTTATCTCTGAAAGGCTGGAGCGATTTTGATGGGACTTTTACTGGCGGATGTTTATATTTTGATATACCGAAACATCCGCCAGTGAACTTTTAACAGTTTTTAGCAAGGTATGAGCTCAAAGGAGCTTAGGAAAAACAAAATGATCCTCACGGGATTTTTAAAAACCAATATCCACGCGAACGAAGTCGCGGGTGTCCGCTTGTCTAAAATATAATTTAAATTAACTAACGTTACATCGTGATTGAAGGTGATTTCTCGGCACAGTTTCCTACAGGACTACCTGTCTACTATACTTAGATTAAACATATTATATTTATTATTCCATACCCAGAAGACGTATATAACTTATAAGCGAACACGCAGTAAAAGCGAACTGCTACTTTGTTCTATATTATTTAGAGAAGAGAACAAATATTTGTACTTGATAAATAATTCTTAATTGCCAAAGAAATCATGTTTTTTAGCTTTCTTATTTTCTTCCATACGATTTATTTCAAAGGCAAAAATTAAAATTATATTTTAGATGATTTTTTTTACATAAAACTTGAAAGACTGAACCTCGTTACAAAATTAAGCAACAGACTCAGACATAGCGGCGTCTTGAAGGATACCTAATCTATCTATAATATAATAAAACTGTAACAGATCCGATTCTGTACATTGAAGATATTTTGAAAATTTTTATTGGAGGGCAATCTATAATCGATTCTGAAGCCAAAACTGCAATTTTTTTCATTTTTGTCTGTCTGTCTGTCTGTCTGTCTGTCTGTCTGTCTGTCTGTCTGTATCTTGGCCGCGCATCACGCCGAAACTACTGAACGGATTCGAATGAAACTTGGTACGATTTGAGTTTATACTCCGAGGTAGGACATAGGATACTTTTTATCCCGAAATTCAGCACGGTTCCCTTGGGAGAGGGGATGAAAGTTAAAACGTGTATTTAGCTGTAATTCTTTAACGCGTTGTTCGATTTCACTCATTCTTTTTTTGTTAGAAAGGTAGTACTTTATGTATTGTCCCGTAAATATTTCAAGGTCATAGGTTTTTTAGTTCAGAAATGACAGACATTACAACCCTGAGTATTGGGTTCAAATAACTTGGGACCCGGATCTTTGAACGTACGGCTTATTTTAAACTGGTGTGCGTTTAAATTTATGTTTGTTGGTCTGTCTATTTGTTCCAGCTAATCTCCGAAACGGCTGGATCGATTTTAATGGAACTTTCAATGTTATAAGGAGTAACTTAGGCTACATTTAGTTTAGGTATATAAAAGAATTATGGGATCCGATCCGATCCTATATAAAAACCTATATCCACGCGAACGAAGTTGCGGGGGTCAGCTAGTACTTATTAAAAATTATCTTTATACCGTAGAATTATTTTTACAACATGGAAATTTATCTAGATCTCGTTTATTAGGATCATCAACATTTTCTTACATAATTTATTTTAGGTGAACCTTTAATTTCGCTAGAAAAATATTTATCTTCTCCTATTTTTTTTCTCCTAATAGGTATAACCCCCGGCACGTAAGTCGACCGGTGACCTTCAAGTGCGCGCAGCGTCGTACGAGTGAGTGGGACACAATACGATTGGAGAGCCAATCAGCGCTTACGAGGGATCCGCGAGAGCTAAAGGTGGGTCCAGATATTATGTATCACTTGCCCGATTCGATCACCGTATCCGTATCGCCGACGCGTATCATGATCGCATATGTGAACGGGAGATGATACGCGTATCATGATACGCGATCTCGATACGCCGTTATGATACGGCCCGACCCATTTTGTGTCGGTTTTTGTCCGATCATCAAAGGTGATACTATACTGTAAACTGAACTATTGTAAAGATACGGATACGGAGCAAATCGAGGCGTCCACAACTTGTACGGGGCTTGATACGTGATACGCTGATACGGATACGGTGATCGGATCGGGCAAGTGATACATATTTGGACCCACCTTAATCAGTGCTTACGAACGATCCCCACACCCTCCCCGCGACCCCCTCACACCCTGAGATACCTCATTTTCGACTTCTGCGCATTGAAGGTCACCGGTCGACTTATTTGCCGTGACTTGTAATAGGTATTATACCTATTACCTAATCTACTGTAGACTAGCTGATACCAGCGATAAAAGTATTCCACGCCCGTGTCTGAGATGCAATTTATCCGTCACGATGGGTTCAGTGGTTAGACCGTGCAAATATATTGACCTCAATAATATTGTCCCAAATACAGATTTTTTATAACCCTTTCTTTTGGATTTGCCGTAGTCGAGTAAAAATGCATTGCGTGCGCCGCAAGAGCTTAGCCTCTTGTGCCTCCCGTAGGCCTTATGGTTCTTGCAGATCGTTCTCCTTAAATAATGTCTATGATAGTAGAAAGTTACTTTACGAAATTTCATCGCATAGAATACTTAGTATTACTACGTACTTATATGATGTTTGAACCCAGGTTTATTGAATTTTTGCATCCCATCTGAATGGTTTGTTGTGGCTGGATATACACAACGAAAAATGCACCTGCAACTTCACAAATAAATGATTATTATGATTTGACTTGGATTCGAGACAGCCCTATTACCACTGAACTTTTAAGACCTCAACTTCAAGCTATGTCTTAGATAGAAGTCTTACATGAAAGCTTGAAAAAGACAACTTGACCTCGTTATAAAAGTTAGCACGAGACGCCGGCACCGCGCAGCGGTATATGAAATCCGAGTAAGTAGGTACATACCTCAAGCCTCAAACCTCTTAACGGCTTATGATTCGGAACAGAAACTCGCGTATATTCAACTTGTGGTAGCCATTTTAAAAGCAAACCTTGAAAAGACCTTGATAATTTTTGTGGTAGGACTTATCAAATAAATTTTATAAATATTAAATGCCTTCAACATGCTACAATTTTGGTGTGATAACGTCTTTACACGCACGGAAAAGCATAACTCATTGTCACGTACCGCGTGCTAGCGAAAATGCGGAACAAGTGATAGAGATTAAGGCACGATCGACCGGCATAGCCGAGCGTGCAGGCGAGAGCGCGGACCACGCGATAGAGAGGCAATGTTTTCTTATGACGTTATCACGTAAAATTATAGTCCGTAAACCGACTTTACAGACAACCAATTTTTTTATTAGCTCATATTAAGTACTAAGTATGAGCTAACAAAAGTATCATACTAAGTAGGGACTTGTCTAAAATCTTTTGTTTCTACTCAGGCATAATTTACGCTATACGATTTATCCTGCCTGTGCCTAAGTTAATGAGATAAAACCGTATTTGTATTGTGACCTAACGTTTATAATCTCACTTAAATAATTGCTTTAAACCACTGAAACTAAACTGTTATTCAATCATACTACCTCTACCCACCCAAAAACAAAACCAGTAGGTACTACACCTTAAACACGTCATGGGTTTCTTCTTGATATCCACGTTATAATCATAGATGTAGTTAATTTTGTCAAACACTTGTTCCTAATTAAGTGCACTTAAAACAAGAGTAGCTAACTTTAATTTGAGTAAAGAAGAAATACAAGAACAAATTTTCACTAAGCGAAAAATCATTTTTACTTTTTCTCCATTTACAAAAGCGGTTAGAAAAGAAACAAAAACTAAGACTGCGTGTGCCGAGTCGGTACAAACAAATACATTAAAGTCTGTCATTGTTGCTACAATACTAACATCCTATTTTAAACCTTCTTCCCATTTTACCACTATTGACCACGCCCTCTACGAGCTGTTATATTTGTTGTATGTATGTTGGTCTTTGAAGAATCGACGTATTTTTGTCAGCTCATAGATAAAAATATTTTTGCTACTGATGTTATTTATTAAATGGACGGTATCTAAATCATTCCAAATAATTATAGATCTGTCTAAAAGTCTTAATACTTTGCGACAAAACAGAAGGTAAGCTAGTTTAAAATGGTGTAATTTAGTTTCAATTTGTTTTTTTTAAATAAATTAAATTTTTAATATACCTACTAAAAATGTAAAGTAAGTGTAGAGAAAAAGTAAAGAAAATAACAAATATAAAACGTTGTAAATCAGAAAATTCCGTAAATGCATTCCTAAGAAAAATGCAATTTAATCACGGTCCGTCTTGCATCGGAAAATTGTATTTAAGAAGTGGCGATTAATTTAGCAACATTATCATAAAAGTAAATGACAACATTCGTTGGTTTTATGGTTATAATACGTTTAATTCTGGGCCTGCTTTCCTCAACTCAAGAGCAATCATCATGTACGAGTATGTAATTTCCTTTAAATATTTATTTAAATATGTATTAAGTTATATAGCCTTTACCAATTGCACTTCAACTGCAAAATCAACGTTTAAAAATAATATTTAAAATCATAAAAGCTTTCTTTGCACCGTTTATTCTTGTTGAAGTGCTTTTATGCTTAACATCGATTACATTGTAGCGAATGCAAGTGGACACATTAAAGGAAGTCGTTACAGTGTTATATGGACCATCGGAATAGAATAGCTTCTGCAGTTGTGGAAAGGAAACATGTTTCATTTTTAATGCTATGACAATACATGCAAGGGTCGCCATCGGTTCGGGGTTTTGCGAACGGTTTGAGAAGAAGGTCATGACTTTAAACATTGCGACGACACGAGATGATCGTAAAAGAGAGCCGAAGAAACGCAATACGCATTTTACATCGGGCATATCGAAGACGTCACTGGCGTTTTTGCAGCTCTTAATAATGTTGTTGCACCGGCGACTCTTGCACCTACTGTGCAGGGTATCCCTATTTACCGAAACTATGTGGTTCGTGTGGATAACGCTATTTACTGAAACAGAAAATATAGAGCCATGAAAAAGCTGTAAAACAAAATCTTAACAAGAAGATCTTAACGAAAAAGCTTAACAAGAAGTCTGAATGTCTTCCCTACTTACTATATTTTATTGTATTGAGATAGTTTTCATACCTACTTTATTATCATTTTGGGGTTTTCTTGACAGCTAAATGGCCCTAGCGTCACTGCGAGCTATAACTTACAAGATTTAAGATCTATGTGTCTCCTAAGTTCGTAATTCGTCCTCGAGGCCTACCGAGATTATAAGCCTGGATATGACTTCACATGTGAGTGCTTTGATATCACCAGGAAGATTTTTGTTCCGGTATTCATTTAAACCTGCAGTTTAAAATAGCGTAATATAATCCGACTTACATATCTAAATTTACGTACACGGAACCGTATATTTCACGTAAGTGTATAGATACAAATACTACAGAAGCGTATATTTAATTTTTACAGATTACCTACTTATTATTGTCGTGATTTATTATCCTTACCTTTTTATTTTGGGTTGTGAGTTCGTATAGCGTTCCGTTATCGAGATCGATACCGATATCGTATCCGTTACGTTAAATAGGTGACTATCTGTGGCGGCATGGCGTGTCGCGTGGTGTTTGTTTTTGACAAATCTTTGGTTTGTGGTGGAATGAGTCATTTTGAAATTCACTTTTAGAAAGTAGCTTTGGGGTGGAGGCAGAATTTGTTCGACCGTCGTTTGAAGTAGTCGTAGCCTGGAAAAAATAAGTTGTTTGTCGGTTTGTTCAATGAGTGTTAATTTGTGTGGTTCTGCTGCTGTTCGGTGAGTCTGTTTATGTCTATTCCAATTTTACTGTTAAGTTGGATTATTGCCCTACTGAGGGGCCTGATGTTGGTTAGGAGGTCGATGTCGTCAGATTAGGCTGGTGTGGTCCGGACGGCTGTGAGGGGTTGGTGGAGGCCGTGCTAAGTAGGGCTCCATTCGAGTTAATTCCACGTTCTTAATGTGCCACGTGTTGGCTAGGTTAGCAACTGTTCTTCCTACAAGGGTTTGTGTTATTAGATTCTTCTTTTCAGTTCACATACGATAACCACCTCGCCGCAAAAAGTCCGGTTCAATGTACAAAATGTACATTGAACCGGACATGTACAAAAAGTTTTTTTTTGCAGTTGTAAATATCTAGGTGTCGTGTCACACAAACTAAAACGTGACCCAGATAAATATTACACGTATGTATGTGGTAGGTACCAATCGAAGCAGCAATATATTACATACAGCACAGTGCCTATGTGTAGCTTCGTAACGTAGGTAACTTTTTGCACATAAAAGATTTAGTATGCAATATTATATTACAAGCGGATACCTACGACTTCGTTCACGTGGATATATATATTGGTTTTTAAAAATCCCGTAGGAATCATTTTGTTTTTCCTAAGCTCCTTTGAGCTCATATCATGCTAAAAACTGTTAAAAGTTCACTGGCTGATGTTTAGGTAGATCAAAATGTAAACATCCGCCAGTGAAAGTCCCATCAAAATCGATCCAGCCTTTTGAGAGATTAGCCAGTAATCTTTAAAGTATTTTCTTCCTAGATTAGTCGGTAATTTCTAAAGTAGGTATCTACTTTCTAACAAAAAAAGAATGAATGAAATCGGACCACGCGTTATTGAATTACAGCTAAATACATTTTGACTTTCATCCCCTCTCCCTAGGGAGAATTTTAAACCATATTTTCATGAAAAAACTCTAGCAAGTTCGCGGGTCAAAAAAAAATCTTCAAACAACCGAGCAATTAAAAATGTCCTTGTCAACACAACACAATGATGATTTATGGCCGTGTAGAAATAGAAAAGCCGGAGCCTGGAGGCGATACAAGACCGAAATTATTGTTAACCGGATTTTGAGATTGCTTTCCTTTGTAACAAATATAAATTAAAAATTAAAAAAAAACCCCGACATTTGCCATTTTGTGGCGGCGGTCATCTTGAATTTGCAATAATGCTATTCTACTAGTCAAGCCCTTTCATTTGATACGGGAGTTGTGAAAAAATATGTAATCCGCCATTTTGTAGCGGCAGCCATCTTGGATCGATTTTCATCAAACATGGCTAACAACACTCTCGACTAATTCCCCTTTCAAACAAAAAAAACCGCATTCAAATCGGTCCACCCGTTTGAGCGCCACAGGGTAACAGACAGACACACACACACAGACACGTCAAACTTATAACACCCCGTCGATTTTGCGTCGGGGGTTAAAAATAAAACTGGGTTAAGAATCGAGTCTTGGTCTATTATGGTTCCGTACATAGGTAGGTACATTTATGTCATCATATCAAGTTGGTCAAGTCATATCAAGGTGTTACTTAGTGTTGTGCCTACTTAGTGTTCAACGTAATATAATTTATTAAAACGAGCCTTAATTTCTAGTAGGTATCAAGAGAGAGTAATCTTCAGAAAAAGACTCCAATGGATCGCAATAAAATTAGGGTTATTCCCGAGCGTTGGACCCAGTGAAAAGCGACATGAGGTACCTACCTAGTTATCCAAGTCACTTTTCGACCTACTTTCGTCCTTTTCCACCCTACCACGACGCGACGGGATAAACACGCAGCCTGACTATTGCGGCCTTTGTACGCTCGGAGCCGGCGGGCGAGAAAACTCACGCTTCGATGGAAAAAGGGTTGAGTATTAAATCGGGATGGATGCTGAAGAAATTGGAGCGATCGATAGCAAAGATGCCGATAGCCTCCTTCGTGAGCGGGATCACAATTAGTGGCGAAGTAACGCGGTTACCGGCGGGTGATTGATGCTTTAGGTATAACGTCTTATCGAGAAATGTTAAGATATCTATCTACTGTCTGTTATTTCTACAAGTTACAACTTTTGAGCTCGTTATTATAATATTACAGACATAACATGTTTACCTACGTAACCATTACAAAAATAAGTCGTCGTCATTATCGCCTTTACAGATAGACGACTGTCAACTCTGTCAAGTCTGACTATCTCTTGCAAGGATCGCCACAGAACACAATCTTGTACCGCTCGTATCCAGCGGCTGCTAGCGACTCGCTTAATATTGTAGTAAGTACCTATTCAGTTCACCTAGTGAAGAGTCTTCCAACACCGTGTTTCCCAGTGCGAGGTCGCCAGCTCCTGTGATTCTAACATCTATTGGTTCGAGCTGTGTCTCATCCATTGCCACTTCAGTTTCGAGAACCGATAAACTATGTTTGTAAATCTGGTTCGTCTCCGGATCTCCTCATTCCTGATTTGATTTCGCAAGTAGGTATACCTACTACAAGCAAAGGTCTCTCCATCGCCCGCTGAGTGACCCTGAGCATTCTTATGAGCCCATAGGCACTCAGCGCTGGAAAAAATTAGAGGCAGTGCAGAGAAGATTGGCAATCGGTATACTTATGTGGGGCATACAGAACAGTTTCGACTGAAGTGGTACTGGTGATAGCAGGGCTGATCCGTATAGCTAAACTAGCCAGGGAACGCGCTACGCTGTTCGAAAGTAAGAAACAGACACCCGCAGAACTGCGAGAGAAAACTCTCTGAGGCTGAATGGTCTGGAGAAGGAAAGGGTAGTTGGACCAGATAAATAATTCCCGACCTAAAAGCGTGGCACAAGAGGAAGTTCGGTGAAGTGGACCGGTGGCTGACACAGGCGTTCAGTGGTCATGGGGTGTTCAACACCTACCTTTTTGCACTCGGAAAAGCACCGAGCGAAAAGTGCTACTTCTGCGGAGAGGAAGACAAACCAAGACACGCGATATTTGAATGCCCTGCTGGTTTAGACTTAAGATCGGTGGCGCAGGGAGCACGCGAAGGGTTGGAGGCACGAAACCTAGTGACGCGCATGCTACAAAACGAAGAGGAGTGGCAAAAGTATGTTCAGATGATAAGGACAATTATCATGCGGAAAGAGGAGAGGGAAAGAGAAGAAAAGAAGAAGGATGAGCAATGTAATGGATTAAAAAAAGTCAGCACGAAGTAATGCAAGTGCGGTTCCGTGCTGATCCAGACGACAAGGGGAGGTTGTTTTAGTCCGTGCAAGTCGGACATGCCCTGCCAACAGGCTGCAGAAGTCCGGAGGGATTTTTTCCTCTCCCGAAGAAAAAAAAACGCGTCTAGCACATACAGCATGCGGGTCTAAATAAAAAAAAGGCACTCAGTGCCATGTACAAAACAACAGTAAGTAACAAATCTATACATACATATGTATATTACATACTAGTGTTGCGCTCGGTGCGCGAGCTGCAAGCAGCTCGCGGGCCTTGTAGTCTCTTCAATATTCGTAAAATAAAGAAATGGGAGGCCATACCAAATACCAGAATATTCTGGAGAGTTTCTTGAAAGATAGAAATAAATATTGGTATCACGTTTCGTATCTTTTCTGAAAGGACACTAATCAGTTCTATGCATGCGTTTAGTGGAAAAAAAAAGGATCTACACAAAAATGTTCTGGAGAGCCACTTTAAAATTAAAAATAAATTTTTTAAAAACGATTTTTTTTTGTTCCGTTGCTATCTTTTTTTTACTGGCTCACCAAAGGTCCTAAGGTCTTGAATATTTTTAGTTTCAGGACCATGCCTCTATGCTTGATAGTTTTTGAGGGCCGTTAGGGTACTCTGGTAATTTTTCCACATTCACTACGTTTTGTATTTTTTGTGAAAAAATCTTTGAGTTCTATTTACTTATACGTGTAGTGGGAGGAAAAAGTTTCATACAAAAATGTCTAAGAGAGCCTCTTAAAAAGAACCCAAAAAAATTGTATAGAGAGATTTTTTTTGTTCGGCGGCCATCTTTTTTTTACCCATTCACCCAATGGCCCAAGGTCTTTAACAACATTTGTGTGGGACCATGCCTGTATGACTGGTAGTTTTGGAGGACCCATGAGGTACTCTGGTAAATTTTCTACAATCACGACGTTTCAGATTTTTTTTGGAAGAAGACCCATAAGTTCGACGTATATAAATAGTTAAGGGAAAAGGTTCCATACAAAATTGTTCTGGAGAGCCTCTTGAAAAGAACCCAAAAAATTTGTATGGAGAGAATTTTTTTTTGTTCGGTGGCCATCTTTTTTTTACTGGTTCACCTAATGGCCCAAGGTCTTTAATAACATTTGTTTGGGACCATGTCTGTATGACTGGTAGTTTTGGAGGACCCATGAGGTACTTTGGTAAATTTTCCACATTCATGACGTTTCGTAATTTTCTGAAGGGAGACCCATAAGTTCTACGCACATAAATAGTTAAGGGAAAAGGTTCCATACAAAATTGTTTTGGAGAGCCTCTTGAAAAGAATCCAAAAAATTTGTATGGAGAAAATTTTTTGTTCGGCGGCCATCTTTTTTTTACCGGTTCACCTAATGGCCCAAGGTCTTTAATAACATTTGTTTGGGACCATGTCTGTATGACTGGTAGTTTTGGAGGACCCATGAGGTACTCTGGTAAATGTTCCACATTCATGACGTTCCATAATTTTCTGAAGGAAGACCCATAAGTTCTACGCACATAAGTAGTGAAGGGAAAAAAGTTCCATACAAAATTGTTCTGGAGAGCCTCTTGAAAATTAGGAATTTTTTTGTATGGAGTCGAAATTTTTTTTGTATGGTGGCCATATTTTTTTACCGGTTCACCCAATGGCCCAAGGTTTTGAACATTTTTTGTTTCGAGACGATACCTCTCCGACTGATAGTTTTCGAGATCCCCTAGGGCACTCTAGTCAGTTTTCCACGTTCAGCTCTCTCTATAATTTTGGTGACCTAGAATTTTTGAATTTTACACACATGGAAAGTATGGTGAAAAAGTTCCATACAAAATTGTTCAGGAGAGGTGATCAGTCCGTAACTTCAAGTAGCTTTATATACAGTGTGTCCGGGATCGAATTAGCGATATTTTAGGGACATATTCTACAACTCATTACCTCTCTGAAAATACCACTTATTAGGGCCTGCCCCCCTCCCCCTCCCAGGGACAGCCATTTCAATTTGGTGTGCGTTTTTGTGGGTATGTGCGCACAAAAAATGTAATAACTCGAAAGTCTGCTGATGCACAGGTCTTCAAATGACCTTATTCGATTGGATACAATATTCTCCATCACTAAATACCAAACAATAGAATAAAATGTTAAAATAACTCGATCAAAAATGCTTCGGAAAAAAAATATTTTTTGAAAAATATTGAAAACTACAAGTTTTTGCTGCATTTTGCAAAAACGAGGTCGTTAAGATTACATTGTTAAGTATTAAATCGACAGTTTTTGAGATAAACAACAAAACGACATAAAAATTTTGACTGTAAGTTATTTACTTTTGGAGATATTATTGTTTAAACATAACTTAACCGCGAGCAAGTAAGTTCTTATGTTATTCGAATGTGGGTTTCCATCGCATACCTTGGGCGATCAAGTAATAATAATATTGTTTTTGATTAGTCAGTGAATGAGGTTAAAACTAAGGATCGGACCCCTACTTCAACTGATTAAAAATTCGTATAAAAAATTGAAATATCTGAAATTTTATTTTGTTGTTCCTGGCGAGGAGGCGTTATGATCACTACTTAAGTTATTACTCATTTTTGTTTGTGATTCAGGTTTGTGAAGTTTGCTAAGTTTAAAGACATGCCTACTCGGTATTATTATAGCCATAAGAGAGCATTTAGATGTCAACTATTCGCCTTGGATCGGACGTGGCAGCAATTCAATGGAATGGCCACCTCATTCTCCAGACCTTACACCTTTGGACTTCTTTTTATGAGGACCTATGAAGCAGAAGGTCTTTTATATGGTACCAAATACCAAAAAAGAATTATTGGAGACGATCCTGTCCGTTCCAGATAAAATAAGATTGTATTTGGACATGATCCAACGATCCTCCCAACATGAAGCAACTAGCTAACAGAACAGAGGTGGTAATTTCGGTTTGTGGCGGAAATAACTTAGTTTTTAGGATATCTGATTTGTGTCACATACACAAATCAGAGTTATTGAGTTAAACTAACAAAAATTAAATTATAAAGTTAAGATTTTTTTACCTCTTTGTAGTAAAAAAATGATGAATCTTAAATTTGGGTTCAATACTCGTAATTCATGCTTGGGGACGAAGTACTTACAATTACCAATATCTCCAGAAGTAAGTAACTTACAGTCAAATTATTTATGTCGTTTTGTTGCTTATCTCAAAAGCTGTCGATTTAATACTTAATAATGTGGTCTTAACGACCTCGTTTTTGCAAAATGCAGCAAAAACTTGTAGTTTTCAATATTTTAGAAAAAATATTTTTTTCCGAAGCATTTTTGATCGAGTTATTTTAACATTTTATTCTATTGTTTGGTATTTAGTGATGGAGAATATTGTATCCAATCGAATAAGGTCATTTATAGACCTATGCATCAGCAGACTTTCGAGTTATTACATTTTTTGTGCGCACATAACCACAAAAAGGCACACCAAATTGAAATGGCTGTCCCTGGGAGGGGGAGGGGGGCAGGCCCTAATAAGTGGTATTTTCAGAGAGGTAATGAGTTGTAGAATATGTCCCTAAAATATCGCTAGTTCGATCCCGGACACACTGTATATAACTAGTTGCTCGGTGCGCGAGCTGCTAAAGCAGCTCGCGGGGACGTTCGACATTATATAACAACACGTAATCACACAGCCATCGCAAAAATAAGAAGTTTAAGCACCAACAACATGGGGCTGCACCCTATAATTTCGAAGATATAAGCATTTAAAAATTTGATCACGTCAGCACATAGACATCGTAAAAATAAGAAGTTTGAGTAATAATAACATGGGGTTGCACCCTATAGTTTCGGAGATATATGCTTTTAAAAATCTGATCACGTGAACATCTAGACATTGCGAAAGTAAGTTTGAGTACCAACAACATGGGGCTCGACCGTATAGTTCCGTAGATATAAGCTTTTAAAAATCTGACCACGTAAACACACAGACATCGTGAAAATAAAAATTTTGCGTACCAACAACATGGGGCTGCACGCTATAGTTTTGGAGATATAAGCTTTTAAAAATCTGACCATGTGAGCATATAGACATCGCGAAAATTTGAGTACCAACAACATGGGGCTGCACCCTATAGTGTCGGAGATATAAGCTTTTAAAAATCTGACTACGTAAGCATACAGACATCGCGAAAATAAGAAGTTTGAGTACCAACAACATGGAGCTGCACGCTATAGTTTCGGAGATATAAGCTTTTAAAAATCTGACGACGTAAGCATACAGACATCGCGAAAATAAGAAGTTTGAGTACCAACAACATGGAGCTGCACCCTATAGTTTCGGAGATATAAGCTTTTAAAAATCTGACCACGTGAGCATAAAGACGAAGATAAGAAGTTTGAGTACCAACAACATGGGGCTGCACAGTACCCTTCTGTATCCTTCACTTGTCTCCAAAATCCTCAATCATCAGCTCTCGCCATATTTTTTCTCCGAATGAATTTTTGTCTTCTCTGTGAAACCATTTGTGAAAAAAAAAATTCATATAAAATTTTACAGGAGGAAATTTTTGGGGAAATCTCGAAAAGTCCCTGGTCGGTCCTTAGTCGGTCCCTAGTCGGTCCCTAGTAGGTCCCTAGTCGGTCCTTAGTCGGTCCCTAGTCGGTCCATAGTCGGTCCCTAGTCGGTCCATAGTCAGTCCGTAGTCGGTCCCTAGTCGGTCCGTAGTGGGTCCGTAGTCGGTCCCTAGTCGGTCCATAGTCGGTCTATAGTCGGTCCGTAGTCGGTCCCTAGTCGGTCCGTAGTCGGTCCCTAGTCGGTCTCTAGTCGGTCCCTAGTCGGTCCCTAGTCGGTCTCTAGTTGGTCCGTAGTTAGTCTCTAGTCGGTCCGTAGTCGGTCCGTAGTCGGTCCCTAGTCGGTCCGTATTCAGTCCCTAGTCGGTCCCTAGTCGGTCCGTTGTTGGTCCGTAGTCGGTCCGTAGTCGGTCCCTAGTCGGTTCCTAGTCGGTCCCTAGTCGGTCCCTAGTCGGTCCCTAGTCGGTCCCTAGTCGGTTCCTAGTCGGTCCGTAGTCGTTCCGTAGGCGGTCTCTAGTCGGTCCGTAGTCGGTCCCTAGTCGGTCCCTAGTCGGTCCGTAGTCGGTCCGTAGTCGGTCCCTAGTCGGTCTCTAGTCGGTCCGTATTCAGTCCCTAGTCGGTCCCTAGTCGGTCCGTAGTCGGTCCGTTGTTGGTCCGTAGTCGGTCCGTAGTCGGTCCGTAGTCGGTCCGTAGTCGGTCCCTAGTCGGTCCTTAGTCGGTCCCTAGTCGGTCCCTAGTCGGTTCCTAGTCAGTCCATAGTCGGTCCCTAGTCGGTCTCTAGTCAGTCCGTAGTCGGTCCGTAGTCGGTCCCTACTCGGTCCCTAGTCGGTCCGTAGTTGGTCCCTAGTCGGTCCCTAGTCGGTCCCTAGTCGGTCCATAGTCAGTCCGTAGTCGGTCCCTAGTCGGTCCGTAGTGGGTCCCTAGTCGGTCTCTAGTTGGTCCGTAATTGTTTTGTAGTTAGTCTCTAGTCGGTCCGTAGTCGGTCCCTAGTCGGTCTCTAGTCGGTCCGTATTCAGTCCCTAGTCGGTCCCTAGTCGGTCCGTAGTCGGTCCGTTGTCGGTCCGTAGTCGGTCCCTAGTCGGTCCTTAGTCGGTCCCTAGTTGGTCCCTAGTCGGTTCCTAGTCGGTTCCTAGTCGGTTCCTAGCCCGTCCATAGTCGGTCCCTAGTCGGTCTCTAGTCAGTCCGTAGTCGGTCCGTAGTCGGTCCCTACTCGATCCCTAGTCGGTCCGTAGTTGGTCCCTAGTCGGTCCCTAGTCGGTCCCTAGTCGGTCCCTAGTCGGTCCATAGTCAGTCCGTAGTCGGTCCCTAGTCGGTCCGTAATGGGTCCGTAGTCGGTCCCTAGTCGGTCCGTAGTCGGTCTATAGTCGGTCCGTAGTCGGTCCCTAGTCGGTCCGTAGTCGGTCCCTAGTCGGTCTCTAGTCGGTCCCTAGTCGGTCCCTAGTCGGTCTCTAGTTGGTCCGTAATTGTTTTGTAGTTAGTCTCTAGTCGGTCCGTTGTCGGTCCGTAGTCGGTCCGTAGTCGGTCCGTAGTCGGTCCTAGTCGGTCCGTATTCAGTCCCTAGTCGGTCCCTAGTCGGTCCGTAGTCGGTCCGTTGTCGGTCCGTAGTCGGTCCGTAGTCGGTCCGTAGTCGGTCCGTAGTCGGTCCGTAGTCGGTCCCTAGTCGGTCCGTAGTCGGTCCCTAGTCGGTCCCTAGTCGGTCCTTAGTCGGTCCCTAGTCGGTCCATAGTCGGTCCCTAGTCGGTCTCTAGTCGGTCCGTAGTCGGTCCGTAGTTGGTCCCTAGTCGGTCCCTAGTCGGTCCATAGTCGGTCCCTAGTCGGTCTCTAGTCGGTCCGTAGTCGGTCCGTAGTTGGTCCCTAGTCGGTCCCTAATCGGTCCCTAGTCGGTTCCTAGTCGGTCCCTAGTCGGTCCCTAGTCAGTCCCTAGTCGGTCCCTAGTCGGTCCGTAGTCGTTCCGTAGGCGGTCCCTAGTCGGTCCCTAGTCGGTCCCTGGTCGGTCCCTAGTCGGTCTCTAGTCAGTCCCTAGTCGGTCCCTAGTCGGTCCGTAGTCGTTCCGTAGGCGGTCCCTAGTAGGTCCCTAGTCGGTCCGTAGTCGGTCCCTAGTCGGTCCCTAGTCGGTCCCTAGTCGGTCCCTAGTCGGTCCGTAGTCGTTCCGTAGGCGGTCTCTAGTCGGTCCGCAGTCGGTCCCTTGTCGGTCCCCAGTACGTTCCTAGTCAATCCGAAATAAATTCCTCCATTTTGAATTTTTTTTCTTGTGATCAGGATCCGAAGGTCCTGATCATCTTTTGATAAGAAACCACTCTTCCATCTCTTATACCCTTTGAGATGGACACTGATGAAATTTGTATGGCGGCCATCTTTTTTCCGCCATTTTGAATATTTTTCCAGCTCGCTGCCAATTGGAAGCCGTTTCGAGTGACATTTGCTCGAGCACCTCCCACCTATCTTCAATACCTTAAGCGTGCCCTTCACCCGTCTCCGAGTTCCTCAATCATCAGCTCTATCCATATTTTTGTCTTTTTTGTGAAACCATTTGTGAAAAAAAAATTCATACAAAATTTTACCGTAGAAAATTTTTGGGGAAAATCTTGTAAACTACCCCGAAAGTGGCAACACTGTTTACATTTATCGATACTGCCGGTTAAGTTACACAGTCGATTCATACATTTCAACTTTCCAAAATGTTGCCAACTGCCTCAAAAACATGTTCAAAATCAATTCCAAAACAAATAAAATACAAAATGGCCGTCAACTCATTTTACAGATTTATTTTAGAAAGTTGAATAATTTTTCCATTAAGTACAGGAGATACCGCTCCTGATAACGTTTCAAATTTTCATCCCGCTCGCACACAGGCGAAATGATCACCCCTGAAAAAAGACCGTATCACGAAAACCACTTTTTCAGTGTTGCCTGTCCCTGGCGATAAAAATATCCAAATTTCGTTTGTACAAGTAAAAACGTAGTTGCTCATACGAAAAAGTTCGTATTTCGTTTTTTTAATTTTTGGGGTAGATCTTGAAATTTCCCCAAAAATGGGGTATTTTTTTCACCAATCTATACTTCAAGTCTGTACATACAATAGCTTCATAGAAGTAGAAACGCTCCGATGTTGTCAACTGTGAGTAATTTGAATTTTAAAATTGCGTTTTTTCGTATCTCAAACTGAATGGCCGCCACGACAGCCGCCATCTTGAATATTTAAAAACCACTTCCGATCCGTCAAAATACAGGATAATTGTAGACGGAATAAGGAAAAAAATATTATCCTCAACTAACCCGTTTCGGTGCTGTGGCACCGCGGTTCGGGGTCGAAAAATCGAAAATTTGAAAGACTACAGCTAAGCCGCCATCTTGTTTTTTAAATTTTTTCTACTTTTTCTATTAATCGTTTCCTAATTTCTTCTAGAATTGCGAGTTTTAACGAAATCGGTAGGAAAACAAAAATGTTACAAAAATCACGTCGGCCGCCATCTTGTTTTTGTTTGAGCAGCCCTTTTCTATCTACAATACCCTTCCCGGGCTCCCCAACCATCTTACTTACCCTCAATCATCATGTCTTCTCATATTTTTCTGTGAGAATTCTCTGAAGAACCGCATCAAAGGCAATTCAATATTCACCATACATTTTCTATGAAAAAATGAATTCCGCCATTTTGAATTTTTTTTCCATTCATCAAGTAGACCTTCGGATTTTGATCATCTTTTGCTAAGAAATCACTCTTCCATCTTTTATACCCTCCGAGATGGATACCGATGAAATTTGTATGGCGGCCATCTTTTTTTCGCCATTTTGAATTTTTTTTCAGCTCACTCCCAATTGGACAACGTTTCGAATGACATTTGCTCGAGCACCCCCCACCTATCTTCAATACTTTCAGCGTACCCTTCACCCGTCTCCGAAACCCTCAATCATCAGCTCTCTCCATATTTTTTTCGGAATAAATTTTTGTCTTCTTTGTGAAACCATTAGTGAAAAAAAAAATTTTCATACAAAATTTTACAGGAGGAAATTTTTGGGGAAATCTCAAAAACTGCCCTAAATGTGGCAACACTGTGTACATACTTCGATACTGCCAGTTGAGTTACACAATCGATTCATACATGTCAACTTTCTAAAATGTTGCCAACTGCCTCAAAAACATGATCAAAATTTTCAAAAACACCCAACAACAATACAAAATGGCCGCCAACTCCTTTTATAGAAATAATTCACATAGTTTTATAATTTTATCATTAACTACAAGATATACCGCTTCTGATGACGTTTTAATTTTTTATCTCGCTCGCACGCAGGCGAAATGATTGCCCCTGAAAAAAACCAAGTCGCGAAAATCACTTTTTCTTAGATTAATTCCAGTGTTGCCAGTGCCCAATGACAAAAATACCCAAATGTCATTTGTATAAGTAAACCACATGGTTGCTCATACTCAAATTTTGCAAAAAGTCCGTATTTCGATTGTTTTATTTTTGGGGTAAATCTTGAAATTTCCCCAAAAGTGGGGTATTTTTTTTATCGCCAATTTATACCTCGAGTCAATGCAAACAATCGCTTCATAGAAGTCGAAACGTTCCGATGTTGCCAACTGTGAGAAATTTGATTTTTAAAATTGGGTTTTTTCGTACCTCAAACCCAATGGCCGCCACGACAGCCGCCATTTTGAATTTTTAAAAACCACTCTCGTTCTGTCAAAATTAAGGGTAATTGTGGGCGAATACAGGAAAAAAATATTATCGTCAATTACCCCGTTTCGGAGCTGTGGTGCCGCGGTTTGGGGTCGAAAAATCAAAAATTTTAAAAACCTAAATCTCGGCCGCCATCTTGTTTTTCCAATTTTTTCCACTTTTTCTATTAATTGTTTATTAATTTCTTCAATAGTTGTGAGTTGCAACAAAATCGGTTGGAAAACAAAAAAGTTACAAAAATCACATCGGCCGCCATCTTGTTTTTCTGAAATGTCATAATTTTTCCCTACTCGACTCCCGCATGCTAGACTGAGTAAATGACAGAGGCCGGTGTCGGGCAGCAGCGACACCGGTGCAAACAGTCTAGCCCTGCGATGACCAACACGCCTGCCCAGCGTGGTCATTATTTGGGCAAATCCTTAAAATGGACACATTCACATTGCCAAGGCCCCTAGTCCCCGGCGGCCCCGCTATTCCTGGCTCTGGCAGCGGTTATGGTAACGGCGGGGCAGGGGGTGCTAAGAATCTCCGGAAGAGATTCCGCTGCCAACCCCGACGACTAGACCTGGCAACATACAACGCACGCACATTGAGGACTGACGAGAAGATCATCGAGCTGGAGGAAGCAGTGAGCAAGTTGCACTGGGATATTATAGGATTGTCTGAAGTCCGAAGAGAGGGGGAGGACTCGATAATTCTCAATTCCGGCAACTTGTTCTACTACCGGGAGGGCGACCAACAGTCCCAGGGTGGTGTCGGATTCATCGTCCACAAGTCCCTCGTCAACAGCATTGTTCAAGTCGAGAGTGTGTCGAGCAGGGTAGCGTACCTTATACTCAGAATCACCAAACGGTATTCGCTGAAGGTCATACAGGTTTATGCACCGACATCGACACAACCCGACGAGGAGGTGGAGGTACTGTATGAGGATATTTCTAAAGCCATACATGCCTCCAACACTCACTACAGTGTTGTGATGGGGGATTTTAACGCAAGGCTGGGTGAACGAATCGGTGCAGAGGTGAGAGTGGGGCAATTTGGATATGGGCGAAGGAACCATAGAGGCCACATGCTGGCCAACTTCATGGAGAAGGAGGGCCTCTTTATGATGAACTCCTTCTTCAAGAAGCGGCCACACAGAAAGTGGACGTGGATGAGTCCAGATGGTTCCACGAGAAACGAGATTGACTTCATCATGTCGACCAAACGGCATATATTCAATGATGTCTCAGTGATCAACAGGGTGAAAACCGGAAGTGATCACCGTATGGTAAGAGGCACATTGAATATCAACATAAAGCTGGAAAGGGCCAAACTGGTGAAGTCTACACTCCGACCTTCTCGTGCTCATATCCAAAACCCCGAAAGCTTTCAGCTCGAACTGCAGAACCGATTCGATTGCCTAGCAGATTGCGATTCTGTGGACGATCTAAACAACAGGCTGGTGGAAACTGTCCATACGGTTGGGTCCAAGTACTTTAAGACCCACCGTGCAATCAGAACCAAAAAGTTCTCAGACCAGACTCTCAAGCTAATGAATAAGAGGCAAGAAATGAGACTGCAGTCTTCAGCAGATGCGTTTGCTTACCGGCAGATTAATAGGCAGATCTCTAAGGCGCAAACGCGAGACTTGCGTAACTTTAATACAGAATGTATTAAAGATACGATCGAGCGAAACAAGGGCTCAAAAGTCTTCGCAAGAGATCTGTCTATGGGACAGAGCCAGCTGATGCGACTGAAGACCGACAACGGTAGTCTCATTTCATCAAAGCCTGAGATCTTGAGAGAGGTAGAGAACTTTTACGGACAGTTGTACACCTCAACTCAGAAGCCTGTTGAAGATTTGGCTAAAGATCCCAGAGCCAAATTGACCCGACACTATACCGAAGATATCCCGGACGTCAGCCTATACGAGATTAGTATGGCTCTCAAACAACTGAAGAACAACAAGGCGCCAGGCGATGACGGAATCACAACGGAACTCCTGAAAGCAGGTGGCAAACCAGTTCTTAAGATCTTTCAGCGATTGTTCAATTCCGTCATCGACGAGGGTATAACGCCAGAGGCATGGCACAGGAGCGTGGTGGTTCTTTTCTTCAAAAAGGGTGATAATACCTTGCTGAAGAATTATAGACCCATCTCGCTGCTGAGCCATGTCTATAAGTTGTTCTCGAGAGTCATTACGAATCGTCTCGCTCGTAGGTTCGACGACTTCCAGCCTCCCGAACAGGCCGGGTTCCGAAAAGGCTTCAGTACCATAGACCACATCCATACGCTGCGGCAGGTTATACAGAAGACCGAAGAGTATAACAAGCCACTTTGCTTAGCGTTTGTGGACTATGAGAAAGCCTTTGATTCGGTGGAAACTTGGGCTGTATTGAGATCACTACAGAGATGCCGGATCGACTATCGGTATATCCAAGCGCTGAAGTGTTTGTACGAAAACGCCACCATGTCAGTCCGTATACAGGATCAGACTACGAGACCAATTCAATTGCAGCGAGGAGTGCGACAGGGAGACGTCATCTCCCCGAAGCTCTTTACCGCAGCATTGGAGGACGTCTTTAAGCTTCTGAATTGGAACGAACTTGGCATCAACATCAACGGCGAGTACATCACTCACCTGCGGTTTGCCGATGATATAGTCGTGATGGCAGAGTCTCTGGAAGATCTCAATACAATGCTCAACGACCTCAGCAGGGTTTCTCAACAGGTGGGCCTAAAAATGAACATGAGTAAGACGAAAATCATGTCAAATACTCATGTCCCGCTTCACCCGATAATCGTTGAGAACTCGGCGCTCGAAATTGTAGATGAGTATATATACCTAGGACACACAGTCCAGCTAGGTAGGTCCAATTTCGAGAAAGAGGTCAACCGCCGAATCCAACTCGGATGGGCAGCGTTCGGGAAGCTTCGCGATGTCTTCTCGTCCAAAATTCCTCAATGCCTGAAGACGAAAGTCTTCGAACAGTGCGTGTTGCCAGTGATGACATACGGATCCGAGACATGGTCGCTAACTATGGGCCTCATAAGAAAGCTCAGAGTCACTCAGAGAGCGATGGAGAGAGCTATGCTCGGAGTTTCTCTACGCGATCAAATCAGAAATGAGGAGATCCGTAGAAGAACCAAAGTCACCGACATAGCTCAACGGGTTGCGAAACTGAAGTGGCAATGGGCGGGGCACATAGTTCGGAGAACCGATGGACGTTGGGGTCCCAAGGTGCTGGAGTGGCGACCTCGCACCGGGAAGCGCAGTGTTGGTAGACCCCCCACTAGGTGGACTGACGACATCAAACGAGTCGCAGGGAGCCGCTGGATGCAAGCGGCACAAGACCGTGGCAAGTGGAAGTCCCTTCAAGAGACCTATGTCCAGCAGTGGACGTCAATTGGTTGACAACGACGACGACGACTCCCGCATCCGAACATATCTCCCATACATTATTGTATCGTTTTCTGTCTCTTTCTAGGAGAACAATTATGTCAATGAGTCAGTCAGTCAGTGAGTGAGTGAGTGGTAATCGAGCTATATATAGTATAAAATAATAATAATAAAATCGTAGACTTGCCGTATCTGTACATTAAAGATTTTTGCAAAATAATGACTGGGGGATGTTAGGGATAAGTAATAGAACGTAAAAAAGCTATTTTTGAAATTTTTGTCTGTTTGTCTGTTTGTATGTTTATCTGTTTGTCTGTATGTTTGTGCGTGCATCACGCAAAAACTACTGAATGGATTGAAATGAAACTTGGCGTGATTGAAGTTCATATTACGGAGTAACATATAAGATACTTTTTATCCCGAAATTCAGGACGGTTCCCTTGGGAGAGGGGATAAAAGTCAAAAAGTGTACTTAGCTGTAATTCATTAACGCGTGGTCCGATTTCATTCATTCTTTTTTTGTTAGAAAGGAAATACTTTAAAGATTACTGGCTAATCTCTCAAAGGCTGAATCGATTTTGATGGGACTTTCACTGGCGGATGTTTACATTTTGATCTACCTAAACATCCGCCAGTGAACTTTTAACAGTTTTAAGCAAGGTATGAGCTCAAAGGAGCTTACAGGAAAGACAAAATGATTCCCACGGGATGTTTAAAAACCAATATCCACGCGAACGAAGTCGCGGGTTTCCGCTTGTAAATAATATAAGTAATTGATGTTATTACATATCTGTAATATTATTATGTTATATCAATAATTGTTTGTAACAAGTTTCGGAAATTGCCCGAATAATAATATTAGCATTAAGTAGGTATAATAGACATGAACAAATAATATTTATTTGTGTGAATATCTTCTATCTAATAAAAATGTTAATGTAGGGATTCACTCGATGATGAAATACATAATTTTGGAAAAACCTTCAAACGAAAAATATTTTTTTGTAGTTAACGACGGAAACAAGGGTGGCCAAGAATAAGAGTAGGAATCAAATTATCTACCGCCTACGCCATGTTAAATTACTTATTACATCACCAGAGTAAAAATATTGGTATCAGTATTTGATACTTTATTATAATACAGACCCAAACTGGCGGATCACCGGGCTCCGGTGTATATTACATATCGCCGCTGATAGTGCAAAACTGCGTAACTAACAACAGACAATACCGCGTAACTTAGGTATGGCAAACTTTACAGGAGAGCCAAAAAACTATTTTTTTTTTCTTATACCTACGCAATACGCCTGAAGTCTATGATGATTAAATATGTGCATTAAATACTGTATATTTAATTATTATCATAGAGTTCAGTCACGTATTAAATAAGAATAAGAGAAAAAATTAGTTTTTTGGCTCTCCTGTAAAGTTTGCCATACCTAAGTTACGCCATGTTACGCGGTATTGTCTGTTGTTATGTACGCAGTTTTGCACTATCAGCGGCGATATTATGCTCAGATTCATAGGAGTTATTCTTTAGGGCCTCCAGTTTTCTATTTTTACCTACATAGTTATCGATCAAAAAATTATATTTAAGTGCATTAATAATAATTGTATCGATGTTACAGTGACCAATCTCAACGGAGGCAGCTACTAGTCAACTACTTAGAACTTTAGAAGATATTATAGTGCACAATTGCACACTTTATTCGTTCTCTCCCATACGCCGGGACGCCTACGTGATGCGACCGAAGGAGATATTCTGGTGCAGGACAGGTTTCTCTAACACCGTTAACTTCCCAACACCGAATTAGGGACTATTGAGAATTTTTTTGTGACCCGACCAAAGATTGCCCAGGTACGTCATAGTCAGAAACCGAACAAGCTAGCCACTGGATCAATAGGACATAAACGTACTGTATACCTAGGTTCTAAAGATAAATATAGGTATTACGAATATATTAATTTTAATCTGACATAATATTTTAGTCAAAGTAGGTAATGGTTCTCGAGTTCAAAGGCAGAAAGAAACCTTATCATTCGGAGACAAACGGCAAGGCTGCCTTGGGGCAATTTGTCTGAGATACTCCCAAAACCGTTTAGATGAATTCGATTTCAATAGTAGGTACATACATACCTACATGATCGAAAACGACGTCGGCTACTTCGACTCACAGCAAGTTTAAGGGTATACCTATTCAATGGAAAAGCCCTAACAAACACTTCTAAAGATCCAATTACGAACTTTTACAAGTAGGCGTGTATGTTTACGTAAACAAGGTAGGTATAAGTAAAACACACACACTGTAAATTCGAAAGTGTACATGTCTGTCTGTTTGATAACTTTTCACGATCTAACAGTTTAACCGATTTTGATGAAATTTGGTACAGAGTTAGCTTACATCCCGGGGACGGACATTAAAGATTTATCTGGGAAAATTAAAGAGTTCCCACGGGATTCTTAAAGCTCCATCCGTTTAACCGATTTATACGAAATTTGGTAGAGGTAGCTTGCGTCCCGGAAAGGGAAATTTACATAGACAACTTTTATCCCGGAAAAGCAAATCGTTCCCTCAGGATTTAAAAAAATTAAATCCACGTGGACAAACTCACGGTCTTCATCTAGTACCTCTAATAATAATAATAATTATTATTATATAAATCAAAGATGCAATCTGCGTTAGTCTGCACAGTAAGTAGTAGTTTATATAGCTTCTTAACTCCTATAGTCTGATTTTTAATTCCGTGGAATTCTGAGTTTTCTTAACGTTACCAGAGATAAAACAATTCCCACAAAAAAGAAAATAAATTCATAACATATAAATAAAAATCAATTTTCGCATCTAGATATGACAAATGTCTGACAGATACTTCAGATACTTTAGTAGTAGGTATAGTTTGGGGTAAAATCGAACTTCGGTGGTAAACCTGATTTTCATACAAATAATTAATTCTATTTATAAAATGACAACTGTCAGAATTCCACCGAACTAAAAATCAGACTATAAGTGGACTAAAACGCAGTTTTTACCATGATTTAGAAGTATAGGAAAAGATTTATGCGTCACACTTTCATATTATTTATCTATTAAGTACATTCGAAAACCCACACGAGCGAAGCATATTTTAAAAATATATTCATTACACAGTATCAAAACATAAATAATGTAATCAGAATGTAAAGCTCGTATTTTGTGAGATAACAATAATTCATTCACATAAAACGTCGCACGGAAGTAAAAAAGTTACATATCATAGAGCAGAACACTGAGCACCTAGAATTCTCTATGCCAAATTTTCCAAATTGAAATGCAAATTCCCATACATTTTACTGATAAATTGTAAATGGTTTCCTGGCTTTAAACTACATTTTTGATATTTGGACCGTGAAATAAACTTCTTAAATTAATTATTATTGTGTTTATTTTCATCATCATAATATTAACCGATAGACGTCCACAGCTGGACACGGGTCTCTTGCGAGAATCGCCTCAGAACACGATCTTGCGCCGCTTGTATTCAGCGGGTACCAGTCGTCTTGATATCGTCCGTCCATCTAGTGGGAGAACTTCTTCCAATGTAATCTTAAATTGCACTAATTTATACGAAAAATAAGTCTAATAATAATATTATGCAGGTTTCTTAGTAAGTTATTAGTGTTATTACCAGATAGTTCTGGAGAAGTCCGCGTATATAACACTATGTTGTGACACTTGTACTTATATTATTCAGATTTCTGTGCTCGTACCTAAGCTTTTTCTACTCGTACTTCAATTACATCACAATAGTGATTCGAGTACCAACACTTTCCTATTTAGAAACCTTTCTAATAAAACATTTCAAAGTGCAGAAAATTAGAAACATAACTTAGAGTTGTACCTACTGCGCATTAGCGTGATTAGCTCCTCGTTTTATTCCCAGTGCGATTCTCAGTCCTCTTTCAAGGCGGAATATAGGTTTCTCGGGAAAGCAAACACATGTGACTTCAAAGTATACGTTCGTGTGAATATAACTTAGTACATACAAGTATATACTGCTGACGTACATCGAGAGTAGTAACAATTTCAATTAGGAGGGTCATAAGTTCAGCCACTGAATAGATAGTTCAGCAGTCTATGTTGAGTATTCGTTTTCGTCGTAATTGACAAACTATAACTCGCTAAGTTTAGATATGAAGTTATTGCAAATCTACGGATAGTTATGTAAGTTAAAAAAATTTAAATTGAGATACATCTCCGAATCTTATGAGTTAAAGGTCTCTTTGTTTACAAATATTTTGATAAAAACATATACTTCATTGTGCGACAATATATGTACCTAAATCGTTAGGGCTCCGCTGGGACACGTTTAAAGTTGGAGGTAAACATAAAAACATCTGAAAAATCAACATTTGCACATCTGAAAAGCTATTCTACAAAAATATACGAGAAATTCAAGTTAACGCAAAAAGGATGTACCTACTTGTAAAAGTACACCGAAATGTTACTGCTGTTTACATATAAATTGTTTTAATCAATAAGATAAAAACAATTTAAGCAGTATCTGATAAATTCAAAAGGAATTTCTCTGCCAAGCGAGCTGGGCGTCGGCCAAGACGTGCCTTTGCTAAACGCCCCCATCGCGATCCGAGTTGAGATACCAACGTGCCTGAACTTTTGGAAACTACTTTTTTAATAATGCCATGTAAAAACTGTAAAATGATTTTTATCTTTGAAGTTAAAACGATTATGTTTCCTCTAACAAAAGTAATATTATAATCACATCATCCTATACCCTAGGCCAAAGAATATCCTAGGTAGGTATAGGTACATATAGAAGATAAGAAATTGATGAAGTCAAATCTGACCAACCGCACGGCGCGTTGCAATGTTGTTGCGTTGCTTCTGCTGCATCCTACATAATTTGCCACACGTGTAGATATCCGTGGTATAGTGCTTCGGCACCGCGACGCTTTGAGAGGTGCTGCTGCGCGTCCTACATAGAAAAATCCGTGGTAAGTATGACAGAGGGTACGCTGCCAAATGCCACTTGATACCTACATAGCAATTGTCACACGGCATGTGGCATACAAACTGACAAAATTACATCGTTTCGGCGCTGCAAGTTGCAATGCGCCGAGCGGTATCGCTCTAAGATATTACTAGGCACATTATTTAACAAAATAACTATTATGGAACCAATGCACACGAGTAGTAAATCTACAGAGAGGAAGCGTTCACAAGCGGCCCGCTGTAGGTATACTCACACAAACACACTCACCAACGGTTCACGGACGCCCGCTCGTTCCACTAACCGGTACAGTTGGTGACAAACGTGCGCATATGTGTGAGTGTACCTACAGCGGGCCGCTTGTAGAAGCTTCCCCTCTGTATACCCGAATTACTAATTCCCCGGAATTCTGACATTTCGTAATGTTACCAGAGATAAAACAATTCCCACAAAAAAGATAAAAAATTCAAAACTTATGCAAATAAAAATCAACTGCCGCATGTAGATATGACAAATGCCTAACAGACACTTCATGGTGAGAATGTCATTCGACATCCATTTTTGAATGAATTTTTTCAATGTGCTTCATTTGTTTTCTATTGCTGTTAGTGTGCACTTTCTAGTTTCCACACTTGGTGTTTTCTATTTTAGGGCGAAACGACTAATATTATTACTCGGCATATGGCTTTTTATGATGACAGGGAATTAAAGTAGTTTGGGGTAAAATCGTACTTCGTAGATATTAACCCTGTTCTCCATACAAATAACTCATCTGTAAATGTCAATGACAGCTGTCAGAATTCCGGGGAATTGGTAATTCGGGTATAGGTACTCTGTGACCAATGAACCCGTAAACAAACAAATGCACACACATAATAATTACCAAATACCTACCTACCTACTCGCCTGTAGCACATGACTAAAATTCAGTCTAAAAGAACACTAACTACAGATATTTAACTAGAATGTTTAACTAATAGATATTTTTTTAAACTGACTTAACAGCTCTAGGTTCTAGCATTTCGATTTTGAGTACCTATGTATAACTACGTATGTACGTACGCTTCTATGGGACATTATAGATTAGATTAAATAATATAGCTGACTTTGCTAGAGCGAAGTGTATTGAAAAATAATATAGAAATAATTGTGCGTTAAGAAAACGGCACTTTACAAATTCTGGAGTAGGTACTTACCTACTGAAATTCTTTTTTCTTGACACTAACTTATACGTAAAATGTCGATACCGTCTGTAACAGACGGACGTAACAATTTCGATTTTGAATCTTACGACTTTGTACGTAGATCGTAATTTACCTAACTGCTGAAATTTAAGTTGGGTCGCTGTGACAGCATAATATCGACGTTGCAGCGGGCAACTGGGTCGACTGGTGCTCTCCACGCGTACCTACCCTTGTGCAGACGAAGGTGACACAAATTGGTCCTTATTTACCATGAAATAAGGTTCACATTTCAAAAAAGACATCTCTGCATGTGTGTTTCCGTCCGTACAACGTTCGTTCACATCAGTGAATTTGGTGAGAAAAGTCCCGAAAGGCGAAAATTGCAAAGTCGAAGCATAAAACCAGTTCTTATGAAATGATACTCGTAGTCGGTAGGTATCTCGTCTTTTTTGCGTAGTAACGCTGAAAATGACAGAATTTTAATATGATGAAGAATAAATTAAGTATGTACCTACTCGCAATTTAAGTGCTTTTACTTAGCTAAGATTCATATCAAATCGATAAAGTTTGACGTTGATGCTTGTAATATCAACGTCAAACTTTAACTATTCTTTAAGTTCAGAAGTAAGATTTTACTTCGATCTACGGCTTGGCAGAAAAACCCAACATCTAACAATTTTTGAACCGACATACTTAGATATCGCTAGACGCTAGACTAACGCGGCATTCGACTTATCTAGGAGATAATATTATATTTTCGCCTCACTAACTGCTCCGACAACAACAGCCTGTATACTTCATAAACACAAACTAATCAAGCAGCAACTCGGATAACAAAAGTTCAGCACTAAAATTAAACAGTCGAACTCGCGAACTCAACATCGTTACATATTATTATTGCGGATAACTTTCAAGTAGATGTAGTATTTTACTTAACACAATCGCTGTAGTTTCACTTGAGGTTCTTATTATTCAGAGTTCTTAGTTCGTCCCCGAAGTTCCGTCATCCATTTCAATAACTGCGATGCTAAGGAATAATGTACGAAGTTAGCAACACTGAAACGTTTTTCGCCTTTAACGAACATAATATTACGAGATAAGTATACAAACACAAGTATAAATTAAAAATTTAAAAACCCCCGAACTTCGCCATTTTGTGCTGGCGGCCATCTTGGATTTACATAGTGCTATTCTACTAGTCAAGCCCTTTCATTTGATACCCATATTGAGCGACTAATTCACTATTCAAACAAAAAAAAACGCATTCAAATTGGTTCACCCGTTTGAGCGCCACAGGGGAACAGACACACACACACACACACACACACACACAGACACGTCAAACTTATAACATCCGGTCGTTTTGCGTCGGGAGTTAACAAAATACGACTAAGTATAAGCGTATAACACACGCATCGAACTATTACGCTTTATTCTAAGAACACACGTTTAAATACGTGTGATTACTCCCTTCAAAAGTAGTTATACAGTATTTTGCATGGGTTGGAGCGATTAAGAACCACGCTCTCCTTCATCACACTGAGTATTTGAAAATATTTAAGAGTGAGCAACTCATGAAAAGTGCAACAACAGAACAAGTGAATCTGCAAGTCATTAAGAGACGAGTACGTTCACAGAGTCGTTAGTTTCCATTTGCTCAGAACTAAAGTTTTTCTCGCTTTTAGCGTTTATGACCGCAAATGGGAATATAATATTCACTTGATGTTTGTGCAGTAATAACATCCAACATTTTATGTTTGAAGCGTAAATGTGTACCTACCAGTATTAATTTATTTATCAAACAACACAAAGCCCCGGCTTTGCACAACACATTTAGGTACGTCTAAACTAAATATTATAAATGTGTTGTGTATACAAATCTGACTCGCGAAGTGTTCCAAATGAATGTAAAAACCGCATTGAAATCCACTAATCACTACATAGTATAAAACAAAGTCGCTTTCTCTGTCCCTATGTCCCTATGTATGCTTAAATCTTTAAAACTACGCAACGGATTTTGATGCGGTTTTTTTTAATAGATAGAGTGATTCAAGAGGAAGGTTTGTAAGTAGAAAAATTGGACCCGGTAGGTGGCGCTAATAGCGGGCAGGACGACGTCTGCCGGGTCCGCTAATTAATTATAAGTTTATAAGCGACTACGCATATAAACTCTAAGCGTCTATAATTCTATATGGATAGATATATTATGTAAGTACCAACTATTTAGAAAGAAATAATTTAATTAGTATATATATTATTACCTACATTTACAAAAGGAAAAGGTGACTGACTGACTGACTGAACTATTAATTATCGGCTCAAACAACTGGAATGTGACGTAAGTTGGCATCCGATCAGAAAAGATTTTTGAAAATTCAGCCCCTAATAGCTAAGAGAGAAATTGGGATTGAAATGTTGTATGAGATTTATATGAATCCACGCAGACGAACTCGCGGGCATAAGCTAGTTTACTTTATAAAGTAGGTATCACTTTATTAGGTATGTTTTAAGAGGAATTGTGAATTAAGAAGAATAAGTAAATAAAACTTGTGCATTTTTTCCTGTGCCTTTAAATGCTACTAAAGTAGGTACATCCTGTTAGCTGCAAGGATGATTAAACATTCTTGCGAGTTACACTTAGATAAAAAACAACTAAACATCTACGAAAGAGACATGAATCTCTTACATAGATGTTTGATGTTTGTTTGGAAGACCAGAAAAAGACAATTCGCAAAAATCAAAATTGAGTGCAAGTTTTACCATCATTCAGAACATTATACTTAGGTACTTAGTTCAACACATTCATATTAATTTAAATAATACGTAATCGTGAGAAACGGGCAGGGTTATCTATAATATAATAAAACTGTAACAGATCCAATTCTGTACATTGAAGATATTTTGAAAATTTTTATCGGAGGGCACTCTATAATCGATACTGAAGCCAAAACTGCAATTTTTTTCATTTTTGTCTGTCTGTCTGTCTGTCTGTCTGTCTGTCTGTCTGTCTGTCTGTCTGTCTGTATCTTGGCCGCGCATCACGCCGAAACTACTGAATGGATTCAAATGAAACTTGGTACGATTTGAGTTTATACTCCGAGGTAGGTTATAGGATACTTTTTATCCTGAAATTCAGCACGGTTCCCTTGGGAGAGGGGATGAAAGTTAAAACGTGTATTTAGCTGTAATTCATTAACGCGTTATTCGATTTCACTCATTCTTTTTTTGTTAGAAAGGTAGTACTTTAAGTATTGTCCCGTAAATATTTCAAGGTCATAGGTTTTTTAGTTTAGAAATGACAGGCATTTATTGGGTTCCAATAACTTGGGACCCGGATCTTTATACGTACGGCTTATTATAAACTGGTGTGCGTTTAAATTTATGTTTGTCGGTCTGTCTATTTGTTCCAGCTAATCTCCGAAATGGCTGGATCAATTTTAATGGGACTTTCAATGTTATAAGGAGTAACTTAGACTACATTTAGTTTAGGTACATAAAAGAATCATGGGATCCGATCCGATTCTATATAAAAACCAATATCCAGGCGAACGAAGTCGCGGGGGTCGGCTAGTTACAAATATTTGCTGGAAAATAAAATATATACTTACCTACATCAAGGTCTACATCAAGCTGCTGTCCGTGGTGTATTGAATGGAAACAATATACCTAAATCCAAATTCAATTTGAATCAATTAATCAACCACTGACCAAATTAAAGTTATGTATATCCTATTTCCGTTTGGCTTACCATTTGCTCTAGGGACAAATTAGCGGAAAATAGCGCATGTAATTCCGCTAAAATCCCAAGGAATGTTCCCAAGGAATTGAAAAAAAATTCAACGAAAAACGAGCATCAGCTAGTGTAACGTATCAGACGTGAAAGACGCGCCTACAAACCGCCAAAGATAATTTTTCTGCTAGGTTTGTATTTGCCTAATAGGTATGCATTAAAAAAATTATCTAGTAGATAATATGGTAAGTAAAGTACGACGAAAATCTTTTGTTGAATAAAAATTTATAGTTACGAGTGTATTTATTCTAAAGCTTGACCTTATAACTAGTAGATACTTACGCTATTCCCACGAAATAAAAGATGTTCTGTAATTTTTTGAATGAGCAAACACGTCATATTTAGCCTAAAGCCTACTCGTCTTTTTTGATTTGGTCATTTACCTCTTGAATCTAATAGAACGAATAAATAAAGCAGGAACGAACGCGGATGAAATCACAATTAAAACTGAATTGTTTGAGTCACTGAAGTGGAAAATTAATTAAATGTACCGTTTTTTTTTTTTGTTCAGATTCATACCGTGTTCTAGATAAACGCTGATCTAGAACGTGCAACGGAGAATAAAATTATAATGGAGTTGATACATAGGTATAAACACTCGACATCATCAACAATAAGTCCGTAATAAAATAAAGTCCTAATTATTTAAATTTGAGTTTATATAAACAAATAAAAAGTATTCAAAATTCGATTATATACACCTAAGTAGACAATAAGATTCTATAACTGTCCAAGTTTCATATTATATCAGGCTTTAGCCTAATTCTGTCATGCTTAGTGTAAATCACACATGAACAAAACAGAAATATTATATGCAGATTATATGTAAAATGTCGGTTATTTATTCATATGTATAACTAGATAGTAATAAACATAAACAAAAATATATAATTATAAAATGGCACGGTATACGTTAATACATATTATTATATCAGCTAACATCTGCCATCTCTCTGATCAAGGGTTTAAATTAAATAAATTTGTATAGTATAACATAGGTGGATTTAATAATAAATTGAGTATCTGTATAGAACAGATTAGCCCCCTGATATCATTAACGTTAAATGACAGCTGTCGTGACCACCCTGCGATTTGGGATCAAGCCAAACTTTCAGTAAAGTTAAACAAAGTATGACACAATATGTAGGGCCCGTCAGCTTTGTTATGTGTTCACAATTCACAATTATCTCGAAAGCTTTTCAGTTTGACGTAAAGCTCTATGAATGGTTTACAGATAATGTTCTCTGGCGCATTCGCTATCACAAACTCTCTAAGGAAAGTTATCTGTGTGTTTTCTAACCACCACAAAGTGTTGTAAACATGTTTAAAGTTTCTGAACTAGTGTGGTCAGAAACTTCGCGCAGGATTTTTCCTATGCATAGACAATACGAGAACCCCTAAACACGGGACGGTCAAAGAGGTCGAAAAAGTACAGCTAGGTCAGTTTGTTAGAATAGAGAGGGGCATGCTAGGGTTTTAACATTTTAGAGACTGAAAGAAGTCGCTTCGGATCGGCCACGATGGAATTAGCTTGACCAAGTTAAGGTCCACCCAGGGTTGTAGAGATGCGGTGATGATGTTAATATCAGCCTATCTATATGTCTCTAATCTTCTATCAAATACCTACTCTTGTGTATATCATTGAGATCCGTTAAGGTAAGTCGCGTGCGTCCTACAAAGTGAGAGTTAATATCAAAATTAATTTTATTATTACTTAAACTAATTTTATGTTGTGCTCGGTGTACTCAGCAAACTTCTTTTTTTAATTATATTCGTACAACATTCTTTTATATTTGATTAATCAAAAATCAGATGCTTTTGTTTTAATAATGTAAATACCTACCATTTTTAATTAAGTATTGTGCTACGCTGTTATATCGTAGCAGCAGGTTTTCTATTGGAGTTTTCATTTAATTAAATTAACGAATTCAAGTGAGCTACAAATTTAGTTAAACATATACAACGAACACTTTTGTAACCAATTATAGCACGCACGTTGCCTCGTATTAGATTTTTTAATTCTTTAAATTGGCTAGTTATTCTTCTACACACGTTTTACATACAAGCTTGCTTTCAAGCTTTCAAGCGACGCCACGTAGCGACATAATTAATGACATAATTAATGAAACACCACCTTTATCTAACAGTCAAAATGGTTATGCTGGGTAAGAATAATTGCCAACTTTTGTCACCAACATGTGTTGACAACACGTCGTCGTCGTTGTCGTCTCAACCAATAGATGTCCAATTCTGTACATAGGTCTTGTCAAGGATCGCCACAGAATACGATCTTGTGCCGCTCGTTTCCAGCGGCTGCCAGCGACTCGCTTGAAGATCGTCCATCCATCTAATGGGGGATTCACCTACGCTTCGTTTACTGGTGCGAGGTCACCACTCAAGCACCTTGACAACACAAAAGTTGGCAATTTTTCTTTGATGGAGACCCAGCTTAAGATCACAGCCGCGTGTCTGATGTTGTTGGCAATAGGAAGTAAATACTTATAAATCTATACTAATAAATAAAATTGAAATGTCTGTCTGTAATTTCGAAATAACTACCTTATATTAAACTCATATTATGGTTATTTGAACGGTACTTACCATAACCGAATCACACGTTTTTAAAATTAAAATCTTCGGAACGGCTGAACCGATTTTGACGGGACTTTCACATACAAGTAGAAAATTAACCAGGGAGTAACATAGGCTACTTTTTAACCGACTTTCAAAAAAGGAGGAGTTGTGTTTTTCTACCTATGTACACCAATATCTCCGAGATTTCTGAACCGATTTGCGTAATATTTTTTTTTAATAATTAGAGAAACATTGTGACACTATCTTACAAAAAATTTGAATTCCAACTCCTCAATCCTGATGCTGTAGGGGACCTGATCCCCAAAACTAATGGGATTTAGGAACTGTCGGTAATATAAATTGATAGTGGGGGTACCAATTAAAGACTTTATCGTTGAATGAACACGAATAGGTACATATCCAACACCTCAACCCTGATGCTGTAAGGAGTTGCATTCCGAAATCGTAGGGATCCCGCGGGATTTTTCCGTTTTGGGGACGGGTTACTACAGACGGGCTACTTTTTGTTCTGGAAAATCAAAAGTTCCCGCGGGATTTTTAAAAACCTAAATCCACACGGACGAAGCCGTGGGCATCATTTAGTTTCTAATAAAACTCATGTAATTTCATAATTCAGTGTCACTACGTGCTACTTTTCTCTAATGTTGCTCATTTTATCAATTTAAAATTTAAATATAAGTCGAGTAAAGAATAGAATAAAACATAAAGCTGTTGAAGAAATAACTTTTACCTTCAACCCTTTTGACCTTTTTTTGGCGTTCCCTAACAGTAAAACTCCTAAAAGAGCACTGATTAAATTTTTTTCCAAGCTTTTGTACCGTCACAGTAATTATTGTTAAAAATGTCACTTATAATAAACATTTTTTTTTCTGTTACAAAAATAGGTTTTTTTTTATATGTAGACTAGATTCTGCCCGCGGCTTCGCCCGCGTGAATTTCGGTTTTTCACAAATCCCAATTTGTTGTTGATTCCCGGTTCCCGTTACTTTCTATCAAGGAAGTTCGCTATAATATCTACCTATAGCTGTAGATATAGGATAAAAAGTGCATACGCATACAGATGCATGCAACTATTGTAATAATGTGCTATGTGAGCGTGATTTACCTAAGAACAGTCAACGCCATCTATCGCGTTTTTGGAAGTCTATATCTATTTTAGTCCCACAGGAATACTTTTCCGGGATAAAAGGTAAATGTAAAGCCTATGTTTTAAGTCAGGGCATAAGCTATCTCCATTCAAAATTTCAGCCAAAACGGTTCAGTAGTTACGGCGTGAAAGCGGAACAAACATACAAACAAACTCACTTTCCCATTTATAATAGTATAAGGATTAGGATTAGGATACAAATTTGAGAGAAATATAGAATAAGTTAGGTTCATAGACCGCACTGGTAAATTTTAATAGATAAAATCAACAGGTAGGTACATCGACACACACGCAATACTAAATTCACGATAATATAAAAAGTTCGATTTCCAAATTGGGCAAAATTTGGGTATGTAATGACTGATTATTATTTATTATAATATAATTCTAAAGACGACTTCAAATGTGGCTCATTAATAGGCTTAAAACTATTCATGAGTCACATTTGAAGGTAAATTTAACTAACAACAGCAAGAATTAGTCTTTTTTTTATTTAAATTTCATCAGTTGAATCTAGGACCTTTTACTTTTCCACTCGTCCATTTCACCAAAATCACTCGACTAGTCTCTGCTTGAATAGCAATAAAATAAATAATTCAAAATCCTTAAATACAGCAGAGCTTTATTCAATTTCAAGAACTTTATTCAGTAAAGTATAGATAGTGATTTGCAACGACCCGAGTATAACTTTATATTGAGTTTGCACGAATCCTTTAGATAAATTTTTTGAGATTGTGGAATTTAAATTATTTATTTATAATTTGCGTTGAAGTTCATGGCGTTTCTAGTTGTAAATAAGTCCTTGGAATATAATTCATTAAAGGCATGGTTTGAAAGGTGCGGTGATGGCAAGCGAGGTAGAAGATGTGGCGCGGAGGTCAGGGGTTTAGTATGAACAGGCGTATACCTATTCCACAGGCAATAGAAGAATCCATTGCACGAGTACGTACGTATTGCACGAGGCGTGTGTAACTAAACTAACACATGGTAGGGGAGCCGATGATGCTAAATATGGATTTACTCGAGCGTCGTCGGGGCCTATTAGATTTTGTAGATTAGTTGATAGGAAGAATAAAAGGTTATATATAATGTTTCCCCTTTCAGTGGTGGGGAAAGCGTCTAGCTGCACGCTCTCATCTTCATAGACAATTTTTATTACTTCGCCTTGTGGAAATCGGCTGATTATATTTTTTGTTATTTAAATGCATCATTTAATTCCAAATGGAAAAAAAATTCAACCGCTCTTGAGATTCGAGAATGTCAAGATAACGTTTTTTTACAGCTTTGTAACGCTCCCACTCTCATACGTTACGTTCAAATAGTCTGATTTTCTAAATATACTTTTTTAGCTCGTAATTAACCATACCTTAATCTGACTTTACTGACTATTTCTGACCATCGTTTTTTTTCCGCGTGGCTCTAGAGGGTACTCAGCAGGATGCAAGATGCCTCCCTTATTTAAATCTGACGCGCTCGAGTAAACCCAAAAATCCCCTCTTGGGCTCCCCTACTAGCATGATCTGTAGCAAGCTACGTAGATGATCGTCAAAATGACCTAGTGTGGACTGTATGGTAAAAAAGTTTGCGAATAGAAATTCAACCACATAAGTATATACCACACTACATCCATCGAATTTAATAATTTGTAGATTTTATGATTAGATGCTCTTCTGGATAATCATCATCCTACCGGAATACCGTCATTATGCACATACAGGTTTAAGCTTATCACAAACAAAATAATAACGTAACAGGCATAAACTGGCAAGTACAGAAGGGCTGGTCGCAGAAGAATGTCATGGCTGAAAAATTTACGCCACTGCAACTGGTTTGGAATGAGCACCAAATTATATTATTAAGAGCTGCGGTTTCCAAAGTTGAAATTGCCTTTGTGTTCGTCAATCTTCGCAAGAAGACGGAAGAAGAATAATATTTAAAACTAGCTTCTGCCCGCGGCTTCACCCGCGTGAATTTCGGATTTCCACAAATCCCGAGGGAATCGTGGATTTCCGGTTCCCGTTCCCGCTCCCTTTTCCAACCTTTATAACGAAGTTTGCTATAGATTTCGGTTTTTTCAAAATCCCATGTGAACTGTGGGTTTTTCCAAGATAAAAAGTAGCATATGTGTTAAGTCACGGCATAATCTATCTCCATTCAAAATTTCGGCCAAATCGGTTTAGTAGTTGCGGCGTTAGAGAGTAACAAACATTCACACACACACATATATACACACACACACAAACTCACTTTTATAATATTCGTTTGATAATAGATTGAAAAGTGGCTCATATACTTAGCTATCATTAAAAGGCATAAACTTGTGATACATAATAATAGATTTCTATGGAAGTAAACTTCTTTAAAGGTAACTGACCGAAACTAAACCACTAAACGGCGCCTCAGAACCTAGACGGTTCCACGGAATGGACCTTATGCAAGTAATTCATTTATCTTCCTTATTCGCTTGTTTTGCTTCAAATACTTTTCACTAACGCTATCAATAAATCACGTAGGTAGTATGTAGTACCTTGCTTCCTCACAGTTAGGTATTTATGTTACCTTTTGCTATTATCCTAATAAAAAACGGTCTTCGCTTAAAGCGTTTCGAACGAAAGCTTAGTTATTTTCGCGATGTTAATGAGAATTTTATTTAAATATTTACGGCTTCCAGAGTAAACCGATTTTTGCTTTATTTGCTGGCTATTTAAATCTCCGCTTATATTCTTCTATGCAGTGGTTATTTGTTTAATGTGCAAATACAGTGCTTTATTTGTCTCAAGAAAAAAGATTTTCTTTATTCCTAGCCGAGTATGAACGAGGTCCATACGTGAAATAAAATCTATCCTAAGTACTAATATTATAAATGTGAAAGTGTGGATGTTTGGATGTTTGTTACCCAATCACGCAAAAATTACTAAATAGATTCGGCTGAAATTTGGAATGGACATAGATTATACCCTGCATTAACACATAGAGGCTACTTTTTATCCTGAAAAAATCCACAGTTCCCACGGGATTTTGCAAAAACTGAAATCTATAGCTACAGCTATAGATAGAATACTACAGCAAACTTCCTTGAAAGTAGGTATAAAGGTTGGAAAAGTGAGCGGGAATGGGAACCGGAAATCCACGATTCCCTCGGGATTTGTGAAAAACTGAAATTCACGCGGGCGAAGCCGCGGGCAGAAGCTAGTCTATCTATCTATACTTACTATCTTCTATAATATAATAAAACTGTAACAGATCCAATTCTGTACATTGAAGATATTTTGAAAATTTTTATTGGAGGGCACTCTATAATCGATACTGAAGCCAAAACTGCAATTTGTTTCATTTTTGTCTGTCTGTCTGTCTGTCTGTCTGTCTGTCTGTCTGTCTGTCTGTCTGTCTGTATCTTGGCCGCGCATCACGCCGAAACTACTGAATGGATTCGAATGAAACTTGGTACGGTTTGAGTCTATACTCCGAGGTAGGACATAGGATACTTTTTATCCCGAATTTCAGCACGGTTCCCTTGGGAGAGGGGAAGAAAGTTAAAACGTGTATTTAGCTGTAATTCATGAACGCGTACTTCGATTTAACTCATTCTTTTTTTGTTAGAAAGGTAGTATTTTAAATATTGTCCCGTAAATATTTCAAGGTCATATGTTTTTTAGTTCAGAAATGACAGACATTTATTGGGTTCAAATAACTTGGGACCCGGATCTTTGAATGTACGGCTTATTTTAAACTGGTGTGCGTTTAAATTTATGTTTGTCGATCTGTCTATTTGTTCCAGCTAATTTCTGAAACGGCTGGATCGATTTTGACGGAACTTTGTCTCAACTCAATGGCAGATAGGTGATATTATAAGGAGTAACTTAGGCTACATTTAGTTTAGGTACAAAAAAGGATTATGGGATCCAATCCGAGACTATATCAATACCTTTATCCACGTGGACGAAGTCGCGGGAATCAGCTAGTAATAAATAAAATTGAAGTGTCTGTCTGTAATATCGAAATAACTACCTCATATTAAGCTCATATGGTTATTTGAACGATACCATAACCGAATCACACGTTTTTAAAATTTTTGTCTGTCTGTCTGTCTGTCTGGCTGTCTGTCTGTCTGTCTGTCTGTCTGTCTGTCTGTCTGTCTGTTTGAACGGGCTAATCTTCGGAACGGCTGAACCGATTTTGACGGGACTTTCACATACAAGTAGAGAATTAGTCAGGGAGTAACATAGGCTACTTTTTAACCGACTTTCAAAAAAGGAGGAGTTGTGTTTTTCTACCTATGTACACCGATATCTCCGAGATTTCTGAACCGATTTGCGTAATTTTTTTTTATCGATAGAGAAATATTGCGACACTGTCCTACAAAAAATTTGGATTCCAACTCCTCAATCCTGATGCTGTAGGGGGGGAACCCCAAAACTAATGGGATTTAGGCACTGTCGGTTATTTAAATTGATATTGGGGATACTAATTAAAGACTTTATTGTTGAATGAACTCTGAGTAGGTACAGCTACTGAGCTACTGAGTAGGTACATGTCCAACTCCTCAACCCTGATGCTGTAAGGAATTGCATTCCGAAATCGTGGGGATCCCACGGAATTTTTCCGTTTTGGGGACGGGTTACTACAGATAGGTTACTTTTTGTTCTGAAAAATCAAAAGTTCCCATGGGATTTTTAAAAACCTAAATCCACACGGGCGAAGCCGTGGGCATCATCTAGTCTAGTCTAGTAATATAATAAAACTGTAACAGATCCAATTCTGTACATTGAAGATATTTTGAAAATTTTTGTTGGAGGGCATTCTATAATCGATACTGAAGCCAAAACTGCAATTTGTTTCATTTTTGTCTGTCTGTCTGTCTGTCTGTATCTTGGCCGCGCATCACGCCGAAACTACTGAACGGATTCGAATGAAACTTGGTACGATTTGAGTTTATACTCCGAGGTAGGACATAGGATACTTTTTATCCCGAAATTCAGCACGGTTCCCTTGGGAGAGGGGAAGAAAGTTAAAACGTGTATTTAGCTGTAATTCATTAACGCGTAGTTCGATTTCACTCATTCTTTTTTTGTTAGAAAGGTAATACTTTAAGTATTGTTCCGTAAATATTTCAAGGTCATAGGTTTTTTAGTTCAGAAATGACAGACATTTATTGCGTTCAAATAACTTGGGACCCGGATCTTTGAACGTACGGCTTATTTTAAACTGGTGTGCGTTTAAATTTATGTTTGTCGATCAGTCTATTAGTGCCAGCTAATTTCCGAAACGGCTGGATTGATTTTGAATGAACTTTCAATGGCAGATAGATGATGTTATAAGGAGTAACTTAGGCTACATTTAGTTTGGGTACATAAAATAATTATGGGATCCGATCCGATCCTATATAAATCCTATAAACACGCGAACGAAGTTGCGGGGGTCAACTAGTAATATAATAAAACTGTAACAGATCCAATTCTACATTAAAGATATTTCGAAAATTTCTTTTGGAGGGCACTCTATAATCGATACTGAAACCAAAACTGTAATTTTTTTCATTTTTGTCTGTCTGTCTGTCTGTCTGTCTGTATCTTGGCCGCGCATCATGCCGAAACTACTGAATGGATTCGAATGAAACTAGGCACGATTTGAGTTCATACTCCAAGGTATGACATAGGATAAGGTACTTGTTATCCCGAAATTCAGCACGGTTCCCTTAGAAGAGGGGATGAAATTCTAAACGTTTATTTAGCTTTAATTCATTAACACGTAGGCCAATTTCATTCATTCTTTTTTGTTAGAAAGGTAGTACTTTAAAATGTGTCCCTTAAATATTTCGAGGTCATAGGTTTTTTAGTTCAGAAATTACAGATATCACAACCCTCAGTATTGGGTTCAAATAACTTGGTACCCGGATCTTTGAACGTACGGCTTATCTTAAACTGGCGTGTGTTTAAATTTATATTTTTCTGTCTGTATATTTCTTCCAACTAATCTCCGAAACGGCTGGATTGATTTTGATGGAACTTTCACTGGCAGATATCTGATGTTATAAGGAGTAACTTAGGCTGCTTTTATTTTACAAAAAAGAATTATGGGATCCGATCGAATATAAAACCTATATCCACGCGAACGAAGTCGTGAGGATCAGCTTGTTATGAAATAATAGAGTAACTGACTCGATATTAAACGTTATCTTTTTCCACCATTGTGAAAAATATAGCATTATATTAAAATCTGTCAAATTAATTAATTTTAGAGATTCTGTGCAATCGAATTAGCACCATTGCAGTGTTCTCAAAATATGACTTCTGAAATTGTAAAAAATAATTTGTAATCAACCTTTGCTTGTGGATTTGTTTATAATCTGCAGATGAAATTGATGATAACATACATATTATTACGATAACTTTAGCGCTAACATTATCCACTTGTTAACTTCAAAACTTCTTAGGAATAGATACTTATACACAAGGTGTTGTGTATTAGCTTATAACAACTTTGCTGAAGGCAACCTTTGAACGAGTGAATACTTTATAAATTATTCTTTAGCAAACTTTAGAAATAACTTATTTAAACTTGGGATAAAAACTACTGAACCGTCTCAGAACTTTCGTATATTTTTAAATCCTTAAAACAACGCTAAAATAGAGAAAGCCCGAGAAGATTTGAGAATCTTTAGATTAGGTTTTTATGTTCAAAATTTTGGTCTAAAATGTAATTCTGAAATTAAATTAAAATATATAAATATAACTTAAATCCCTTAAAGATGCCTACCTAAATCAACTATTTCAAGAAAAGAATATCAGCTCCAGGATCATGTTGCACAAAAACGTATTCTATAATCTAAATATCAGAGAAACATCCTCCCGTAGGAATCCCGTAGGAACTCTTTTATTTTTCGGGATAAAAATTGACTACCTATGTCAATTTCCAGGATGTAACTCTGTACCTTTCATCAAAATCGGTTAAACTGTTGAAAAGCTAGCAGACACACTTTCGCATCTATAATATAATAAAACTGTAAGCCCTCATACGCATTAGCGGTCAACCGCATACGCGGCTGACCGCGCGGCCAGCCTCTTCATAGAATTTCGTCGCGGTTTAGTGCGTACAAAATGAGCGGTTGCATATAAAAATATAAAAGCGGCTAGCCGCGCGGTCAGCCGCGTACGCGGTTGACCGCTAATGCGTATGAGGGCTAACAGATCCAATTCTGTACAATGAAGATATTTTGAATTTTTTTATTGGAGGGCACTATATAATCGATACTGAAGCCAAAACTGCATTTTATTTCATTTTTGTCTGTCTGTCTGTCTGTCTGTCTGTCTGTATCTTGACCGCGCATCACGCCGAAACTACTGAATGGATTCAAATGAAACTTGGTACGATTTGAGTTTATACTCCGAGGTAGGACATAGTATACTTTTTATCCCGAAATTCAGCACGGTTCCCTTGGGAGAAGTGAAGAAACTTAAAACGTGTATTTAGCTATAATTCATTAACGCGTAGTTCGATTTAACTCACTTTTTTTTTATTAGAAAGGTAGTACTTTAAGTATTATCCCGTAAATATTTCAAGGTCATAGGTTTTTTAGTTCAGAAATGACAGACATTTATTTGGTTCAAATAACTTGGGACCCGGATCTTTGAACGTACGGCTTATTTTAAACTGGTGTGCGTTTAAATTTATGTTTGTCGATCTGTCTATTTGTTCCAGCTAATTTCCGAAACCGCTGGATCAATTTTGACGGAACTTTCAATGGCAGATAGGTGATGTTATAAGGAGTAACTTAGGCTACATTTTTAGTTTAGGTACATAAAAGAATTATGGGATCCGATCCGATCCTATATAAAACCTATAAACACGCGAACGAAGTCGCGGGGGTCAGCTAGTTTATAATATTAGTATATGGATTTTTTCAATATGAAAAACCGATGACATCAGATCATCATCGGCAACAGATACTCGTTTCGCAAGCAAATGGGATCGAGCCAATCGTTGAATTGTATAACACTGAAAAATATATCGTTAAATCTATACATATTTCTTATTCAACATGCATTCATGTATTCTGTTTTGTCGCTTAATAAGTCTCAATCGTTGACCGAAAATCACGTAAAAGTACTTACTTTTCATTCATAACCTAGATTACTTTGGCCACTTGACGCTGAAATGTAAACCAACTTTACTCACTTATCTTATCAGATTTTCACAAACTATTCAATTAGAACTCACTCTTAATTCACTGACTTAGTTAATTTTTGAAAAGTTTAAATTTTTTACGGTAAATTTTACTTGACACACCCGTTCCTTATCTCTACCTTACAATATACTGATAAGAACGATGCGTTCGTGATAAAAATGGTCAAGGTGTACCTAAATGTAATACGTCAGTCCTTTACATTACTTAGATAAGTTTCACATCGATGTAGTCATCAATATTATCTCCTAGACTACGCATTCCTTGAAACCTAGTTATAATAAAGAATAATCTAAGAAAAAAGTCTAATTTAATTGTATACTTAATACCTATAGTAATAAAATTATAGTAAGGGCAAAATCAAGAATTTCTCTTTCTTCCTATCTATAATCCCCTATAATAATTATTCCCTTGTAATTATTTTCCCCTATAATTAACTCTGGATCGGGCGTTGCTGATACAAAAACTTACTGGTCGATTGCGGAAAAGCTGCAGCAATCATTGCTATAATCTCAAGTGTGGTCGATTGCCTGAATTTATGGTATTCTTGGTGAATGAATACATTTTAGCCAATAGCGAGAGAGTATTGGCCAATCAGAGGTGAATACGATCGTCACACTGTAGCTCCAATTTTAGATGATCGACCAACTGAGAACCAATCAATTAAGAAACAAACTTTTTTTATATAAAATCTTGCATAAAAATAAGATGGAAAATGAAACGCAATTAGGTGGATCAGTGCTTATTAATGAACTGAAGGAACATTTTGAATAGAATCACCATTAGCTTGCGCAAAACTGTTTACACAAACATTTGAACCTATTTATTTTACCTAAGTAGATACACAAAAATAACATTTAAATAAACCCTGCTAGTGCACATTTATACTTATTTCTCACATTGTACCTAATATTATGGCAAAGTTCTCCTTATCAGAGGCCAGAGGAGCCAAATCACTTAGTTTATTGGAACCTTGGAACACACCCTTATCCTACTGAAATCTCAACCGAACAAAATCGAAACTTCAAAGATCTGATCTGATAATTAACATTGTATTCATGATGCAGTCATTATCTTCATCAGGTCTTTCATCCTAAACTCTGCTTTAGCTAATGTTTTAAAATGCTCTCATACAATGCCATCACTGAATAGATAAATAACGTTATTTATCTATTCAGTGAATGCCATCCAGTTTAAGTGTATCTCCACTTAATTCTATCCCTGATCAGTTGGATCACCATTTTGACTCTGCCATGAGTTTTGCCTCGTCTGTCCACCTTTTGTATTGCTTGTCCCTGATTTTTTACGGTCTTTAGGATATCATTCGATTAAAATTTACCTCCACTTGTTTTGGATAGTTCTGGGGACCTGTCAATCTATTATTTCTCTTTCCTGTCGGTATATTTTGGAGAACCAATGCGAAGCAAACACATTTGCGAGTTTAATTTTTCATGTTTTATTAATTTAACAAGCGGACACCCGCGACTTCGTCCGCGTGGGTATTGGTTTTTAAAGATCCCGTGGGAATCATTTTGATTTTCCTAAGCTCCTTTGAGCTCATACCTTGCTAAAAACTGTTAAAAGTTCACTGGTGGATGGTTAGGTAGATCAAAATGTAAACATCCACCAGTGAAAGTCCCATCAAAATCGATACAGCCTTTCAGAGATTACCCGGTAATCTTTAAACTATCTCCTTTCTAACAAAAAAAGAATGAATGAAATCGGACCACGCGTTAATGAATTACAGCTAAGTACACATTTTGACTTTCATCCCCTCTCCCAAGGGAACCGTGCTAAATTTCAGGATAAAAAGTATCCTATATGTTACTCCGTAGTATGAACTTAAATCCTGCCAAGTTTCATTTCAATCCGATCAGTAGTTTTTGCGTGATGCGCGCACAAACATACAGACAAACTGACAAACAGATAAACAGACAAACAGACAGACAAACAGATAAACAGATAAACAGACAAACAGATAAACAGACAAACAGACAAAAATTTCAAAAATAGGTTTTTTACGTTCTATTACTTATCGCAAACATCCCCCAGTTATTATTTTGCAAAAATCTTCAATGTACAGATACGGCAAGTCTACGATTTTATTATATGTATAGAATAGATAAGTAAAATATAAAAAATATCATATATCGTATAGGTACCAGGACTTACGGTCAAGCTAGGTAGATCCATTATGTAACTTTTTATTAAGTAATTACTACATAAAACAAAATCAATACACAATTTTTCTGTTTGAAAGAGGAAGTACTAATATCGATTTTATTCGAATTTTCATCAAGAGATAAAGCATACTCCATAATATGTCAGCAGTAGCGAAACAGCCATTTATTATTAAAACAAAGTCAAAACACAGCGGTTTTCTGTTTAAAAGTGGAAGTACTGAACCGATTTGCTTCGAATTTTCATCAATAGATAAACTGTCTCTCCATAACATGTCAGCAGTGGCGTGACGGCCATATATTATTAAAAACTCGACGTAAAGTAGGTAACTGCAAACCAAGACCTACCTTCTGCACCACTCGATAACACCGTGACACAGGAAAACAAACTTTTTTCATCAAACTATCGACTCGAAGAAAGGAAGATTGAATGCCAAAACAATTTCCTAGTATCTTTTTGCTAATGGATAGTCCATTATAAGGAACGTTATTAGCTTACGCAAAATGCGTAGGTAGCCCATAAAAACCAATACAATAATAATATTATTATACGCTAAAATTCTATCTCTCTATTTTGTGGTGAAAATCGTTTGAAGAATGTTGACGTATTACTTATCGACCTTTATAACACGAACATCATTTTTAGGGTTCCGTACCCGAAGGGTAAAAACGGAGCCCTATTAATGTCACTCGGCTGTCTGTCTGTCTGTCTGTCTGTCCGTCTGTCCGCCGGTCACAGGTCTCTAGCTCGCAGACGAAATGAGTTACAAACCTGAAATTTTGGTATTTACTGTAAAACGTTAACCCAAAATCAAATATTGAATTAGAAATTGAATTAAATTATTTTTCAGGGGGGCTCCCATACATGAAAAAGGAGCCGGAAAAAAAAATTTCTTTACCCTAGCTTGTGGGGTATCATTGTTTAGAGCTCATTAAGTAGAGTACAAATATATATTTTTTTAATTTTTATCTCAAAAAAAGGAAATGGGAGGCCATCAAAGTTGTCAGTTTTAGACCATTTTTGTGACGGGGGCTATCTCAAAAACTAAACTAGTTGGGAATATGATATTTCAGTATATTATGAACTATATGCTCTATTTAAACAACAAATACTGAAAACAACGATTTATTAAATAGTTTATAAGCTGTGACCAAAATAAACGAACATTTTTTTGGGTTTTTCTTTCACGGTTTGTTGCGATGTCTAGCTCGGAAATTAAATATTTCTTAGACCCAAAATATTATATTGTTCATAATTATGTACGGAACCCTGAAAGAGCGAGGCCCGACTCGCACTTGGCTGATTTTTAGAATGAGATGTGTAATATACACATATTTTAACCAACTTCAAAAAAGAGCTTCTGTATTTGTCCTACCTACCTATGTTTATGTATGTACGTAAACATATGTAGGTATATATGTTCGCGATTATTTCAAAAAGCGATGAACCGATTTTGATGATTTTTTACTATTGTAATCTCCATACGAGTACATTGAGGAAGGATTAGTATATAACACACCTAGCTGTTATCATTTTATGTACAAAGTTAGATGCATAAATGTAGGTACCCATATGTCACTAAAGCTTCTCTATACTTAATAATCTTATTATAAGCCAGTCATTTGTAATAACCGTAGTAAATAAAAATATATAGAGAGAAGAATAACGTAGTATATATACATGCATTTTTTTATGCTTTTATTTCATACTAATAATATAAATGCGAAAGTGTGTCAGTCTGTCTGTCTGCTAGTTTTTCACAGATTAACTGATTTTGATGAAATTTGGTACAGAGGTAGCTTACATCCCGGGGACGGATATAGGCTACTTTTGTCCGCGAAAATTCAAGAGTTCCCAGAGGATTCTTAAATTTTTCCATCTGTTTAATCGATTTATACGAAATTTGGTACAGAGGTATAGCTACAATAAAAAGCCCAAATTATTTTGCTCTAATCCGCTGAAACAGTCAAATTTGTATGGTAGGTACACCATGCAGCATGCGCTATGCACCGTCAGCGCTCCTGCTGTTAAATATGCAGGAAAAACAAGCAACCAAGCGGACCCCAAGCACCACCACCATGACGTATACCATACAAATCCACCACCAAAACAAACTCGACGATCGTTTCACTCCGACACCAGAGCATGCTTTGGAGATGTAGAATCTACAATACACGATGGATTATAGCAAAATGATTTTGGCTTTTCATCGTATATTATGGATTTCCGCAAAGTAACGCCTGCTTCTATTCAACAGAGGTATAGCTTGCATCCGTAAATAAAATTCCTTGGCAAAGCAACGCATAACGATGCCACCCCTTATTACCGCAGCTGTATAGTCTATCATCAATCTTTTATCAATTTTATCCACAAAATATTATGAGCAAATTGCAAAACTCGTCTTGAGGCACAAGCCTCCGTTTATCTCTATAACGACTAGATTAACTCTACATAAGAATTATTTAGGTCGTTGATTTGTAGAGTTGTAGTAGCAACCAATTTTTGCAGTTACTTCAGGTTGGTGTTCTTACATATATTTATTATTTGTCGTTGTTAATTGTGGCAACTTACCAATCATGTGGAGGTTGCGGGCGCCGACGAGCCTGCACACAGCAAGGTGGCTCTTGAGGCTCGCACGGCAGCTGCAGAGCCGGCGGCGGCGGCGGCGGCGGCGTGCAGGCGAGGCGCCGGGCGGCCGCGGCCCCCACGTACTCCACGTAGCGAGACGGCGGCGGCGAGCTGGCGATGTCCTCGCGACACGCGGGCCCGCAGCACTTGCGGGCGGCGGGCGGCGGAGGCCTGCACGCTAGCCCGCAGTACACGGGCGGCGGCGGGCGCACGGGGGCCGGCGGCCGCGGCACGTAGCGCTCCACGGGCACGTGCGCCGCGGGCGGCACGTAGCGGGGCCGCCGCGCCCGCTCCGCCTCCGCGCTCCGGCGCACCCGCCGCGGCGACGCCGAGAACCGGTCCGGCAGCGGCGCGGGCGGCGGCGGGCTGAGCCGCTCCGGGGGAGCCACGCTGAACGCGCCCACCGCCGGGAAGCGCTCGCACGGGGAGCGCGCGTACTCCTCGCCCATGGCGCGCGGTCAACCGGGCCCGCCGCCGCCCGCGCGCCCTTCCGCAGCTATCGGGACGTCTCACATGCCGCGCGACGCGCTCGGCGCGCTCACTCGCCCGACTCTCCGCCGGCTCGCAGAGGCTGCGGTACAGTTCCGATGTCCGCATTCACTCCGAGAGCGCCATCGCGCCCCGCCGGATCGATAGCGGTGACGCGGTGCCGTCTCAGAGGGCCACCGTCGCGGACCCTGAGCCGCGACACATCCTTCGTTTCCGGCGATCCTAACGAAGGGTTTCCGATCAGATTCGTACACTAGGGCGAGGCGAAACTGGGTCCTCGAGCAAGATGGCCGCTCTCGTCATGTCCGCGTGCGACGCGCCTGCGCTATTATCACTTTCCGATGTTTGTTTTCACTGACTTATGTTTAGAATGAATTTTTATACACTAAACGATCCTTCGACGATGGTATCGTTCACGGGGGGCCGAGCGATCGATCAGGATTTCGCGTCGCGTGTATAAAGGTCGTCGCTTGTCACCGAGAGGACGAGGAACATGCGTCGCGAAGCGCTCTGTGCCCGAACAACAGCAGCGAGTGTACGAGTGCGCGTGTCCAGAGCCCGCGGCGACGTCAGGCTGGTGCGCGTATCGACGCCGCGGAGCGCCCGACCGCGCCGTGCCGCCAGCCCGCCGCTACCTTCACTTCGTATCAAGATCAACACGAACACTACATTTTTCTATAAGCTTTCCAGGGACACAATATTATGATAAGCTTCTTGATTTGTTAAATTTCGAGAGACGCAATTACAGATTTTATACATATTGGTATCACTTCTTAGTAGGTAATTTTATTTATTCATCTTAGTAGAACCTTGCAACGTTTGCAGAAAATACGCTACGTAGAAACGACGATAAAATACGGTCAAGTAGGTTGTAGTCAAGCCCTACTTTTACCTTCTTAGACCAAAAATAAAGTATGTAGTAAAAGTCAGTCGAAACTTGCATAGTTTAAGCAAGGTTTTCTAGCATATTGTGAGTAGAGTTTTTTAAAGTTCTTATTAGTTATTTTAATACTTGTGGAAAGTTTTTGTTCACTCAAGAAAACGAATTATAATTGAAAAAGGTAAAATTTTCTATTGGTTTCAATTTGTGGAGATAAACGAGCGCACCTCATATCAACGAAGTTCGATTCTTATTTAGGTAAGTATTAACTAATCAATGTCAATGAAAGTAGAAACTGATTTGTACAGTTAGGTAGATAGGTATGCAGGCTGTATGTCTAAAGCAAATGTAGCTATGTATCTCCAACTTCTGCAAGCATATGGGTACATGAAATATCTATATCATAGGAATATACTTATTTCAACAAAAAGCAATTGAAATTTCATAAACCAAACACAACATATTTGATGAGCCGTCTAGCCTGTTAGTAAAAATACGGCAGACTGTTTGTATAATGATACATTTTTGTCGGAGAATTAAAGCCAAATGAAACATCCCCCGAGGCTTGTAAACCCTAACAGGGTTTGGTTCAATCACGCACGCTCGCTATACCTATTATTAGTGACATTTATCCCAATTGAATGGGGGAACGCCATTTGCTATATTCCGTACATTGCTTGTCGCCTTAAGATTAATTAGTTTCAGCTTCCAATTTCCAAAGATCTTATAATCCTGGTGTCAGATCGCTAGAAATCCAAGCGATAATCAAATTAAAATTTAAACAATTTAAACCAAAACAAATTCTGGCTAAACAACTTAACCGTAAACATATGAATACTTTTCAAATTGAAATACTTGGCAAGTCTTGCCTTGCAAGTCGCCTCATTGTATTTGTAGATGAACAAAGTCGATCAAAAAATACTAAGTAGGTATAAACGATCTAGCATTAAAAAAAAAATAATAGGTATAGGTAATATTATAGAAATACCTAGTAGATAAAAAAGATGACATCCGATTGATTAATTATTACAGATTTGAACCCCATCCATTTGACGACACTGTCGACAAACGAGCTTGCTGCGGAATAGAAAATGCGATTAAGTAGACCTCATAAGATATTGTTTGAAAAATTTGTTATTCTAGTTGTGCGTTACCACCAAATGCCATGCTCTTGCAAAAACCTAATTCTGTACCTAGTCGTCAAATTCTGAATCAGTGAAAACCTAGCAAACGCTTGCTGTCAGTAACGAGGACTGTAACAATCAAATAAGAGCTAATGAACGTAGGAAGCATCGAGCATGGAATTACCATTTATCTACCTCTCTTTCTCTGAGTTTCAACTGGTCTGTTTAATTTTCTTTCGGGAAAACCGGAACTTGTGACTATTTTTTAGGATTTCGTTCCCAAGGGGTAAAACGGGACCCTATTACTAAGACTCCGCTGTCCGTCTGTCGGTCCGTCTGTCACCAGGCTGTGGTTACAGATGGACTAAGTGTGGCTGTCCAGTTGTAGACATCTAGCTCATGAACCGTGATAGTTAGACAATTGAAATTTTGACAGATGATGATGATGATGATGTATTTCTGTTAACAACAAAGACTAACAAATATAAATTGAAAATTTTAAAAAACCACCGATACTCGCCATTTTGTGCCGGCGGCCATCTTGGATTTGCATAGTGCTATTGTACTAGTCAAGTCCTTTCATTTGATACCCATATCGAGGGAGTTGTGATAAAATATGTAATCTGTCATTTTGTAGCGGCGGCCATCTTGGATCGATTTTCATCAAACATAGCTAACAACACTCGACAAATTCACCTTTGAAACAAAAAAAAACCGCATTCAAATCGGTTCACCCGTTTGAGCGCTACAGGGGAACAGACAGACAGACAGACAGACAGACAGACAGACAGACAGACAGACAGACACACAGACAGACACACAGACAGACACACACACACACACACACAGACACACACACACAGATACACACACACACACACACACACAACCACACACATACACACACATACACATACACACACACACACACACACACACACACACACACACACACACACACACACACACACACACACACACACACACACACACACAGACAAGTCAAACTTATAACACCCCGTCGTTTTTGCTTCGGGGATTAAAAAACAGAATAAAACAAATATTTGAGGGGGCTCCCATATATCAAACGTGATTGTTTTGCTGTTTTTATAGATAATGGTACGGAACCCTTTGTGCGCGAGTCCGACTCGCACTTGGCCGGTTTCATTTATCTTAATAAGTACGTAAGCAAAATGCCATTCTATATTAACTCTACAGAAAAATACTAACTAGTTACTATATCTAGTAGTATTTTCCGGTACAGTTAGTGCCTGTTTCACCACCTTCTGATATGTATTAGATAGCTATCTACAACTTTTGTCTTTGTCACTTGACAAAGTAAGAAAGTGACAAAACTTACGTTTAGGCTATCCAACACTTATCATAAGGTGGTGAAACAGGCCGTTAATATTAATCTTTATCTTTCATTTTTCTTAAAAATTGTATTATTTTTATTTTTAGCACAATATCGTACTAACTACAAGATAAACTAAATATATATTTTTTTCCTGTCGCAGTCCATTAATTCAGTACACTACCGTAGATCACATCTTTTCCTCGTGAAATTGCTATTGCCTCCCCGAGTCCCCGCACGGTACCTACATTGTACAACATCAGTATCTTTTGGACCATTACCCAATTACATGTAACAGGGCACAGGCAAACGAATGCAGGCACCTGTCGCCTGATCTCATTATGTGATCCTCGTTATTGTCCCACGCGCGAGAGGAGACGCCCCCTATAACATTCACACATACTTTCCATTAAATATTAAATAAACACTAGCTGCTGCTTAGCTGACACGCATCGACTTCGCACGGGTAACTTTATATATTACAAGCGGACCCGGCAGACGTCGTCCTGCCCGCTATTAGCGCCACCTACCAGGTCCAATTTTTCTACTTATAAACCTTCCTCTTGAATCACTCTATCTATTAAAAAAAACCGCATCAAAATCCGTTGCGTAGTTTTAAAGATTTAAGCATACATACATAGGGACATAGGGACATAGGGATATAGGGACAGAGAAAGCGACTTTGTTTTATACTATGTAGTGATACTAGCTTCTACCCGCGGCTTCGCTCGCGTGAATTTCGGTTTTGAACAAATCCCGAGGGAATCGTGGACTTCCGGTTCCCGTTCCCGCTCCCTTTTCCAACCTTTGTACTTACTATCAAGGAAGTTCGCTATAGTAATCTACCTATAGCTATAGATTTCGATTTTTGAAAAATCTCGTGGGAACTCTTTGATTTTCCGGGATAAAAAGTAGCCTATGTGTTAATCTAGGGTATAATCTATCTCCATTCCAAAATTCAGTCAAATCCATTCCGTAGTTTTTGCGTGATTGAGTAACAAAGATCCAAATATCCAAACATCCAAACATCTAAACATCCAAACATGCACACTTTCGCATTTATAAAATAGGATTATCATGTAGATTGTATATTGTATGTATTTATTTATTGAGGAACACTTGTGTATAGTCCGTCCAGCATAATACCATAACAATGAATATTAATTGGTCATTGCAATAATGATGTTACATAGTACCTATCTACTAACATTGTGAACATAATGAAAATGTTTTTTCGATACAATAAGCCCTTTAGCAAAACTCTGCCGCCAAACTTCCTTTGCTCTAATATGTACATACTCGTATAAGTATGATAATCCCGACATCCTGCTACACACTACCTCCCTGCTCCAACATCAAACATTACCAATTCACCAACCCCACGAGTGCCAACTCGCTGGGCTTACATTTAATAGAGCTGAATTTTTGTGACCACCTTGCTGCTCTATCATGAGACTGATCACTGTCAATAATCTGGACCAAACCAATTAGCCCAAAGACCAGTCATCTGCTTTAACTTGTCGAGGAGATGAATGACTATTCATCTCCTATCGCAGAATATCCTGGTCGCAGGCTCAGGACAAGGTCCCCACATTATTAGTACTTTGTGTCTCAAATTTCAAATCGATTAGTGGAAGTAATAAATACCTACAATATTAGGTACCTAATGTGTTTATGTTCGAAAATGCATCTCTATTCAGCTTCAAAGCAAATTTCCGAGTTCTGCAATTCATCGAGGGAATTACGAAACAAAACTAGCCTTCATGATAATAATGTCTTTATAGTTATTCTATTTCTATCTCAGGACAAAATATATTGTTGTAGGATGTACCTAATTACCTTGATAAGCCGCTTTAGAGTACCTAGAGTCTAGACCTACCTTGTAGTTTAGTTTTACTAAGCCATACTAAATTCGTATGCCGTAAACTTCAATGTGCTTAAATTTACTAACCTGGTGATACTTAATAATTAAATGGGATAACGTTTGACGATCTACATAAGTATACATACAACAACATTATACCTACTCTGAAAACATATATGATTTTCTTTAGTAGAATTTTCTTGATATGATTTTTTATATCATAAATATAGTTTTTACTCAATCTGTCCGTATCTATGTATTCAATCTGTGAAATAATTGTATTTTCAGCAAAATCCCTGTATACCGAATTCGACTGAATTCCGTGTATCTTCGAGACCATTACCCAATTAGGTGTAACAGGGCTCCACAAAACTAGTGCTGCCACCTGCGGTCTGATCTCATTATGTTCGCTCTTTATTGTACCACACGAGGTCGCAGGTCCCTGCCATTTTACATTTACTTAATGACTGGCCGACGCTCGCGACCTCACCCGTGCATTAAGATGTCTAAAAATCCCCGTGGAAACTCTTTGATTTCCCTATATAAGGGATAAAAACTAAAAAGTATCTACGTCCCCGAGACTCAAACTATCTTTATACCAAATTTCATCAAAATTAGTTGAGCGTTTAAAGACCCCGCAGACATACAATTTTAAGTTGACCATTCACAATTGAACTGGCCAACTTTTAAATTGGACGTAATCGGAAGGGAATTTCGATTCTGATACAATCGTCGTCCAATTATTCAACGATTTAGTTGGTTATGATGTGCGGGGTGTCGTGTCATAAGTCACTGTGCTTATCAATATAGGTTCTCTGCGATAAAAAAACAAACAATGTATTATATTGGTCAATAAAAGAAAAAAAAAATTTGTTGGCCAACTTGAAATTGTATGTCTGCGGGGTCTCATAAGCTGTGAAAATGTTTTAAAGTGAACACATTTTTTATTTTATCACTCCAACGATACAAAGCCTGTTTTAATCCCTGTTATCATATAACCGAACGGTGAATTTACAGGTTACATGTAGTAAAAACTGTATTTTATCCGCAAAATAGTATGCGTGTTATCATTTATATTTATTGGCTTTATACTTTATCAGTTTTTCAATAAATTGCATTGTCGAAATAAAAAAAATATCAAATTAATGTCTATTATTACTACAAGACTAAATGAAAAATGTATCTACATATATTTTTGAAAGTTGATTGGAAATAATATTTTCTCATTGATCTATTAACTAAGAGATCTGAAGCTAAAAATTAACTTGAGGTACAGTTATTGTACTCACCTAACCTAAATGACTCCTGTCTAGGTGTAAATGAAACACCGAATCGCACTTACTTTTTATTATTTCTAAGCATGTCACTAAATTGATTGTCAAATGGACTTATTTGTTAAATTTTAATAAATTTAATCCTACCAAATTAAATAAGTACGTCTCATAAACCATCATTACTTTATGGATTGTTTAGATATTGTTTTTGCATGTTTTATGTCAATTGACCATTGAATTTAGTCGCATCATAATTTTCCAAAAACATACATTACGAGGCTGATAAATTTTTATTATTTTGGTGTTCTTCTTCCAAGAATTTATAAATGTTTGATCTTAAGTTATTTTTGATAAATTTTCCGTAGTTTTATTATAATGTCCTGTGCTGTGAAAGAATGTAATTCCTATAGGGGCCGAAAAGAAAATTTTAAAGAAACATTATCATTTCATCGGTGAGTTTTGATAGTTTTGTATGTAAATATAATCTAAAATTATGTAACGTTATTTGTAGTTTTTGGAAATCGTCATCGTGTTCATTTGTACACCGATTTTTGCCTATTTTTTAAATATTTTCTGTTGACTAATAAAGGTTATGTTTTTTAGCATAGTGATGTACTAAAATTGCATATCGATTACGTGCGATAAAATTTTTACCCTCCGACGCAAAAACGACGGGGTGTTAAGTTTGATGTGTCTGTGTGTGTGTGTTGTGTGTGTATGTGTGTGTGTCTGTCTGTCTGTCTGTTCCTCTGTAGCGCTAAAACGGGTGAACCGATTTGAACGCGGTTTTTTTGTTTGAAAGGTGAATTAGTCGAAAGTGTTGTCAGCTATTTTGATGAAAATCGCTGCAAGATGGCCGCCGCTACAAAATGGTAGATTATTTATTTTTCACAACTCCGTTAATATGGGTATCAAATGAGAGGGCTTGACTAGTAGAATAACACCATGCAAATCCAAGATGGCCGCGATCAAAAAATGGTGAATGTCGGGGTTTTTTTTTAATTTTTGAACATTAGATTCCGTAGCCACTACACACAATGAATACTTACGTGTATTTCCGCGTGCTAGATTGTTGTATCATGATCGCTAAATTTTTATTTGTTACAGATTTCCAAAGAACCCAAAAATAAGAAATGAATGGGCACAAAGAATAAGACCGCAATATTGGACATCGCAGAAACACAGTCATATTTGTTCAAAACACTTCACACTTAATTGATTTGTGCCCAAAAACAATTTAAAATGGAGGCGCTTAAAAGCAAACGCTATTATTTTTGCCGCATATAGACACATTGGTAATTATAATAATATCAAATATTTGTAATAATACCATAATTTCATGCTAGTGTTGTGTGAAGGTGCAAAATACATGCAAATACTAGGGTTGGACTTAATAGTCTTTGGCACGAATTCAGAGATAAAATAGTCATTACTGATAGATGTTTGGTCCACGAGTATAATGCTAACACTCTTATAATAAGGTAATTCATCGTTTTCAAGAAAACAACGAAAATCAATTCTAACCTCAACACTGGATGATTTACCCTCTCCCTCCCCCCATCCCATAACCCATATCAAGGCGGCACGTTTTAAAAGTTTTACCCTAAAAGCTATTATTGGTGTATGAAAAACGCTGAAGCGAAACGTGAAAAATGTTCTACCACGTCTGATTTTTTTAATTTAAGGCAAGAGAACCGTTACCAATGGATGTCTGCAATGCAGAAGAAAATTCCGCCAATGAAGTTTCCATTCGCACATTAACTCCGTTAACATTAAACGTAATAAACGTAATAAACGACGTATAAACATTAATGTTCAAAGAAATTTAGTAAGTGTATAATATTCGTTCGTTCGTTCGTTCGTTTCAAACAATGGACGTCCACTGCTGGACATAGGTCTCTTGCAAGGATCGCCACAGCACACGATCTTGTGCCGCCTGATTCCAGCGGCTACCAGCGACTCGCTTGAGATCGTCTGTCCATCGAGTGGGGGGGTCTACCTACGCTTCCTTTGCTGGTGCGAGGTCGCCATTCAAGCACCTTGGGACCCCAACGTCCATCGGTTCTTCGTGCAATGTGCAACGTGTGCAATGTGCAAATTGCACGAAGTATAATATTACTACCTATTAATATAAATAGGTTTAATATTTTGTATTTCGAGACAAAACAATTCACTATTGTAATCTACATACTAGTACTTTCAGGAAGGTTTTAGTATATGTATAACACACCTAGTTACCATTCGTATGTGCGATGTTACACGCATAATTATGTAGCCACATGTCACTAATATTTTTGACTGGTGCACCGCGGTTCCTCTGAGATTGCTGGACCGAAGTCGGTTTAATTTTTCTTAAAAATAGCTTGTATGATCGTATTTTCGAAACACCGTTTATAAAGTTTCATCGACTCCAAAAAGACTCGATTTTATTTCAGTTCTAGAAGGCACAACAAAGGTTCTAGAAGGATATGTATATTTTGTGTTTTTTATATATATATGTATATTTTTCGATGTGTACACTAAAACCTTTCTGAAAGTATGTAGATTATGATAGTGAAAAAATCATCAAAATCGGTTCATTAGTTGCGGAGATAATCGCGAACATACTTATATACATACATATATACATACATACAACCTCCTTTTTTGAAGTCGGTTAAAAATATACTATAATATGAAACATATTATTCTTGTATTTCCTAACAAGATGATGCCCGAGACTTCATTCACGTGAGCTTAGGTTTTTATTTTATTAATCTTGTAGGAACGCTTTGATACTGCAAGACAAAAGTAGCCTTAGATATCGGTTCCCGGGATGCAAGCTGTCTGTGTACAAAATTTCGTCCAAATCGGATGGGCCCTGAAAAGGTAAAAGACAGAAAGACACACTTTCGCATAATGTAATATTAGAGTATGGTCCACATATTTAAACACGCATATTGTATTTGTGTCCCTATAGATCCTCACAGTCAAAATATCGATAGTTACATCACTAGCACGTCACGTGTCATCGTCAAGTGTCATTAAAAAACTTGTGACCACAGACAGATGTAAACTTGACATCTATTTAGAGTATATATTACAATATCTTAGTATTTTCTTATCTATTTTGATTTTCCGAAATAAGTAGCTAAACTGTCACCTCAAGGTTTCCTTATCTAGCGACTAGCTCCCATAGTAATTGCGTAGGATATGATTTCGGAGCTCCGAAATACTACGAATAACGAAGTGAAAATACGTATTCATTGTTTTCAGTGTGTACTGTAAACCCATTTGAAAATACATCTACATAATTTGCAAACGCTAGCAAACTTAGTTACTGCATTTAGCAGTTACCTATGTGCGTGTGTTTGCACTTTGTATATCGCAATGGTTATTAAAGTTGTATAAATAAATATTAACTTAAGAGATCCCTACATCGTATTGTAGTAATCTATAAGTTTATAGTTAGACATTATAATTATAGTGTTAGGTCAGATGTTAGTTATAAAGCAGATTTTTATAGACTATAGATTTTGAGGATTATTACTCATAGCGTCAAACCCACTAGCGTGAAGTGCCGCGCTAGTGGGTTTTGGCACTTAGAGTTCATAAAAATAATACATTTCCTTACGAGTAGTTTGAATATAGCCCAAACCGAAATCCAAGCTACCCGACTCCGCGCAGACTTGTCTGCCTTACCCATCAAGTGTTTTTAGTAGCGAGTGGCTAAGCCACAGTGGCTTAAACCATATTAAACCTAGGTACATAATATATAATAATATATAAACGGCTAAAATCCGAATTTTATAAAATTCTAAGTTTACCCGTATAAACCTATAGGTTTACCCGTTCTCCTAAACTTACCTACTCGTAATATATTGATTTCTTTTTGAATATTTTCAGTAAAAACGTGTTGTAAAACAAAATTTAAACAAAAATCACGCCACTTTTCAAATAAAGAACTCGGCACTCGAAAGAAATCTAAATCGTTGTACCTACCTACCTTGATGTTTGGATCTTTTGAGTTTTGACTAATGAGTTGGCCGACTATAATACTTATTGGTCTATAATTTTATTACTCTCATGAGTCTCATGGTTCATTGAAATCTTTTAAGTGAACAAACACATCCCACGTTTTTATCCTATAATGTTAATAATAATATAGGTACCTAAGTATAGTACTTATTAACTTTTCATGTATGAATATGTAAAATGATGATAAAATGTTTTTTTCTTTGGAGATTCTCTTTTTGAATAAAGCAATGAAATAAAGTCTTGGTTGACAGTAAAAATTTAAAAATTGTATTTGCTTTTGTTCAATTAAGGTAAAATAGGTCAGCCCTCGTCGAGAGAGAGAAAGCAAAAAAGTGCTTAAAGCTCTGTTCCTACGAGTATTTTGCATATTTATAATTTCAATAAAACATTAATTTCATGAAAATGACAGCAGTCCGCAAGCATTCAACAAGACATTAAATCATATTTTATTCACCTAATAAGTAAACACTCGACGTAGTCTATGTTCGTAGGAATCGTAAAATCTTTCATTTATTCTAAACAAGCGGACACCCGCGACTTCGTTCGCGTGGATATCGGTTTTTAAAAATCCCGCGGGAACTTTTTGTAGATAAAAATGTAAACATCCACCACTGAAAGTCCCATCAAAATCAATCCAGCCTTTCAGAAATTGCCCGGTAATCTTTAAACTATCTCCTTTCTAACAAAAATAGTACGAATGAAATCGGGCCACGGGTTAATGAATTACAGCTAAGTACACATTTTGACTTTCATCCCCTCTCCCAAGGGAACCATGCTGAATTTCGGGATAAAAAGTATCCTATATGTTACTCCGTAGTATGAACTTAAATCATGCCAAGTTTCATTTCAATCCGTTCAGTAGTTTTTGTGTGATGCGCGCACAAACATACAGACAAACAGACAAATAGATAAACAGACAAACAGATAAACAGACAAACAGACAAACAGACAAAAATTTCAAAAATGGCTTTTTTACGTTCTATTACTTATCCCTAACATCCCCCAGTTATTATTTTGCAAAAATATTTAATGTACAGATACGGCAAGTTTACGATTTTATTATATGTATAATAATAATAATAATAATAATATAACTTAAGAATGAACTGACGGTGGACTAAAAAATGTGGATACTCTGGAAATGTACCCCAAAATACATTCTACTTTTTTAGAAGTTCCTTCATATTTTAATTATATCTAATCTTTGCTAAATAATGATTATCTCATCAGAAACAAATTTTCTGATTTCTAATGTACCTATCTACTTATAAAAAGAAAAGTCTCTATTCACTCCCAGACTGACTCATGAACAGGCCCAGCCCAAACCTTTGGACTTAGAAAGCTGAAATTTTGCTTGCTTGCTTGCTTTGCTTGCTGAGGTTCCCTTAATAATGTAGATAAGGAGTAAGGTCGGATTTTACAAATTCCGACGAGCTAAGGAAATCCACATGAGACTGAGAGCTATCATGGGTGGTCGCTAGTTTTGTACCTACATGTTCATAATGCGACCACGATTCTTTCTGTTTGTCAGATTCACCACGATTACTGTCTAACGAATAACCTACCGATGTTTACCTACCTAAACGATGTTTGCTTGGCAAAAATCTGGTACATTCTCTGTTCAGTCCTTTTAAATAAATGTCCAAGTGAATAACGTCTAGACGATTTGATTGTCCATAGTTCACAAAACTAACTCAAGACTTTAGCACATCTCAGCCGCGAAACCATAACAGCGGAACGAAAGGGAAGATGCATAGTCAAATGCCTGCGGTAGAACGGGTAGAACAGGCAGTTTCGCTACGGTTTCATTTTTGTCAAACTTTCAGAATTGATACCGCCCTTTGTAAATCTACTAAATAGGGCCAAAAGGCACGCTAACCTTTTAGCAATGTTCTCCAGGGGAAAAAAGCTTCTTTAAGTATTCATTGTTTTATTAGCTACCAAGACTTTTAACTTAATACTTAGGTAGTACAAAAAGGCGTTAGACCTACTGTCTTGAAGAGATGGCATTTTCATAATAATATACTCGTACCTGTTGGGTTTAACTAAGGATCCTATTATATTATATTTAAAGAGGAACAATAATTTTCAATCACAACATATCTATTCTATCTTCTATCTAGGCGCACGAAGTGCGCCAGGCCAAGTTCCTCCGGCCTTGTCGCATGAGTGTGTTATTTACACGATCCATTTCGAGCTGTTTTGACCCCCCTCATAACTCTGGTTCGCGGGATAGTAATCCTACGAAATCACTACATAGTATAAAACAAAGTCGTTTTCTCTGTCCCTATATCCCTTTGTACGCTTAAATCTTTAAAACTACGCAACGGATTTTGATGCGGTTTTTTTTAATAGATAGAGTGATTCAAGAGGAAGGTTTATATGTATAATAACATCCATTAAATTGTGGAGAAATACTGTTATTTTTGAGGTTTCTAATGTGATGTCGTAAATAATTACATTTTTTCCGCTTACATTGCAAACGCAGGCTGAACCCTACGAGATTTATCAAAATAATGTACTAAGTATTGTACACATTGAAAAGGTCTACAGAAAAGTCCGCGATGGTATATGTCTATCTCTTATGGATATCCCACAATAACATTTTTTTGTCATTTACTTTTTACGCATTTAAGCATAAGCATTAATCCTTATCTAATTAAATACCTTAAATGCATTGTTGATTTTATATAAATCCATATGGTCCTTTACAGCATATGATTTAAATGAATACTTTCGAAGATATTACAGATTTAAAAATTGCGGCGGCGCGGGAGCGTGCCTATAAGCGCGTCGGCGGCCGCGGTTCTCCCTATAGCCCATTGTCGATAATTTTTGAAACCAAAAAAAAAATCACAGTACGTAGGATGAAACCCATTGGAAAAGGAGGAGAATATTATAAAATACAAGGAAAAATAATTTACGGGCGATCTGAGCTCGGGAAAAAAGGGGGGGAGTTTTAAGGGTAAAAAACGGTTTATCTCGATTTCCGGCAAAACTAGAAGTCCTATGGAAAAAAATTAAATGGCAAAGTTGTAGGTAATAAAAAGATCTACAACTTTTATATTTACACTTTTTTCACATAACCTCAAAATTTATGTGAAAAGTTCAAAAAACCAAGTTTTTGGTTCTTTATTTTTATCTTTTAAAATAATTTTTTTTTTCACGGAATCTGGTGAAAACTTACTTTCTTATGTCCCAAATACACTAATTTATTTGATTTGAAATATTTAGTTTTTCTCCTTATTTTTGACTTAATATCGACTTAATTCTGACAGCTGTCATTTTCATTTACAGATGAGTTATTTATATGGAGAACAGGGTTAACATCTACGAAGTACGATTTTACCCCAAACTACTTTAATTCCCTGTCAACATATAAAGCTCTAAGCCGCTTAATAATATTAATTGTTTCGCCCTAAAATAGAAATTGCTAAGAATGGAAACTAGAAAGTCATATCTACATGCAGCAGTTGATTTGTATTTGCATAAGTTTTGAATTTTTCATCTTTTTTGTGGGAATTGTTTTATCTCTGGTAACATTATGAAACGTCAGAATTCCACGGAATTAGTAATTCGGGTATAAGGTGAGATATAGTAAGTTCATTGTGGAAAATATCGTAAAAAGTCGTAAAAGCCGCCTGGGAGCTTTCATCGAAAACGCTGCCTAATCCCTGAGCGGGTAGTACCTACGCATAAAATGCTCTACTACCCGTGCGAAGCCGGGGCGGGTCGCTAGTCTATAATATAATAAAACTGTAACAGATCCAATTCTGTACATTGAAGATATTTACAAAATTTTAATCGGAGGGCACTCTATAATCGATACTGAAGCCAAAACCGCAATTTTTTTTTCATTTTTGTCTGTCTGTCTGTCTGTCTGTCTGTCTGTCTGTCTGTCTGTCTGTATCTTGGCCGCGCATCACGCCGAAACTACTGAATGGATTCGAATGAAACTTGGTACGATTTGAGCTTATACTCCGAGGTAGGACATAGGATACTTTTTATCCCGAAATTCAGCACGGTTCCCTTGGGAGAGGGGATGAAAATTAAAACGTGTATTTAGCTGTAATTCATTAACGCGTTGTTCGATTTCACTCATTCTTTTTTTGATAGAAAGGTAGTACTTTATGTATTGTCCCGTAAATATTTCAAGGTCATAAGTTTTTTAGTTCAGAAATGACAGACATTACAACCCTCAGTATTGGGTTCAAATAACTTGGGACCGGGATCTTTGAACGTACGGCTTATTTTAAACTGATGTGCGTTTAAATTTATGTTTGTCGGTCTGTCTATTTGTTCCAGCTAATCTCCGAAACGGCTGGATCGATTTTAATGGAACTTTCAATGTTATAAGGAGTAACATAGGCTACATTTAGTTTAGGTACTTATGGGATCCGATCCGATCCTATGTAAAAACCTATATCTACGCGAACGAAGTTGCGGGGATCAGCTAGTTTGAAATATAAGTTAAACTCGTGGATGTGATGATAAATTGAAAGTTTCAAATTTTCAAGTTGAACCGTTTCTGAGATACAGAGGTTTGAAAATCACATAAAACAAGACCTACTCACTGACTGATCAAAATTATGACGCACTTCCCGTGTATGTGGAATGTTGAAATTTGGTAAGAAGATGAGTCTTAGTGTGTATATGAAGGAAAAAATCGAAAAATTTCCAAAAGTTGCATCAGACACTGACCAATTCAAAGATATATAAAAATCTGTCTGTTCCCACATCACACAAAAAATACTGAACAAATTTTCATTTTGTTTTAATAAATGTATTTTACTTTATTCGAAGCTATATATGGTTCTTGTTTCATCGAAATCGGTGCACTATTTAGGGAGATGTGACTTTTTAAGTTTTCTAGCAAGGGGTCAATCTTACTGGTCTTGAGTTCTAATAAAAAGTAAAGTGTAGGTAAATAATAAAACGCCAAGAGGTATATTTTTTTATCGAAGTCGCGGGCGCGACTTCGTCGGCGTGGACTACACAAATTTCAAACCCCTATATTACCCCCTAAGGGGTTGAATTTTCAAAAATCCTTTCTTTGCGGATGTCGTACGCCACATTAATAGCTATCTGTGTGCCTAAGCCCGTTCCTTCCAGTAGTTTGAGATTCGTCTTTGCCAATAAAACCAGAAGCGCGATTTTCTTAATAATTTTGATAAGCAACCTTGACCCAAGTCAGGAAATGGATGGGTGGCCGACTTTGGAGGTTTGGAGGAGACTTTGGTGTCCTGTTGATTCCGGCTACTAGGTATCACTAATATCTAATCATCACATCCACGAGTTTAACTTATATTTCAAATTTCGTAGGATTACTATCCCGCGAACCAGAGTTATGAGGGGGGTCAAAACAGCTCGAAATGGATCGTGTAAATAACACACTCATGCGACAAGGCCGGAGGAACTTGGCCTGGCGCACTTCGTGCGCCTAGATATTATTCATTAAACTTAATGAGAGTCAAATACTCAAAATCTTCTCTTAATACAGTTTTTAACCCCCGACGCAAAAACGACGGGGTGTTATAAGTTTGACATGTCTGTGTGTGTGTGTGTGTGTGTGTGTGTGTGTGTGTCTGTCTGTCTGTTCCCCTGTGGCGCTCAAACGGGTGGACCGATTTGAATGCGGTTTTTTTTGTTTGAAAGGTGAATTAGTCGAGAGTGTTCTTAGCTATGTTTGATGAAAATCGGTCCAAGATGGCCGCCGCTACAAAATGGCGGATGATATATTTTTTCACAACTCCCTTGATATGGGTATCAAATGAAAGGGCTTGACTAGTAGAATAGCACTATTGCAAATTCAAGATGGCCGCCGCCACTAAATGGCGAATGTCGGGGGTTTTTTAAATTTTCAATTTACACTTGTAGAAGGTATCTTCTTCGATCACCCTCAAGCTGTCATACCAGACGAGTGAAAATGACAGTTCTGCACGTGTACCAAACACGTACCAAACAACGTTTTTTAATACAGTTGCTCAAAAATGTAAATGAAATAACAACTAAACAATAATTTAAAGAAACCATTTAATTCTTTGTCTGATAAAAATTCAAAGTACAATTTGAACAGTTGTTAAGAGTAACATTAAAAGTTTTTGGAGGCAAGTTTACAGTTTGACTTAAACTATTGCTAATCTCGTACGTATGTGGTAATTCTGGGTCTGGTGCTTGTCTATTAACCGGTGTATAATAACGCCGCTGTCCATTGGAATTGGATGGTCCTGGTTCATGTTCACAAATTTTATCGTAATTATGAGAGGGGCCTGGTTGGGGTTCATATTGATTGGTCTTACACTGTTCAGTGGGTGGGTGAATATGGATTGATTCTGTGATTTGGTTCCCTATTTTTAATTTATTATCAATAGAGCTTTCTATATAACCTTCGGCGACTTGAGTCGATTTCCAGCCGCCATGTCTTTTTACAATTTTTACAATCTTCTGAATCGCTCATTTTTTCACAACAATAATTTCAAATCAATACGAGTCAATTAGAAAATTAAATTAAATGGTATATAAATGAAAAAGGCGGGTTTTGTCTTGCTTTTTTTAGAAGACTTTTTTCAAATAGGCAAGGATCACAAACCATTCAGCCTAATCAATAGGAGGTATTTTGTCAGATAAAGCAATATACATTTAAACATCAAAAAGCAATTTATTTATTACTTTATTATTTATTATCTATTTACATATAATATAATATAAGTAATATAAGTTGTATTACTTTACATTTTTGATTTAATAACAAATAAATTTATTCTTTGGTGTACGAAAGCCAAAAAAATTTTTTTTTTCATAATACTCAGGTACTGAGAGACCGCCAAGAAGGTTATAACTTATAAGTATATATTCTAAGGAGACTAGTCTTTCCTAAGAACTTTTTAGCTATCACTTTAGGGTTTCGAATAATACTCATTTAACCGGTCATTCATAATACTCTAAATTTTTTTGGATAATTTTTGAAATTAGATAACTGTTTAATTAGTAAAGTATACAATTTTTATATTTTAAATATATGCATTTTTTATATTTTATAGTTTCAATGCTAAATGACTTAATTAAAAAAAAAAATGGTTTAACTTACAAACTCTTTGGTTGATGTATGGCTTGAAACAAAAGTAAATTAAAAAAAAAATATATGGGAAAGTCAAGAAGCTTATAAGTATGTATTATATGGAAAAGTAAAAAGCACTAGAGCGAAAAATTCAACTTTCCACACGATATACACCTACAAAAAGTACCACTTTTTGAGCAACTGTATTAAAAAAATATTTTAACAGGATCATTAGGAATGGTATGACAGCTTGAGGGTGATCGAAGAAGATATATATACCTTCTAAAACTGTATGGTTTCATTTATCGAGCCTAGCAAAGGACTTGGTCATAATTTTTGATATCAGTACTTTTAATGGCCGAAACTTTTTGATAGGAAGTTTTCCTTATTATTCACATGAAATGTTTTTGTTTGGATACAATATACGTGTAATAAAATCAAAGACTTGCCGTATCTGTACATTAAAGATTTTTGCAAAATAATAACTGGAGGATGTTAGGAATAAGTAATAGAACGTAAAAAAACTTTTTTTGAATTTTTTGGCTGTCTGTTTATCTGTTTGCAGTTTGTCTGTATGTTTGTGCGCGCATCACGCAAAAACTACTGGGTGGATTGAAATGAAACTTGGCATGATTTAAGTTCATACTACGGAGTACTATATAGGATACTTTTTATCCCGAAATTCAGCACGGTTCCCTTGGGAGAGGGGATGAAAGTTAAAATGTGTACTTAGCTGTAATTCATTAACGCGTGGTCCGATTTCATTCAATCTTTTTTTGTTACAAAGGAGATGCTTACTTTAAAGATTACCAGCTAATCTCTGAAAGGCTGGGTCGATTTTGATGGGACTTTCACTGGCAGATGTTTACATTTTGATGTACCTAATCATCCGCCAGTGAACTTTTAACAATTTTTAGCAAGGTATAAGCTCAAAGAAGCTTAGGAAAAACAAAGAGTACCCGCGGGATTTAAAAAACCTAAATCTACGCAGACAAAGTCGCGGGCATATTCTAGTATATAATATAATATACACATTCCTACGTCTCAATTTTTTCACCCTAGCGCATTATCCTTCTAAAATTTTCTAATAAAGGATCTTCCCTTTTTGTTCAATTTGGCATTGAAACATAACTTACCTCAATTTGCACCTTATTTTCAGCATTGAAGCTGAACTACAACACGCTACATAATAATATTTTATGAGAACAAGTATAAATTAGAAATTTAAAAAACCCCCGACACTCGCCATTTTGTGGCAGCGGCCATCTTGGATTTGCAATAGTGCTATTCTACTAGTCAAGCCCTTTAATTTGATACCCATATTTAGAGAGTTGTGAAAAAATATGTAATCCGCCATTTTGTAGCGGCGGCCATCTTGGACCGATTTTCATCAAACATAGCTAACAACACTCTCGACTAATTCACCTTTCAAACAAAAAAACTGCATTCAAATCGGTTTGAGCGCCACAGGGGAACAGACAGACACACACACACACACACACACACACACACACACACACACACACACACACACACACACACACACACACACGCGCGCGCGCGTCGGGGGTTAAAAACTAGCTAGAAGTTTGCTAGTGGGATATGTTCAAGTTACGCCTGCAGTTACCTATTTGGAAACTAGGTAAGTTTTGGTGACAAAGAAAATTTGATCTTTGTCAGATTTTCTTTTTATGTATTCGTCTCGTATATACCTAATCATTAAACATTTTAAAAGAATAATTTAAACATTTCTTTATTATGTATGTAGCTTTTAAGTATGTACAAAAATACTTACTGCATTTTACATTTTATAATGGAAGAAATATATTTTATCAACTGAAATAAAAATAAAACCATACTTTTTCTTGATAAAATATTTAATAAGTAAACCAACATAACTAGTCCATATTATAATTATGAACTTTTTTACATTTGACACTAGGTATATAATTGTAACTTTTTAAGTTTGTATGCATAAGGAAACTAATATTTATTTATTGAGTTACTTAACACAAAAAACTGTATCTTCTTAATATAATTTATTTATATTTATTACCTAACTACTAGTTATAAAAAATATATTTAATACTAATCACTGCCCGAGGACACACTGACAAAAAACGAATTTTCGCCTTATAAAAATTCTATTTGTACGTGGAATTATACCGATAACTATAGTTATCGGTCACTGGTTGCGGGTAAGACGGCTGGTACATGGGAGGCGGTTGGTACGGTGGAGGCGGTTGCGGCGGCGGACAGTCGTCCCACAACCACCACACGGTTATCAGCACTTCCACATTAATCAATATCAACGCCAAAATGGGAATCGCCAGTTTACTCACCAACACTTTCAGCCCGCCCTTGGCAACCAACAGAGGTTTTATTATGCCATCAATGAGGACATCCTTAAACCCTTTCATAAGTAAATTATCTGAACCGGACCCGAGGAGAGCGAGAATCAACCCCATTAGCCCATTCGTTTTACTCGACATCCTCGTCATTACTGGCTCTAACAAATTAAATTTGGGTGATGCTTTGCTCGTTGATTGATGTTGAATCGACGTAGGCGGCGCGTACATCGAAGCCGAGTCGTGCAGAATAGACGGCGTCCAGGAATCTAAATTTTGCCGCGTGAAACCATTAGAGGATGGGAGCATAACTTTATTAGCTTCATCGACGTGATTCGCCGCCCTGGCGTTTTGATATTCCTCTTCATTTACACCAGAAAATTCATTCATCGCGTTCAGAAATCTGTTGAATGAGATTCTGGAATTTTCCGTTTCAACTTTTTCTGCATTTGGCACCGGTTGCGATTGCATCGCGCCGGTGTGAATTATCTGTTGCTGAGGCATAGGATACGCGCGTGGAGGAAAATTTGAATTCGGAAACGATAATTTATTCGCTCCTATTTCCCGTGGATCTCTTCGATATTCAAAAAACGGATACACAACTGGATCTCCTGCGACGGAATATAAGCACAGATAACAGTACATAACTAACACTTGCAACTTCCTGTACGTCTTCATGTTGATTGTTTAATGAGGTGTTTAATAATGCGGTGTCTTATTTAACTAAACATGAAGTGATGAGGATGTTTCGTGAATTTGCACGTATGACAATTTTTACTGACCCACTTATTGTAGCTGCATGAAAAATGCTTACAGATTACTTAAATGTTTACAAAGTTTAGTATTGTGTAAACTGTACGTACCTATATTGAGGTAAAATCACCATTACTTAACTACCCAATTATTTTTGTTTAACATTCGAAACTTTTATGACGTGGGAAACAAACAGATGAACTGACAAATAAATAAATAATCCTTTATTTCTAATAAAGGATTAATAAAGGCTATGTTAAAGTCCAAAAACACTGCTTCAACTATCATATAACAAGACATAGAGTTCGTAAACTAAAACCCGACTACGCTTAATAATTTAATAATAATTTAGTGTGCGAAAACGCGGGGCAAGCAACTGGTGACGCCATCTGTTATGTCTATTCGAATTACTAATTTAATAATCAAAGATCACTTCTTGACTTTTTCTATATATATATATATATATATACTAGCTGATCCCCGCGACTTCGTTTGCGTAAATATAGGTTTTTATATAGGATCGGATCGGATCCCATGATTCTTTTATGTACCTAATCTAAATGTAGCTTAAGTTACTCCTTGTAACATCACCTATCTGCCATTGAAAGTTCCGTTAAAATCGATCCAACCGTTTTGGAGATTAGCTGGAACAAATAGACAGACCGAAAAACATAAATTTAAACGCACACCAGATTAAAATAAGCCATACGTTCAAAGATCCGGGTCCCAAGTTATTTGAACCCAATAAATGTCTGTCATTTCTGAACTAAAAAACCTATGACCTTGAAATATTTACGGTACAATATTTAAAGTACTACCTTTCTAACAAAAAAAGAATGAGTTAAATCGAACTACGCGTTAATGAATTACAGCTAAATACACGTTTTACCTTTCTTCCCCTCTCCCATGGGAACCGTGCTGAATTTCGGGATAAAAAGTATCCTATGTCCTACCTCTGAGTATAAACTCAAATCGTACCAAGTTTCATTCGAATCCATTCAGTAGTTTCGGCGTGATGCGCGGCCAAGATACAGACAGACAGACAGACAGACAGACAGACAGACAGACAAAAATGAAAAAAATTGCAGTTTTGGTTTCAGAATCGATTATAGAGTGCCCTCCAATAAAAATTTTCAAAATATCTTCAATGTACAGAATTGGATCTGTTACAGTTTTATTATATTATAGATTATAGATAATAAATAAAATTGAAGTGTCTGTCTGTAATATCGAAATAACTACCTCATATTAAGCTCATATGTTTATTTGAACGCTACCATAACCGAATCACACGTTTTTAAAATTTTTGTCTGTCTGTCTGTCTGTCTGTCTGTCTGTCTGTCTGTCTGTCTGTCTGTCTGTTTGAACGGGCTAATCTTCGGAACGGCTGAACCGATTTTGACGGGACCTTCACATACAAGTAGAGAATTAACCAGGGAGTAACATAGGCTACATTTTTAACCGACTTTCAAAAAAGGAGGAGTTGTGTTTTTCTACCTATGTACACCGATATCTCCGAGATTTCTGAACCGATTTGCGTAACTTTTTTTTTAATCGATAGAGAAACATTGCGACCCTGTTCTATAAAAAATTTGGATTCCAACTCCTCAATCTTGATGCTGTAGGGGACCTAATCCTCAAAACTAATGGGTTTTAGCAACTTTCGGTTATTTAAATTGATATTGGGGGTACCAATTAAAGACTTTATCGTTGAATGAACTCGAATAGGTACATATCCAACTCCTCAACCCTGATGCTGTAAGGAATTGTATTCCGAAATCGTGGAGATCCCACGGGATTTTTCCGTTTTGGGGACGGGTTTCTACAGATAAGCTACTTTTTGTTCTGGAAAATCGAAAGTTCCCACGGGATTTTTAAAAACCTAAATCCACACGGGCGAAGCCGTGGGCATCATCTAGTTCGTAAATAAAATGTAGCCTATGTCACCCACGTGGACCATAACAACAAATCAATAGACACCTCATTTATCAAAATCGATCTAGTAGTTAAGGCGCTACGGCGATACACACAGAATCTCATACAAAAATCGGCCACAAACATACATACATACATACATACATACATACATACATACTACATACATACATACATACATACATATATACATACATACATACATACATACATATGTAGGAAATTAAAACTCTCAACTACATTTGAGTACAATGTGGTATATTTTATATTATCTATATAACAATGCACTTTGAACTTGACTTGACAATTTAACAACGATTAAGGACCCGGGCCATCTTCTCAGCAAATACCAGTGAGATGGATACATGGAGTAACAGAAGTAGAATGTTCTCGTCGCAGCAAACTCTGAACGGAGGCTGGACAATTTGAATTTAGATTCGTTCCATTTGACACCTCGACACATACTTACATACATACATACATACATACATACATACATACATAGACTGCTAAAATCATAACCCTTCCTTTTGGCTTTGCCGTAGTCGGGTAAAAATAGCCACGATAATATTGTATATATAAATAATTAAAATTTAATTTAAAATACTACGAAAGTCACAGGTAAAGGTTAGTTTGCAATCATGCAGCCATGTCAGCTAATATCACTGCCCGAGTTGCAATCCAGTGACATACATTCCGCGACCTTGTCACCAGCGAGAACACTCAACAGCGTCTTAGCAACAAAGCCGTCTTCATCGACGTCATCGATCATAGAGAACGTCAGAGCCGATCCGAAGTTACTGCCCCAACCGCTGTCCGAAGACCTTTGCAACACACACGCAAGCCGCTCCGAGCAATCCATTATCACCCTCGATTTATTCTTCTTCTTCTTTTTCAAATACTTCATTATCTTCGATATCAAAGGCCAGAGTAAAAGCGCTTTCATCCCCATTTTCGCAAGCACCATCACAGTTATTGGCAATAACAGAAGTTTTCCGCCGAGTATTTTCAAAACTGCAATTACTGCTGCGGATAACATGATTTTGGCAGCGCTTCCTAGTACACTGGCGAAGGAGGCTAAGCTATCACGTTTCGGAGACGAATAATAATCATCGGAGTAACTTTTGTGTATAGGCTCGGAATGGTAATTAGAAGCTCCAGTAAATAAGTCCAGAAAAGGTGGAGGTGGTGTCTGAGGAGTTAATGTGCCCAGCGATTGATCCTGAGCAATCACTTTTGTCACGAGATAAAATACGACAACTACTATGAACATGGCTAAATAAACTGTTACGCATCATAACTGTCGTCTTATTTAAAAAGTTTGCTGTGAAATCGAAATTTCATGTTTAATCGGGGTAATCAAATAACTGTGCGTAATTTGGTTGTTACTTGTTGGGATAGGAATCGGTTTTTAAAACTGAAAGTCGATGCTTGAGTCGATAGGGAAGGCAAGAATCAAATCTATATTCTATACTAGCTGACCCCCGCGACTTCGTTCGCGTGTTTTTCTTTGCTATAAACCTCACGGAGCCCGAGACCTTTCCAACGAATGTAAACCGTGAAAATCGGTTCGTGCGTTCTGGAGTTATAGCCTCAGGAAGGAAAACCCGACTTATTTTTATATAGTTAGTAGATATCTATTCTATATCTATATACCTACATATAATAAAATCGTAAACTTGCCGTATCTGTACATCAAAGATTCTTGCAAAATAATAACTGGGGGACGTTAGGGATAAGAAATAGAACGCTATAAGAAATAAGAAAAAGCTATTTTTGACATTTTTGTCTGTCTGTTTATCTGTTTGTCTGTATGTTTGTGCGTGCATCACGCGAAAACTACTGAATAGATTAAAATGAAATTTGGCAAGATTTAAGTTCATACTACGGAATAACATAATTATAGAATACTTTTTATCCCGAAATTCAGCAGCAGATTCATGGGAGAGGGGATGAAAGTCAAAATGTGTACTTAGCTATAATTCATTAACGCGTGATCCGATTTCATTTATTCTTTTTTGTTAGAAAGGAAATACTTTAAAGTTTATTCCGTAAATATTTCAAGGTTATCGGTTTTGTAGTTCAGAAATTACAGCCATCACAACCCTCAGTATTCCATATAACTTGGAACCTGGATTGTACAGGAACCCACGCGGTTGAAGCCGCGGGCATCCTCTAGTAAATAATAGTTAACATTGCAAAATTTTAACGCTAATAACGTTATTTTCCGATCGTCAAATCTTCGTGAACCTGAACCTCAAAATACACTAATATTTTTTTCTTTTAAAGATAATATTTAACTACTTACATTCGAAATTTTAAAATGTTATAATTTTAATTTCCACTAAATGAACATTTACTCGGTCTATCTTTTTAATTTGAATAGTTAATAATATTTATTAACTTATATTATTTATTTTATTAGTTAGAAAATATATTTGGAGAAATATATTTTCAGTAATCTCTAAGTAACATTACCTACAAATACCTAATTTAAGTAATATTAAAAGTTTTGTACAAACGTAAGCTGTACGTCATAAAACCTTTGCCTCCCAAACGACAAAAATTATTTACATAACCATAAACAAGTTCCCTATGTTTGGTAGCTTGTGCAGAGCTTTCCTCAAAATGGCGGGAAACTATTCGAAATCAAGTATAGGTTGTTTAAATTCAATGAACTCTATGACTTGAATAAATTATTTATATCGAAACAACTAATATTTACATTATAATTAATGTTTATAGATACTAGAAATAACTCCAGACGAGCATGGTGTGATATATCGGACAGCAGTATTATACCGCCATGGTGTTCTTCAAGTTAGTACATAATTATTCAAATATTTTTTCAATTCTACATAGGTACCTACTTATACGCAGACCCTCGTTATTTACCTTTGATCTAGGATTGTACTGGATTAAATATTATTCTAACTAAAAATAAAAAAACAGCAAAGTGCGAGTAACATTCGCCCACCGAGGGTTCCGTACCGTGGCTTTGATATTGTTATCACGTAAAATTATCGTCCGTAAATCGACTTTACAGACAACAATTTTTTACACCTATATTTATATGTCGGGCTTTTAAAAATACGTTGTGGTTAGGTATACCTATTATATTTTTTAGTACCAAGCTTAGAAATCTATTCTATCTATATAATATAATAAAACTGTAACAGATCCAATTCTGTACATTGAAGATATTTTGAAATTTTTTGTTGGAGGGCACTCTATAATCGATACTGAAGCCAAAACTGCAATTTGTTTCATTTTTGTCTGTCTGTCTGTCTGTCTGTCTGTCTGTCTGTCTGTCTGTCTGTCTGTCTGTATCTTGGCCGCGCATCACGCCGAAACTACTGAATGGATTCAAATGAAACTTGGTACGATTTAAGTTTATACTCCGAGGTAGGACATAGGATACTTTTTATCCCGAAATTCAACACGGTTCCCTTGGGAGAGGGGAAGAAAGTTAAAACGTGTATTTAGCTGTAATTCATTAACGCGTAGTTCGATTTAATTCATTCTTCTTTTGTTAGAAAGATAGTACTTTATGTATTGTCCCGTAAATATTTCAAGGTCATAGGTTTATTAGTTCAGAAATGACAGACATTTATTGGGTTCAAATAACTTGGGACGCGGATGTTTATACGTACAGCTTATTTTAAACTGGCGTGCATTTAAATTTATGTTTGTCGGCCTGTCTATTTGTTCCAGCTAATCTCCGAAACGGCTGGATCGATTTTGATGGAACTTTTAATGGCAGATAGGTGATGTTAAGGAGTAACTTAGGATACGTTTAGTTTAGGTACAAAAAAGAATTATGGGGTCCGATCCGACTCTATATAAAAACCTATATCCATGCGAACGAAGTCGCGGGGGTCAGCTAGTTATTTAATAATTTAATTCGCGCCCGGCGCCTGGTCTGCAGAACACTGACCCAGTAACATGTTTGCTGATACTGAATAAACAAGGGCTGAGAATATTACATGAGTCGTTCGAATGCTAAACTAGTTCTCATACCTACTTTATGCTCTATACATAATTCAGCAAAACGAGTAGTGCGTATTGTTAAGGAAAACTTTGTATTCACCTATTAGGTATACCTACCTACTAGCTGATGCCCGCAACTCTTAATTGGGACGAAAAGTATCCACGGTTCATCTCCAGGATGTAAACTATCTGTGTGCCAAGTTTTAGCTCTATCTGATGAACAATAAACGAACTTTGTATTGTCTGTTTCTCACCCTAAACAACGTTCTAAATAAACGGTCCATTGTAATAAATTCTCAATGGAGATTAATTTAAAAAGCATAAATCGGGTCATTCGGTGGGCGTTTAAATACTTGTGATGGATATTATAGCCCAGTCCGTCCCTAATTCGAGCGACCCAAAAACCGAATAGCTTGCATAATGCAATTGGAGCATGCCACCTGCAGTGACGGGCAAAATATTAAATGAACTCCATTGCTATGTTAAAACTGCAACGACATAATTTCTAATTAGGGGGACATACCTATTGAAAATGTACCTATGCAATTTTGGATAGGCACTTGAAAACTTTTTGAATCTTTACTCTAAATATGAAATAGAAAAATGGTTGGAAATCAATTTTTTCAATAGTATGTTCCAGAAATGTTCCAAACAAAAACCTTATTTTTTAGTTGCAACCGGAAGTAATAAACTTTTGTGTATTTTTTTATTTATTTGTGTAGTAGCAATTTTAAAATTAAAAAACGTACCTAACTTTTTTTTTTGCTGTTAATATTTTATTCAAAACGATGCCATGTTCTCGGTATTACCTGACGGTGAATAATAATTATAATCTATTCTACTTACAATTTTACTAACAATCAGCATCGTCGTAGCGCTTTTTAACTATGAAGCTAGTAAGGTTAGCTAAATACGCTTAATTTTAGTTTTTTGTCGCCGCTTCAACCTAATTTTCAAGTAAACATGTTTTGAATATGTAAATAGCTTCGTTTTTTGTACATACATACGAGTAATATGTATACAGAGAACATTTTCTTCTGTAACTATATACCTACTTACCGTGAATTTTAATCATTTAGGTAATTAAGGTTTAAGGCCGCTCTCTTCACGCGCTTCTCCATACAAACGTATTACGCCTATTATTCTAATATTTGTCGCAATAGGTCTAAAGTTAAGCCAGATATCAATTTATATCTCCATTATCTATGCCATGAAATAAAAATATTAGTAAAATTATATTTATTTTGAAAGTTATGACGCTTGAAAAATCACTATTTTTGGGCAAATTTTGGAGCAACTTCGTGCGTAAATAAACTATATAAGAAACCAGAAAATTGAAAAACGACCGAAGTCTTATCATAGGTTACTTGTTACTTCATAATAATTACAAATGTCTTTGTTCATGTAAAAAATTGCCAAATATTTGCTAAAATAGGCGAAATACCAAACCTAGATTTGCATCTTTTTACTTTGCCGTTTTTCACTAAAAATCATGATATCTCAAGCAAAATTTATTTATTTAATTAATTTATGTATATATTTTTAGTACTCTTCTTTACTGAAGACGTCTCGCTCTCTAAATGCAGAAATCACTGTTTTAGACTACACTCACCCACGATTTGTCGATGCCATTGAGAGGGCTCTTAAGGTCCTGTCTCACCACATATTAATAAGTGTCAGACAGCTTATTAATATAATCTATACTATATAATAAAATCGTAGACTTGCATTTGCGTGAACAGATATAAACAGACAAACAGACAAAAATTTCAAAAATAGCTTTCTTACGTTCCATTACTTATCCCTAACATCCCCCAGTTATTATTTTGCAAAAATCTTTAATGTACACAGACACGGCAAGTCTACGATTTTATTATATGTATAGATTATATTAATAAGCTGTCTGACACTTATTAATATGTGGTGAGACAGGACCTTAAGAGCCCTCTCAATGGCATTATTAAAATGTTCAAGGCAACATTAACGAGAGCACAAAATACAAGTACTTATTTCCTCCTATCTACTAGTTAAGCACAGTCTTTGACACCATCCGCCGCGTACGTAGTACCTACGTGCTAAATAACTGGCACGAAGTTAAAACTTTCGGGCATTAATTAAGCAAAATCCCACAGACGCTAAGTAAATTACAGCTCTCAGGTAACCGTAGTCCATTTTTACCCGACTGCGGCAAAGCCAAAAGAAAGAGTTAGGTATGATTTTAGCAGTCTATGTATGTATGTATGTTTGTATCCGATTTTTGTATGAGATTCTGTGTGTACCACCGTAGCGCCTAAACTACTGGACCGATTTTGATGAATGAGGTGTCAATTGATTCGTTGTTATATCCCGGGTGACATAGGCTACGTTTTATTGACGAACAAGTATAAATTAAAAAAATTAAAAACCCACGACATGCGCCATATTGTGGCGGCGGCCATCTTTGATTTGCATAGTGATATTCTACTAGTCAAGCCCTTTAATTTGATACACATATTAAGGGAGTTGTGAAAAAATATTATGTAATCCGCCATTTTGTAGCGGCGGCCATCTTGGATCAATTTTCATCAAACATAGCTAACAACACTCTGGACTAATTCACCTTTCAAACAAAAAAACCGTATTCAAATCGGTCCAGCCGTTTGACCGCCACAGGGGAACAGACAGACACACACACACACACACGCACGCACGCACGCACGCACGCACGCACGCACGCACGCACGCACGCACGCACGCACGCACGCACGCACGCACGCACGCACGCACACACACACACACACACACACACACACACAGACACACACACACACACACACACACACACACACACACACACGTCAATCAAACTTATAACACCCCGTCGTTTTTGCGTCGGGGGTTAAAAAGTTGCCTATGTCACCTGACACATGACCTTCGCGCGGCTTTCTTAGATTATTAAATTAGTTTCGGATATACATAACAGATGGCGCCATCTTGGCTAGCTGCTTGCCCCGCACTTTCTGCACACTAAATTATTATTTTATATTAAATTAAATTATTAAGCGTAGTCGGGTTTTAGTTTACGAACTTTATAAAACTACTAGCTCTGCCCGCGGCTTCGCCCGCGTGAATTTCGGTTTTTCACAAATCCCGAGGAAATCGTGGATTTCCGGTTCCCCTTCCCGCTACTTTCAAGGAAGTTTGCTATAGTAATCTGTATGCGTGCATCTGTATGCGTATGACAAGAGTTGCATGCAACTATTGTAATAATGTGCTATGTGAGCGTGATTTACCTAAGAAAAGTCAGCGCCATTTATCGTGTTTTTGGAAGTCTATATCTATTTTAGTCCCACAGGAATACTTTTCCGGGATAAAAAGTAGCCTATGTGTACCAGGGCATAATCTATCTCCATTCAAAATTTCAGCCAACATACACACACAAACTTTCACCTTTATAATATTAGTGTGATACATTAATGGCTAACGTACCTGGAATTATTACAGCAAAATAACTTAAAACTGGCACTAAACACTGACACTAAACACTTACACTTGCACTAAATACTGAACCTAAACACTTAAACTGAACACTTACACTAAACACTTGCACTTACACTAAGCACTATCACTTACACTAAACACTGGCACTAATCACTTGCACTAAACACTGACACTAAACACTTGCACTAATCACTGGCACTAAACACTTGAACTAAACACTTACACTAAACACTTGCACTAAATACTGAACCTAAACACTTTCACTAAACATTTGCACTAAACACTGGCACTAAACACTTGCACTATCACTTGCACTAGGTATCACTTGCACTAAACACTTGTACTAAACACTGGCACTAAACACTTGCACTATCACTGGCACTAAACACTGGCACTAATCACGTGAACTAAACACTGGCACTAAACACTTGCACTATCACTGGCACTAAACACTGGCACTAATCACTTGCACTAAACACTTGAACTAAACACTTGCACTAAACACTTGAACTAAATACTGGTACTATCACTTGCACTAAATACTGGCACTAATCACTTGAACTAAACACCGACACTAAACACGTGCACTAACACTTGCAAACACTGGCACTAATCACTTGAACTAAACACTGGCACTAAACACTTGAACTAAATACTGGTACTATCACTTGCACTAAATACTGGCACTAATCACTTGAACTAAACACCGACACTAAACACGTGCACTAACACTTGCAAACACTGGCACTAATCACTTGAACTAAACACTGGCACTAAACACTTACACTAAACACTTGCACTAAACACTTGCACTAAACACTGGCACTAAACACTTGCACTAAGCACTTGCACTAAACACTTGTACTAAACACTGGCACTAAACACTTGCGCTATCACTTGCACTAAATACTTGCACTAAGACTTGCACTAAACACTGGCACTAAATACTTGCACTATCTCTTGCACTACACACTTGCACGAAACACTTGAACTAAACACTGGCACTATCACTTGCACTAAACACTGGCACTATTCACGTGAACTAAACACTGGCACTAAACACTTGCACTATCACTGGCACTAAACACTGGCACTAATCACGTGAACTAAACACTGGCACTAAACACTTGCACTATCACTGGCACTAAACACTTGCACTATCACTGGCACTAAACACTGGCACTAATCACTTGCACTAAACACTTGAACTAAACACTTGCACTAAACACTTGAACTAAACACTGGTACTATCACTTGCACTAAATACTGGCACTAATCACTTGAACTAAACACCGACACTAGACACGTGCACTATCACTTGCACTAAACACTGGCACTAATCACTTGAACTAAACACTGGCACTAAACACTTGAACTAAACACTTACACTAAACACTTGCACTAAACACTTGCACTAAACACTGGCACTAAACACATGCACTAACCACTTGCACTAAACACTTGCACTAAACACTGGCACTAAACACTTGCGCTATCACTTGCACTAAATACTGAATCTAAACACTTTCACTAAACACTTGCACTAATCACTGGCACTAAACACTTGAACTAAACACTTACACTAAACACTTGCACTAAATACTGAACCTAAACACTTTCACTAAACATTTGCACTAAACGCTGCACTAAACACTTGCACTATCACTTGCACTAGGTATCACTTGCACTAAACACTTTCACTAAACACTTGCACTAAACACTGGCACTAAATACTGGCACTAAACACTTGCACTAAGGACTTGAACTAAACACTTACACTAAACACTTGCACTAAATACTGAACCTAAACACTTTCACTGAACACTTGCACTAAACACTGGCACTAAACACTTGCACTATCACTTGCACTATCACTTGCACTAAACACTTGTACTAAACACTGGCACTAAACACTTGCACTATCACTTGCACTAAAAACTGGCACTAAACACTTGCACTATCACTTGCACTGAACACTTGAACTAAACACTGGCACTATCACCTGCACTAAAAACTTGAACTAAACACTGACACTAAACACTTGCACTATCAGTTGCTCTAAACACTGGCACTAAATACTTGCACTATCACTTGCACTACACACTTGCACTATCACTTGCACTATCACTTGCACTACACACTTGCACTAAACACTTGAACTAAACACTGGCACTATCACTTGCACTAAATACTGGCACTAATCACGTGAACTAAACACTTGCACTATCACTGGCACTAAACACTGGCACTAATCACCTGAACTTTAGTTCAAGTGATTAGTGCCAGTGTAAACACTGGCTAAATACTGGCACTAAATACTTGCACTATGACTTGCACTAAACACTGGCACTAAATACTTGCACTATCACTTGCACTACACACTTGCACTATCACTTGCACTATCACTTGCACTACACACTTGCACTAAACACTTGAACTAAACACTGGCACTATCACTTGCACTAAATACTGGCACTAATCACGTGAACTAAACACTTGCACTATCACTGGCACTAAACACTGGCACTAATCACCTGAACTAAAGTTAAGGTGATTAGTGCCAGTGTTAGTTACACTGGCTAAATACTGGCACTAAATACTTGCACTATGACTTGCACTAAACACTGGCACTAAATACTTGCACTATCACTTGCACTACACACTTGCACTAAACACTTGAACTAAACACTGGCACTATCACTTGCACTAAACACTGGTACTATTCACGTGAACTAAACACTGGCACTAAACACTTGCACTATCACTGGCACTAAACACTGGCACTAATCACGTGAACTAAACACTGGCACTAAACACTTGCACTATCACTGGCACTAAACACTGGCACTAATCACTTGCACTAAACACTTGAACTAAACACTTGCACTAAACACTTGAACTAAACACTGGTACTATCACTTGCACTAAATACTGGCACTAATCACTTGAACTAAACACCGACACTAGACACGTGCACTATCACTTGCACTAAACACTGGCACTAATCACTTGAACTAAACACTGGCACTAAACACTTGAACTAAACACTTACACTAAAAACTTGCACTAAACACTTGCACTAAACACTGGCACTAAACACATGCACTAACCACTTGCACTAAACACTTGCACTAAACACTGGCACTAAACACTTGCGCTATCACTTGCACTAAATACTGAATCTAAACACTTTCACTAAACACTTGCACTAAACACTGGCACTAAATACTGGCACTAAACACTTGCACTAAGCACTTGAACTAAACACAACATAACTTCAAAAACATAACCTTCCTACCCCCATTTTACCACCTTAGGTGAGGATTTTCGTGAAATCTTTAGGCTGATATCTAAACCCTAGAATGAACTTACCTACCAAATTTCAAGTTGATAATAACAATAATATAATTAAAACTTCCCATTAAAACTTTCATCCCCTATTTTACCACCCTTATGGGAAGATTTTTCAAAATAAAATATACAGCTTTTTATTGTTTAAAACTAATAATCGAAATGCCGATTTTCAGGTCTGTAACTTTAAAAACATAGGACTTTCATACAAACTTTCTACCCCCATTTTACCCCCTTAGGGGAGAATTTTCGTGAAATCTTTTCTAGGCTGATATCTAAGCCTTAGAATGAACCTACTTTCCAAATTTCAAGTTGATAATAACAATAACATAATTAAAACTTCCCATTAAAACTTTCATCCCCTATTTTACCATCCTTAAGGGAAGATTTTTTAAAATAAAATACACAACTGTTTATTATTTAAAACTAATAATCTAAATGCCGATTTCCAGGTCTGTAACTTTAAAAACATAGGACTTTCATACAAACTTTCTACCCCCATTTTACCCCTTTAGGGGAGGATTTTAGGGATATTAAATAGCCTATAACCTGCTCCAAAAATTGGACTCCCAAATGCAAAAAGAATTTTTCAAATCCGACAGGTACTTCCAGAGATTAGCGCGTTCAAACAAACAAACAAACAAACTCTTCCGCTTTATTATATTATAAGTAATAAGTAATAAGTAATAAGTAATAAGTAATAAGTAATAAGTAATAAGTAATAAGTAATAAGTAATAAGTAATAAGTAATAAGTAATAAGTAATAAGTAATAAGTAATAAGTAATAAGTATAAGTAAATAAGTAAATAAGTAATAAGTAATAAGTATAGATAAGATAAGATTGTTTTTATGGTCAAAATGTTTGCAGGAAGAGCTCGCGAAAGGAGGATACCGCGAAATGTTTCTCCCTCGCTCTACCATCCGGGTGAAAACTTAAGGGAATCTCTCAATAGTGACCAGCCTGGACACGTTTACACCTTCAAACGGAAGAACAAAAATATGTTGACAACACAAGTAAACGTAAAGCGTTCTAAAAGCGAAAACGTTAACTTGCTACTATTTTTATTGCTCGGTTTGGTATTGATGGGTGAGTATCAATTAAAATTATTTTCAGGAAATTATGTCACTACATAATACCTAATATACCTACCTAAGATATAAAACTAAATCCCCCAAGCGTGTGTCTGTCTCTGTCTGTCTATTTGCGATAAACTCAAAAACTATACTGAATGGATTTTCATGCGATTTTCACCAGTAGACAGAGTGATTAATGAGGAAGGTTTAGGTTTATAATTTATCAAGGTTTTGTATAAATTGGTTAAATTAGAACGATATAATTGTTGAAAATGTCGGGAAAAGTATGCCTGGGAGCTTTCATCGATAACCCTTTGAAAATATACAATACATTGTACCTACCTACCTATGCTATGGGGAGATATGTAGGTCTACTACCCGTGCAAATCAGAGGCGGGTCGTTAGTTAATTTATAAATGAAACAAATTCTAAGATGTATTATAAATAAATACATTATTATTTGATTACTTACTTACTATTGTTTATATACTTACTATTATTACAACCTATTATTTGATTGCCAAACCGATGGCCCAATACCAAGGGCCCTTAACAAATAGGTATTTATTCATTACATTACCAACTATCAGCTGATGACAGTAATAGTATATGTAGATATGTATTATTATTTCTAATAGGAATATTATTTTAACCTATGTGATCGTAGCTAACTTAGGTTGGTTCATTCTAAATAGGTCAGTAGGTCAGCAATCGTTCCGTATGAAAACTAAGCGGCAGGCTGTCAAAATTAAATTCGTGTTCAAGGTTTAAGCAGGCCTTGACTACCTAAATCACGAAAAAATTGCTAGTGCTAATTTTTAACAAGGGTAATAAGTAAATTAATTTATTTTTGTTATTCTAGTTACATATTTAACGACAGGCACTAATTCCCGAACGGAGTCAATAGCGAAAATTATCCCGAAATCAAACTTTATCTCTTTTCGTGAGTATCATCCTAGTTATCATAATACAAGTAGGTATAAATTAAAAATTAAAAAAAAAACCCCGACATTCGCCATTTTGTGGTGGCGGCCATCTTGGATTTGCATAGTGCTATAATCTACTAGTCAAGCTCTTTAATTTGATACCCATATTGAGGGAGTTATGAAAAAATATGTAACCCACCATATTGTGGCGGCGGCCATCTTGGACCGATTTTCATCAAACATAGCTAAGAACACACCCGAATAATTCACCTTTCAAACAAAAAAAAGCCGCATTCAAATCGGTTCATCCGTTTGAGCGCTACGATGGAACAGACAGACACACACACACACACACACACACCTATAAAGCAGAAAGTAAAAGAGACTTTGCGCAGATCAGAAGGTTCCGTGTTCAAATCACGTCGGGGTCACCACTGTTGCGCTGCTGCGCAAACTTGAAGAGCAGGGAGAGATGAAAATATGATGTACACACCGACTCGTGTTGTAGTAGCATATATTTACAGAATTATTTACATCTTATATACTAAAATTTACAAGGAAAAGAATTTACGGAAGATCGTGGTAACATAAATTAATCACGTATTGCTATCTCCACAAGGTGACAAATATACCTAAACTTATTTCTACATTGTTTCTGGGTCGGTATGTTGGCTGCTCTCCTCACGCGCTTCTCTATACAAACGTATTACGCCTATTATTCTAATAGGTATTTGTAGCAATAGATCTAAAGTTAAGCCAGATATCAATTTATATCTCCATTATCTATGCCATAAAATAAAAAAAATTAGTAAATTTATATTTATTTTGAAAGTTATGACGCTGGAAAAATCACTATTTTTGGGCAAATTTTGAGGCAACTTCGTGCGTAAATAAACTATATAAGAAACTAGAAAATTGAAAAACGACCGAAGTCTTATCATACGTTACTTCATAATAATTTCAAATGTCTTTACTTAGTTCATGTAAAAAATTGCCAAATAGGTATTTGCTAAAATAGGCGTAATTCCAAACCTAGATTTGCATCTTTTTACTTTGCCGTTTTTCACTAAAAATCATGATATCTCAAGCAAAATTTATTTATTTAATTAATTTATTATTTATTTATGTATATATTTCAGTACTCTTCTTTACTGAAGACGTCTCGCTCTCTAAATACAGAAATCACTGTTTTAGACTCCACTCACAAACGATTTGTCGCTCCCATGGAGAGGGATCTTAAGAGACTACGGCCGTGGCTAGTTGCCACTCTATCGGGGAAGACGATGCTGCCAAGCGATTTAGCGTTCTGGTACAATACCAAATAGAAACCTATAAGGGCTATAAAACCTTTTTACTTTCGGCTTCTCTTTAGTAATACTTAATAGTAGGTACATATTACCTACTTGCTACAGGTTAAGACTTATGAGTTTAATTTAATTACCGGGTAGTTCTTCAGAGACAAAATTTTCGATTTCTGTAGGAATATTTCTGTAACCAATTAACAAAACGGCATGTAATTTTTTTCTTCTACAGTTTAGCTTTATCCCTAACTGTGTCAAATAATATTTTTGAAATAATTGCTGTCTAGGTACAAAAAAAAATTTTTGAAGTTTGTTCTTCTGATTCATATAACGCGTCCGTTTGCCATTTTCCGGAACAAAATGGTCGATGTCGCGGTTTTCCTTTGATACATCAATATTAATTATATTTTAATCTAAAGGATATGAATTGTCCTCCTACAAAAAAAATGTGTATTAGTTATAAATACGTTAGTGTGTTTATAAATGAGTAAATACCAAGTGTCCGGCGTATAATACTGATTAATGTGGCGTAAGGTGCGCTTGACCATACTTAGTCAGATAATAATAATGAGAGTCTGGCTTCCCACGCGGGGGGAAGCCAGTTGTACAACGGACGAGCTAGAAGGCGACTATGCGGCTGGTTGGCTTAGATCATGGTGTTATGAAGGTAAATATCTGATTCATCTGTGCTTGGTTCAGGTGGCATCCTGATTACAATACCTATTTTATAAAATTTATTTTATTGTTTTACTAAAACTTAATTGCGTTTCGTGTGATGCTTTTGGGTTATAGATTCGTGTAGAAAAATGCAAACACTGAAGTCTGTATGTATGATGAATTATGCATGATTGTAGACAAAATCCTGATTTATCTGTGCCTGAATCATATGGTCAAAACCCTATATGAATCATAAAGTAAATTAGTTTTTTCCTTCTCCAGCACGAAAGAAACGTTTTAGAAGAAGAAGAGAGAGAAGAAAGAAGGTAAAATCCTTGGTAAAATCGTTATAGTTCAGAATTTGACACCCAAACAATAAAAATTAGCTAGGAAGAAAACCAGAGAAAGTACTCGAAGATGGTATGCTAAAAAGAAATTAAAAGAACGTGATATTCATTCAGAAGAGGAAATAATTGACAAATTCTCCTCAATCGTGCACTCTTGACAGAGTGGTCGTGGCTGTTAGGACGGTAGACATATCAGTCGTCATCGGCGTTCTTGGTTTTGGGTTGCACCGCCTCCCGCGCGATGCTTCTTCACTTGTGTCTGTTTATGGCGTTACGGGGGCACTCCACCACAGTCGTCTGGGTCACAGCTTTTATCAAATCTGTCCTGACCCTGTACCACCAAACGCTCAATTGATCTTTCATTTCTAGGGATGTGGTCGAAGAACTTTAGAATTCGTAGTTGCACAGTCGACGAGAGCCTTTCTTTTATCTTAAGGTCTTTCAGGATAGAGTTATTTGTTCGAAAGGCTGTCCAAAGTATTCTTAAAAAGGCGCCTCCAGCACCACATCTCCAAGGCATCAATTTTACGTCGGTCTTGTAGTCGGGACCATGTTTCAGCTCCGTAGAGAAAGATTGGGAAGACGAGGCACCTCATTAGTCGGACCTCAGTTTTTAATTAATATAATAATTTTTCTATATTTTCTCTATAATTGACAAAATATATATGATCCAGCAAATAATACTGAAATAATCACCATCATCTCCAGAAGTTTCGATTATACCAAGGTTTCCGGAAATTGTAAGCTCATCACATGCTCATCACATGTACAAGATCCACAGTAAGATAAAAGAGGGCACTTGGAATTGATTTGAACCTAACAGAAAATGAAACCGATGTATCATCATCCAACGCTGATGTCTCTTTGAGAATAATAAGCTCATCTTCACCAAATACTTCGATATTAGATTCATTTAGGACTACCAGCCGACAAATTAGCATCGCATTGTCTCCACAACGTGTCGTTAGCCCAAAAATGTATAAAAAACTGCACGAGAAACATATATGTTAAAAAAATCGCCTTGAAAACATATTTTACGCAAGTTTCAATACAGATACAATAGATAACTACAATATGAATGATTGTTGTTGTCAAAATATGATTATTTTCTTAATACAGAGCCAATCTACATAAAGTTTTTCATTTTTATTTTTGTTACTGATTCATCTGTAACAAATTCTGATTCATATGGGCACAAAATATTTGAACGTCGATATCTTGAAAACTACTTTATAAAAACGAGTCCCTCAATCAAATATATGTTATTTGGTATACCTATTTTCATATGAATTAGAGTAACAGAGTTAAAAGTGAAATTAAATTTTGACCATATGAATCAGTTGAAGAATGAAATTTCGAAGAACTACCCTACCCTTGATTCACCTTTGAAATTAGCCTGCCTTACCACCAGGTGAGATTGTAGTTAAGGACTAACTTGTCATCGAATAAAAAATAAAAATAAATAATTAAGAAAAAGACATGTAGGTATAGGTCGATCAGAATCTCATGAAAAATGCGGAAATGAAATTCCAAAGTTAGCAACACTGCGGCTGCCAATAAACAAAGTAATTGACATTTTTTGTGAAATTGACTTTTTTGCATTAACAAAAGTTTTATGTCGAGTAGTTTTTTTTACCACAGTTTAATATTTCAAAAAACCGTTTACTGAAATTTAAATTGCCCAAACAAAGTAACCGCACAAACTAACCCGGAATATAAATGCAAAAACCAAGTAAACAACAAGCACAACACAAAAACAAAGTAATTGGATGTTGATTACTTTGTTTTTGTACCTATTTAAAATGCAGTTGCTTGATTTTTCGTTTCGTGAAACGATACCATGCAAGGTGTTCTGAATGTAATTACTTACTTTGTTTATCACTAGGGCAGCGGAGTTAACCTAGTGTTGCTTACTACAAAATTTAATTTTACCTATTTTCCATGAGATTCTGGTCTACCTATATACTGTACTGGGCATAAAATACATGTATTTATTCAGTCAGCATAGATTCAACGTCGGTGGGCGAGGAATGCTGCCACCGAATGAGGCATTTAGAGCTGGCATTAAGGCGAGCTGAGCACGCATTGAGGTATTCAGTGGAAATAATCATAAGCACGGTTTTGTTTAGCTTTAGAATAACTTTAGGTAGGGAGATATGCTCCTAAACACGGCCGTTCCAAAAGTCGGCACTCCGTTCTATTTCCGTCAATATTAGAGTTTTGATGCCGCCTAAGAGCAATGGGTATTTTTTTAACTTTAGCTTGCTCTAATGGGAAAATAGTTTTAAAATAAGGCAACAGTTTAGCACCAAAACGCTAATATCGACAGAAACAGACGGACTGCCGACTTTTTGAGCGGGGATCGGGCTTAGGAGCATCCAACCTAATTTGCCTCGTTCACGTTAATATAAGACTTAAGACTAGTTAAAGCTTAGACTTAGTTCAGACACGGTGAAAACCGCGCGAATTCAAACAGTAACTATCTAATATTTTGTATTATTCTTCTTGGTCAACCGATAGACTACCTTTACTGCTGGAATCTGGATACAGATCTTGTGTAGAGATTGCCATTTCTATGCCCTTTATTCTGATCTTCTATGGATCTCCTCATTTCTAATCACATAAGTATATACATAGAAAGACACAGAGCATAACTCTATCGCCCGAATATCTGTGAGCATGAGTCAGGTTTCCTCGCGATGTTTTCCTTCACCATTAAAGCATGTCATCATCATCATGATCAACCCATTACTGGCTCACTACAGAGCACGGGTCTCCTCTCAGAGTGAGAAGGGTTTTGGCCATAGTCTACCACGCTGGCCAAGCGGATTGGCAGACTTCACACACCTTTGAGAACGTTATGGAGAACTCTCAGGCATGCAGGTTTCCTCACGATGTTTTCCTTCACCGTTAAAGCAAGTGATATTTAAATACTTAAAACGCACATAACTCCGAAAAGTTAGAGGTGCGTGCCCCGGGATCGAACCCATTACGAACGGGATTAAAGCATGTGATATATTTTAATTACTTAAAAGTCTTAAAACACTATGTGTGTTTTAAGACTCCGAAAAGTAGAGGTGCATGCCGGAATCGATCTCGGTCCCCCCGAAAGGGAGAACGTAGTCTTAACCACTAGGCTATCACCGCTTTCACCTACCTACTTATTTTACAGCAAAGCACATAGAGTTCGCAAAACGGTGTTAATATCGCAAAACTTAGATTCAGGTTTGTAACTTACATATTACCTATTATTTTATTATTAGTATTAGAAGTACCTACTAAGTATTTTTTATACATATATCGTAAGCAAACGAGAGCCGGGTCATCTGATATTAGGTAAATGATAACCGCTGCCTATGAACATTTACCACCACCACCACTACAGCCTTTTAACGTCCCACTGCTGGGCACAGGCCTCCTCTCTCATAGGGGAAAGGGATTTAGAGCTTAGACCCGCCACGCTGCTCCAATGCGGGTTGACAGGCTCTAACGATTATTGTCACACGATAGTGATAAATGATAATAACCGGGACCGACTGCTTAACGACGTGCACTCTGAGGCACGGGGATGAAACACCGCCGACTACCAACTCCGGGCTGGCACTGAGAATTTCTTGATAAAAAAGCCCAATACCTAACAATTATTTTTTCCCGACCCGGGAATCGAACCCGGGACCTCGTGATCTGAGTCGAATATGCTAACCACTAGACCAACTAGGCAGTCATAAACATCTGTAACACTATAATTATTTATTAGAGAGGAACTGCCAATGTGATGTGCATTGTGCGTGTGCATTTTCCACGTTCACACAATTTTCATGCGCAAGTCTGATGATGATGATGATGAATTATAGCCGGAAGTAAAAGAATACATGGCTCGGGCGTCTAAGTAGTTGGAGTGTATGAAACTATGTTTTATTTGAACGTGTTTGGACTTACAATTTCACACGAATAAGTATACCTATCCTATACTAAATGTAACTAAGTAGGTACTTAGTAAAAAAATTTGAAACATAAAAAGTAATATTCATGACCTAAAATGGCTCATCCCTGTAGAGATCCATCCTAGACACCTGCTTTATTATTTATGTGCCTACAGAAGTTATTGTAGCGACTCGCGTCTCACACGTTATGTATGGCGTGAGGGAAAAGGTTCGTGTCAATGTATTAGGTAGTTTACATGTAGGTATACGGTATACCTGCCAGATACTAGGTACTTACCAAGCTTTGAATATTTTACGTTTTTGCTTATTTTAAAATAGCTGGTAATATTTAGTTAGGTACTTAATTTATATAAAAGCTAAAACAATTATTCAATCAATTTATGTTTGTTATACCTACTTTGTTCTTTTTCCAATACCTGAATGGGTATTAAATACAATCGGGTAGGTATACCTACCTATTTGTTATTGTAAAATTACCTACGTGTATTGGTAAATTAAATCCTACGTTTTACTTGTAAGGCGGGTTTTAGTGTCACGCTGATCGTCAGCGCTGACAGGCCAATATGTATTATGGTCAGCGCTGACATTCGTCAGCGCGACAAAACGCTCACTGAAGACAGAGGCGGGCGCGGCAGTCGGCCAAGGCCCACGACCAACTAAGTACGCGCCTAACTCTCAGCGCCGACGATCAGCGTGACTAAACTCGCCTCAGTCTACCCATAGTCTACCAGATTTACATACTTATATGAATTTTTAAATGTAAGGATTTTTCGTAGGATAGACGATTTGATATCAGTAGGTAGACTGTACCAAGTACCAACCTACATAATATATTTTCAGTAACTAAGTACTTATTCCTTATTTAATAATAAATTATTTTGATATTATAGGATCCCAGCAAGCTAAAGCTAACAACAAAAGATACATAGAGGGAGCTAGAGCGTTCAAGGGGTCAGACACAGTCGAGTGGGGAGCTCAGGCCGCCATCTGGGGCGTGGTGCCTCTGAGGCGCGCAGCCCCGCGCCCGGACATCATACTGTCGTTGAGGACACCCTTACCTTCCGATTGCTGGCCTTTTAGGTACCTTACTTCGTATTCCTCGTTGCCTCTCCGTTTACTTCATAAGCGGGTTTACTTAGAATAATATGTGGGTGCCCACACGGTCCCTAGATCCTTCCAGCATACGACTCAACCGAGTGTAAGAAATTTCCACTCAGAGGTTTGATACGTTATCAGATGTTAGGGATAATAAGAAAAACCGACGCGGTAGCGATGGCTTCGGACCATCTAGTTGCCGATTCAATATTGCATCGACGGATATGCACAGTCGCACTATTAGGCTCCGTGGCTCTCAGGTGCCTATCTTACCTACACTACCTTCAGAGAAAAGTGCAAACATTCTGGTGTCCTGGCATGTCGAATGCGACAGATTGCGCGATTCATTTAATACATTTACATAAAGACGTGCATAGGATGATAGGTAGGTAGGTACCTACCTACCAAGTCGGTCATGTCGTGACGCTCTGGCCTCTGACACTCCAGTAGATCTCTGATTGTTCGACAGACACGCCACGACTCACTAATATGTTGACACCTTCGCTTGACTGCTAAAGTACTATTAATTCATCTTCTAATGTTGCAGCTGATGGAAAATTAATGGCTTGTTTGAGAATTTTTGTCATCACTAGCTGCCTACATAATAGATAGGTACACCGTAGGTTTTTGATCACATACCAGTAAGTGGTTTTTAATACAACTACAATCACAATAAGGAAAAATATTGTAGAATCGGAAAAAATCGAAGACATGACTGACATGATGACCTCTCGCCACACGAGTAGCCTTTTCTACTCGTGTGCTCTCCCCCAGCAATGCCAATAAATATACCTTTTTACTTCTTCGCCAATCTTTTTGAATGCTTGAATTTTTGCAAAGCAATTACTTAAGTGGAACCTATGCGCACGGGGTTGCCAAGTCCTGCGTGAAAGCGTTTTGCGCATAGTAACACGACTATGTCCAAACATTTCAAAAAGGTTGATTCGGACTGGACCTTACTAAGTAATTTCTGGTCGGATGTAATAAGCGGCAACAACGATCAGTTTGAATTCCTAAGACCGGATAGTTGATTCAACATTTAACATTGTAGAGGATCATCCGGAGAAGTGATCATAGAACTGCCAAGGAATTTGCGAGTGGATCTCATAAGCTTGGAGCACATTCGTCCAGACACAGCTTTTAGTGCACCGAAAAATTTCACAGTTTACGTAAGTATATGGAACCAAAGTCTTTAGGGTGTTGGTACACGGCGCGTTCCGGAGTCGCTACGTTTTGTGTAAGTCTCAGACTGAAATCCGAAAGGTCGACGGTTCAAACCTCACCCGTAGCACTATTGACATGCTCCTAACACAAGGTTTACGCTTAATTTGTAGGGGAAAAGGAATAATAATCTACGTTTAACAATGAACTTATAGGCGCCTACTTATTATTTATTTAAAAAACTTGAACTTTTAACAGTTTCCAGCAAGGTATGAGCTCAAAGGAGCTTAGGAAAAACAAAATTATTTCCACGGGATTTTTAAAAACCAATATCCACGCGAAGTCACGGGTATCCGCTTGTACTTAATAATGCTTTGCAAGTTGCGAATGTTGAGAATGTGGTTGAGAACCAAATAAAGATAAAATATAACGTGCATAAGTATAGTACCTACTACCTAGAACGAACATCAGCTCACTCTAATCTACTTCTGTTGCATTTTAGGGCGTTCTAGCAAACGGGACATGGATAAAAACAGCCGACGGAATGTATCAGCACAACAAAGCAGCGAAACAATACTATAGTTTGGACAATAGGAACCCATTGCAACAAGTTGTTTTCAGAGTTTTGTCAAACCAAGGCAACCCGAATTACACCTGTGTATACAGAATTCATCTTTATTCTAGCTTTCAATTATAAAAATAAATACCTTTGTAATTATTTAATTTAAATAAATATAACAATGCATCATAACGGTGTTTGATTGCAGACCATTTTAGTATTATTTTCTCAGATTTTAATTAACTTTCAAATATAGCATACTTACAAGTTAATTCGCCTACAAGTTATATTTATTCATGCGTCAATAATCTCCATAAATCGCAACTGCTAAAGTGCTATAATGACTGCCTCGTTTATCTAGCGGTTAGCATGTTCGACTGTGGATCACGAGGTCCCGGGTTCGATTCCCGGATCGGGCCAAAAAACAAAATTATGAGGTAAGTGTTGAGTTTTTCTGTCAAGAAATTCTCAGTGCCAGCCCGGAGTTGGAAGTTGGCGGTGTTGATACACCCCCGTGCCTCGGAGAGCACGTAAACCCATCGGTCCTGCGCCTCATCTCTCTCCGGTCGTGTCGCATTGGCGCCCCCATCGGCCTATGAGAGTGAGGGAATAGAGAGTGTATCTGTGTATGCTCACACCTCCTCAATATCTCCTGCATAGAGGGCCTCCGCCTCGGTTGAGATTGGCCGCCGTGGTCGAAATTCAGTCGGGAGGACATTATATCGCAAAATTTTCAGTTTCAGTTACTGTTTCAAAAATTGAAAAGAAGTATAAATTAAAAATTTAAAAACCCCCGACATTCGCCATTTTATGGCAGCGGCCATCTTGGATATGCAATAGTGCTATTCTACTTTATGCCCTTTCATTTGATACCCATATTATGGGAGTTGTGAAAAATATGGTGTCCGTCTGAACCGCGGACGGTACATCATAAATTCAAGTGAAACCTTATCTATAATTTAGTAGTTTTTTAGTAGTATTTGGTAGTTAAGATAAAATATTTAGTAGTTCAATATAACCAAAATTAAATGAAAAATAAAGTGCGCCGCCAAGCTGACGTCATGTTGGCGGGTGGAATTTTAACGGCGTACAATACTTTGAAAATATATATGTCAAATTTTTAGTAGTCTTTTGGTAGTTTAATAAAATTACGTTAAATCTTATTCACGCCTTTGTTTATAGACTGGAAAGTATATTTTCTTTTTCTCTATCGGAAACGCCTGTGGAAATTAAATTAGTTCTGCTGAAAGATTGCTATGATAATTTCTACAGGCGTTTCCGATGAAGAAAAAGAAAATATATTTTCCAGTCTATAAACAAAGGCTTGAATAAGATTTAACGTAATTTTATTAAACTACCAAAAGACTACTAAAATTTGACATATATATTTTCAAAGTATTGTACGCCGTTAAAATTCCACCCGCCAACGTGACGTCAGCTTGGCGGCGCACTTTATTTTTCATTTAATTTTGGTTATATTGAACTACTAAATATTTTATCTTAACTACCAAATACTACTAAATTATAGATAAGGTTTCACTTGATTTTATGATGTACCGTCCGCGGTTCAGACAGACACAAAAATATGTAATCCGCCATTTTGTAGCGGCGGCCATCTTGGACCGATTTTCTTCAAACATAGCTAACAACACTCTCGACTAATTCACCTTTCAAACAAAAAAAAACCGCATTCAAATCGGCCCACCCGTTAAAGCGCCACAGGGGAACATACAGACAGACACACACACACACACACACACAGACACGTCAAACTTATAACACCCCGTCGTTTTTGCGTCGGGGGATAAAAATTAATATTTTTGATTTGGAGTAACTGTACTTATGTATGGCACGGTCTACGGCACCTACACCATATCACACACACATACACGTCAAACTTATAACACCCCGTCGTTTTTGCGTCAAGAGGTTAATAACCACATGAAACCGTAAAACTAATCATAGATAGGTAATTATGTGGAACTAATTTTGAAACCTTGTTACATTAAAATTAGCATAATTGTTTAAATATGGTGCTAGACTAACGCATCGCAGTATCTAGACTTGCGGACTGCAGTTTCGATGCAGTTGACTAATGTACGCAGACTGAGTCGGTCGGCAGTTCGTATGTCTGCAAGAGATCTGCATCCAAATCGGAATTCTGCGGTCGCCGTACAGTCCAGACACGTAAAGTACGCTCCATAGGAATAAAGTAAGTATAATTATGTACAATCTTTTGTATGACTACGACCATTTTTTTTTTCTATTCATCCCATCTAGACTGTATTATAAGTAATACAGTCTAGATGGGATGAATAGAAAAAAAAATGTAAATTACAAGAAATGAATAAAACAAGATAAATGAAATTTTCAGTTATTTATTGTTAACGATGTTAACGAGCGCGACCTACGAAGCGGTCCAGTCCTGGGCCGAGCCTCCCCACGAGGGCGCGGCGGCGGCGGCGGGCGCGGGCGCCGCCGTGCCCCACTCCTCTTGAACCTTATAACAGAAAATAAATTCATTTATCACACCAATATTATACAGGCGAAAGTTTGTATGTTTGTTACTATTTTACGCAAAAACTACTGAACGGAATTGGCTGAAATGTGGAACGCAGCTAGATTATACCCTAGATTAACATAGGCTACTTTTTATCCCGGAAAAAGTGTTCCTGCGGGACTTAAAATAACAATTTTTAAAAAACAAAATCTACGCGAAGTCGCGGGCATCAGCTAGTTTAAGCTATTTTCGACGACCTCGCTGGCGCAGTGATGACCGCTGTGATCTTATATGTGGGATATCCCAGGTTCGACTCCCCGCAAATCGTCTCTGGTCTGGTCTGGTGGAAAGCTTTAGCCGTGGTAGGTAGCACCGTACCGGCAAGGCCGTGCCGCCACGATGCCGCGTAGAAATCGATCAGTGGTATAATCAGTTTAATAAAAAAAATGCCATAGCTCTTCTAAGTTAGCCCGCTTCCATCTTAGACTGCATTGTCACTTAACATCAGGTGAGATAGCATTCAAGGGCTAACTTGTAGATAATTTTGGTAAATGGTGTAATTTAATTACCCTATTTAGCTCTAATTTCACCAACATTGTGCAAGAAACACGAAAGCCATTAGGTAATTGTAAGTGTATACCTGGGCAGCCCAATCTTCCTGAGCAGCGGGAGGAGCGCCGAATGCGACGGCCGGTGGAGGAGCAGCGTCCTCGGTCCACGAGGTGACGGGCTCTGGCGGCTCGGTCCAGTCTTCGTGAACTGGCGGTGGGGCCACTTCAGGCTTAGCGGGAATGACAGCCTACAAACAATACAGCAACTTAAAATGGAGACCTATTCCGCGGCACACTTAAATGAATGGAGTGGTTTCCGAGACTTTTAATAAAAACTATTGAAACTCAGTTTTTATACACAAGGTTGCAAGAAACAGCAAAACACAAACTGTGTTCCAGGTCGACAGGAAGCACTAGAAGCAGGTGGTGTTATGTTCTCATTACACCAATTTTAATCTTATATCAAAGTAAAGACAGCCATTTAAAAACGCTGCGCCATGGCGCCGGTCTTATACGCTGGTCTTTGAAGCTAAATCCTTTCCTTACCTCAGTGGCTATGTAATGTAGTTGTACACTATGAAAAGTGTCCAACAAATAACTGTCAAATTCATATAACAATTGTTATTGGCAAACTGGTGACCGACTGAAATTCCATCATAAGTACTGAATCTCAGCAATATACTGTTGTATTAAAAATGCACTCAGACTGCCCATTGAAGTTGTGGCAATTGCAATAGAACTACATCCACACTGCAATTTTGGAGTCAGCTTGCAGTCAACAATCTGCACAACAAACAAACCGCACACCAACAATCAAAATGATAATATTGATAGAAACTCTCACCTGTTCCTTGGCCTGTTGCTCTTCCTTCTCACTCTCTTCCGGATCTCTGTAGAAGAACAAGTCAACCACCACATCCCATCTCTGGTCACGGGCCAGGACACCTCTCAGACGAAGGACTTCACGTGCGAGTAGCCACCACATAAGACCAATGGAGTGGGAGGACTGGAATTAAAATTTTTGTTTTAATTTTATTTACACATTGTGCAAAACACTTTCGTGCGTGAATGCTACAAAATAAATAAACTGAACTACCAGTTACTTACTAAATGATAAACACTTGACTAAAGTAGGTGCTATTAACAAATCAAGTAAGGTACAAGTCAAGTCAAGTTACAAGTAAGTTACGGCAAATAAGTCTAGCGTTGACCTTCAATGCGCAGAAGTCGAAAATGAGGTATCTCGCGGGGAGGGCGTGGGGATCGTTCGTAAGCACTGATTAGCTCTCGCGGACCCTTCGTAAGCGCTGATTGGCTCTCCAATCGTATTGTGTCCCGCTCACTCGTACGACGCTGCGCGCACTTGGAAGATCAGCGCTCGACTTAAGCGCCGTGAGTTATACAAAGGGGCTGTTTACACGGGTGACTAAAGCCGCACAACTTTCGCCGCACGGCGAAAATGGCAATTCGGCTAGGCTGCAGGTGACTAAAATCGACCATGCAAATGCTGTCGCAGGCGATCGCTTGCTTGCAAAATGAACAAGTTGCCTGCGAATTTTATCGACCGTGTAACTGTAAACAATGTAGTGATTCAATTTTTAACAAGCGATGCGACTAGTGACTAGCCGCACGACTTTAGTCACCCCTGTAAACAGCCCATAAGAACTTGGCTTGACACACGGCCGTGCGTCTTGATTGAGTAGTAAAAAACTTCTTTACCTTAGTGTTGCAAGGGATGGCAATGTCAACAAATCTGAGTGGTGAATCAGTATTGCAGAATGCAATGACTGGAATATTGACATATGAGGCTTCAGTGATGGGCTGGTGGTCTTGTGCGGGATCCAATACAATCAACAGGCGAGGCTCCCTGAACGCAGCTTGGATCTAAAATATAGTGTAACTTATGGTCATAAAAATATAAAAGTTGTAGGAAATTCATCTAAATTCTAGATGTAATCAGAATGTGTTGTAATCATGTCTGCATTAAATGCATTCAGTGGTTCCTTAGTTAATTTATCATCATTTAGACACTTTAAAATGTAATGAGCGCTTAAATGAAATTAAAAAATTAGCTATTACATTCCCAAATAGTGTTATTTAAATTATTATAACTATGACAATCACCTACTCAGACAAGTACAGATTGCGTGATCTTACTTGGCTGTCATGTAGTTAGGCTCTGAGCCATTCATGCATGCAGTCTGTTTAAACATGAAAAAAGTGGACCATAAACTTTGTATTACAAAAATAAACTTTTCATTCATTTCTTGATTTATATAGTACTAGCAGACCCGGCAGACGTCGTCCTGCCCGCTATTAGCGACACCTACCGGGTCCAATTTTTCTACTTACAAACCTTCCTCTATTTATTAAAAAAAATCGCATCAAAATCCATTGCATAGTTTTAAAGATTTAAGCATACATGGGGACATAGGGACAGAGAAAGCGACTTTGTTTTATACTATGTAGTGAAGAGAGTTATTGACTATTTTATGAAAATTGTGACTAATTTAGTTGCACATAGTGTAAGTATGAATTAATTTAATTACAATCAGTATATAAGTTAAAGTAGAAAAAGATGTAGCATGTTATCTTATCAAAAGTTGGGCATAGTATAACATTTAGAAAGCTGTAACTCTTGAGGTAGCTGTGCCGATTGTCTTAGAGCATCATTAATCATTACTAGTGTCAATTATGATGATTGGCTGAATTTACAGCTTTCTTGCTGCAACTATGCATTGTCAATAACAGCAATAGCACTAATCACATTGTGACAATCATGTTTGTTTAAAAATTAAACAAAAAAAAATACTAATTTTTCTTTAATAGTATACATTCAAATTACTGTGTACATAACGATAAGTAAAATATGACCACAAAAAACAGTACAAAATAAAGAAAGCAATACTTCATTAATATAAACAACTGTCTTAAGCATTGGTGCCATTTAACACTGCTTGTGAATAGGCAATTTGACATTCGCTGTATTAAATAGAAATTTTTTATATTCAAATAAACTTAAATAAGTACTTTTGAATCGTCAAGTGAGTCCTATCACTGGTTCTTAAAATAACACACCTGGTTAGTGAATGCACCGGGCGTGAAACGTCCAGCAATCGGTGTGGCACCAGTGTGTGCTGCGAACTTCAGTACGGCACGCTGACCGAACGGACGCGACGAGATGACGAAAACATCCGCGGGGTTCTCGATAGCGACCACAGCGCGCGCCGCCAGCACCAGCTTCTCCCACGTGCGGCGCAAGTTGATCACGTGCGTGCCGTCAGCACGACGCTTGTACACGTAGGTTTCCATCTGATAACGTTTAAAGAAAGACAAATTTGAACACGGCTTAGTAAATATATTCCGTTTATATGACGTGATGTAAGTTAAGTATCAGTTGGGAGAATTGATCTTCAGGTTATCAGAACAAAATGGAACGGATTCTCTTCTCATCATTGAGAGCAAACATCGGAGTTATTTCAGTTGAGTAAATATACAGAAAACTAACCTGAAAATGAACATTCTCCGACCCAAGATGGGTTGTGGCGGCTAGCATCTTAGTTACATCTTCCTCGTTGAGGGTCAATATGTCTAATCCTCCCGACATCGTTGCGTTTATTAGAGTTACGACTAAACCTGAAATACACGAGCAATGAATATTATGGTTTGTTCAATTGTTGTCATGTGTAAGAGTCACCGAATGTTTAAGACAAAAAACACAAAATTACAAAAAATACACTACATTTGTAATTGCAAATATAATAGTCGCATTGTATGCTTTAAAAAACTACAATAAACACTTGGGATTACAATAAAAATTCAAGATTTTATTTAAAACTTACGCGTATAATGCCACTGGGAGACAATTCGACTTTAAAAGAACTGTCAATGTCAAGAGTTTCTCAACCTATACATAGAGATAATAATAATAAGTAGAGTTGGCATAACTACCTTATAAACGTGCCAAAAATACACTCACACACGCACAATCCTGTAACATAAAATGGCGCGTGTTCATTGTGATGTCTCAAGTTGTGCGTGTGTGAGTGTTCATGTATACATTTTAGGGAGGCCATCTTAAGTCACGAGTGTGCCGCAAACTGTTTTATTATTATGTCAAAAATGTAATGTTGTCTCTTTCACACTTATGAAAATTTTGATAAGCTTGAGCTATTTTCCGATCCACTAATTTCTATAGGACATTATGCCAGCTCTATTTATTATTATTATCTCTATGAACCTATAACAAAACAATGTCAAAGTCTGACAGTCTATTCCTAAAATTGCTATATACAAAAAATATATTATAAGGAGGTGGGTAACAATAGTTTGATATATTTAGTAGAGTCTGGCCTAAGATATTGTAATATATACTCTAAATAGATGTCAAGTTTACATCTGTCTGTGGTCACAAGTTTTTTAATGACACTTGACGATGACACGTGACGTGCTAGTGATGTAACTATCGATATTTTGACTGTGAGGATCTATAGGGACACAAATACAATATGCGTGTTTAAATATGTGGACCATACTCTAATATTACATTATGCGAAAGTGTGTCTTTCTGTCTTTTACCTTTTCAGGGCCCATCCGATTTGGACGAAATTTTGTACACAGACAGCTTGCATCCCGGGAACCGATATCTAAGGCTACTTTTGTCTTGCAGTATCAAAGCGTTCCTACAAGATTAATAAAATAAAAACCTAAGCTCACGTGAATGAAGTCTCGGGCATCATCTTGTCAGGAAATACAAGAATAATATGTTTCATATTATAGTATATTTTTAACCAACTTCAAAAAAGGAGGTTGTATGTATGTATATATGTATGTATATAAGTATGTTCGCGATTATCTCCGCAACTAATGAACCTATTTTGATGATTTTTTCACTATCATAATCTACATACTTTCAGAAAGGTTTTAGTGTACACATCGAAAAATATACACATATATATATATATATATATATATATATATATATATATATATATATATATATATGTATATTATATATATATATAAAACACACAAAATATACATATCCTTCTAGAACCTTTGTTGTGCCTTCTAGAACTGAAATAAAATCGAGTCTTTTTGGAGTCGATGAAACTTTATAAACGGTGTTTCGAAAATACGATCATACAAGCTATTTTTAAGAAAAATTAAACCGACTTCGGTCCAGCAATCTCAGAGGAACCGCGGTGCACCAGTCAAAAATATTAGTGACATGTGGCTACATTTATGCGTGTAACTTCGCACATACGAATGGTAACTAGGTGTGTTATACATATACTAAAACCTTCCTGAAAGTACTATGTAGATTACAATAGTGAATTGTTTTGTCTCGAAATACAAAATATTAAACCTATTTATATTAATAGGTAGTAATATTATACTTCGTGCAATTTGCACATTGCACACGTTGCACATTGCACGAAGAACCGATGGACGTTGGGGTCCCAAGGTGCTTGAATGGCAACCTCGCACCAGCAAAGGAAGCGTAGGTAGACCCCTCCACTCGATGGACAGACGATCTCAAGCGAGTCGCTGGTAGCCGCTGGAATCAGGCGGCACAAGATCGTGTGCTGTGGCGATCCTTGCAAGAGACCTATGTCCAGCAGTGGACGTCCATTGTTTGAAACGAACGAACGAACGAACGAATATTATACACTTACTAAATTTCTTTGAACATTAATGTTTATACGTCACTCCGTTAATGTGCGAATGAAAACTTCATTGGCGGAATTTTCTTCTGCATTACAGACATCCATTGGTAACGGTTCTCTTGCCTTAAATTAAAAAAATCAGACGTGGTAGAACATTTTTCACGTTTCGCTTCAGCGTTTTTCATACGTTATGTTTCATACGTTATGGGATGGGGGGAGGGAGAGGGTAAATCATCCAGTGTTGAGGTTAGAATTGATTTTCGTTGTTTTCTTGAAAACGATGAATTACCTTATTATAAGAGTGTTAGCATTATACTCGTGGACCAAACATCTATCACTAATGACTATTTTATCTCTGAATTCGTGCCAAAGACTATTAAGTCCAACCCTAGTATTTGCATGTATTTTGCACCTTCACACAACACTAGCATGAAATTATGGTATTACTACAAATATTTGATATTATTATAATTACCAATGTGTCTATATGCGGCAAAAATAATAGCGTTTGCTTTTAAGCGCCTCCATTTTAAATTGTTTTTGGGCACAAATCAATTAAGTGTGAAGTGTTTTGAACAAATATGACTGTGTTTCTGCGATGTCCAATATTGCGGTCTTATTCTTTGTGCCCATTCATTTCTTATTTTTGGGTTCTTTGGAAATCTGTAACAAATAAAAATTTAGCGATCATGATACAACAATCTAGCACGCGGAAATACACGTAAGTATTCATTGTGTGTAGTGGCTACGGAATCTAATGTTCAAAAATTAAAAAAAAACCCCGACATTCACCATTTTTTGATCGCGGCCATCTTGGATTTGCATGGTGTTATTCTACTAGTCAAGCCCTTTCATTTGATACCCATATTAACGGAGTTGTGAAAAATAAATAATCTACCATTTTGTAGCGGCGGCCATCTTGCAGCGATTTTCATAAAAATAGCTGACAACACTTTCGACTAATTCACCTTTCAAACAAAAAAACTGCGTTCAAATCGGTTCACCCGTTTTAGCGCTACAGAGGAACAGACAGACAGACAGACACACACACATACACACACACACACACAACACACACACACAGACACATCAAACTTATAACACCCCATCGTTTTTGCGTCGGAGGTTAAAAATTTTATCGCACGTAATCGATATACAATTTTAGTACATCACTATGCTAAAAAACATAACCTTTATTAGTCAACAGAAAATATTTAAAAAATAGGCAAAAATCGGTGTAGAATTGAACACGATGACGATTTCCAAAAACTACAAATAACGTTACATAATTTTAGATTATATTTACATACAAAACTATCAAAACTCACCGATGAAATGATAATGTTTCTTTTAAATTTTCTTTTCGGCCCCTATAGGAATTACATTCTTTCACAGCACAGGACATTATAATAAAACTACGGAAAATTTATCAAAAATAACTTAAGATCAAACATTTATAAATTCTTGGAAGAAGAACACCAAAATAATAAAAATTTATCAGCCTCGTAATGTATGTTTTTGGAAAATTATGATGCGACTAAATTCAATGGTCAATTGACATAAAACATGCAAAAACAATATCTAAACAATCCATAAAGTAATGATGGTTTATGAGACGTACCTATTTAATTTGGTAGGATTAAATTTAGTAAAATTTAACAAATAAGTCCATTTGACAATCAATTTAGTGACATGCTTAGAAATAATAAAAAGCAAGTGCGATTCGGTGTTTCATTTACACCTAGACAGGTGTCATTTAGGTTAGGTGAGTACAATAACTGTACCTCAAGTTAATTTTTAGCTTCAGATCTCTTAGTTAATAGATCAATCACGGCAAATAAGGCCGGAACCACACTTACGTGTTGTGGCGTGTCGTGACGCGCCAGAAGCCTATCGGTTTCATACATTTAGTATGGTTAGAGACACACTTGTAGGGCGTGTCGTTTTTACTATATGTATGAAACCGGCGCATCACGACACGCCACGACACATAAGTGTGCCGGCAGCCTAAGGCCGGAACCAAACTTACGTGTCGTGGCGTGCCAGAAGCCTATCGGTTTCATACATTTAGTATGGTTAGAGACACACATGTAGGGCGTGTCGTTTTTACTAAATGTATGAAACCGGCGCATCACGACACGCCACGACACATAAGTGTGCCGGCAGCCTAAGTCTAGCGTTGACCTTCAATGTGCAGAAGTCGAAAATGAGGTATCTCGGGGTGTGAGGGGGTCGCGGGAAGGGCGTGGGGATCGTTCGTAAGCATTGATTAGCTCTCGCGGATCCCTCGTAAGCGCTGATTGGCTCTCCAATCGTATTGTATCCCGCATGAGTGATACGACGCTGGTAACCGTTTGACTTACGTGCCGGGGGTTATACGCCACTAAATAGGTTTCTAAATTGAACATTTTACATGTTGACAAAATATAATTATTACTACACAGTAGATTTATTTATATTCAGACTTTACATAAAAGTTATTCGAATTCCAACCAATGGGAGGATTAGTTAGATAATATTGTCCGAATAATTTTAATTTACTTTTTAGAAATCAATAAATTTTTGGATACTTTAGGTAATTAACTAGTTAAACGCTAACAAAAAGAGCTAAGTAAAATTGAGAATTAGAAACAATAACATTGTTTGGCATACAAAATAATTATTAATTTGCACCGAAAATTATCACGCATTATCATAATGGAAAACTTGGTAACATTAAAAAGTCCTGGTGAAAGCTACAATTTAATTTTTGTAATCGGGATTTTACATTCCCTTTCAATGTTACCAGCAGTTAGGGGTAACATTGTCCCTAAAACATTTTTTTGTTATCCACGAATCTAAAAGTATAAATTGCTAATGAGGCCAGAGGCCAGCTTTACTGGTAACCCTTTTTAACTTTTAAACATGGAACGTAACATGGAACCAATAATAAGCTTTTTATATTAATTATTAATTAAGTAATCTTATTAGCAAGCAAACGAGCAGGCAGGTTACCTGATAATGACCGCTACCCATAAAATATATTTTAGCAGCACCAGAGAAACAGCCCTTAGGTGACGCCCGCAAACCTAGCAGGCGACCGCGGCCCGCCGCCGGTTCTGCGGGACCAGCGAGCAACCGCCAACTCTGCGGGAGTAAATCGCGTCGTGAGTTTTGCTCTCGACATTTCAATGTATTTCGCCTCTCGTAGAGAGTAGTATATTCTTTGTATTTCGCGATCGTACGAGTGTTGCAGGCCCGCAACCGCGGCGGGTGCGGGTGCTAACCGCTCCGTGAGCTGTTATCTCTCCTAAGTTGCTATCTGCTCCTTGATAGCTGATGGAAAATGGTTCGATCGTTGCCGATCGAACTGGGCCGTCCGCCGTCTCACCAGTAGGCGAACAGTGAGTGGCTGACTGTCCGTTGGCTGACTCTGAGTGGTATATCGATCGCTAACTCATAGCTCTGGAGTCTAGATCTCTCATAGTTTTATATGCATTTGGAGGCAAATCAACCGCTAACTCACTGAATAAGTTGGCAAGGGAAACGCCGCAAATTGCGAACATTACGCGCAGTTTGGACATTCCATTAAAAACTTTATGGAGGCTAACAGGAAGCATCAGTTAGCCGCTCACTGTTCGCTTCGCCTAATGGGGACACAGCCTTACTTCGATTTTGGATCGGTGAATTTCATTTTTCACTTGCGTTGAGTGCTAGATGTAAAAAAAATGTACGTACATTGTAAATGCACAGTGACTCAAGTGAGTCACTGTACATTTTTTTACATCTAGCAACATTCAAAATAAAAAAAATATGTGTGTGAATGACTGATGTGTAGACTGTTCTGTTGCCCAAGATCGGAAATTATTTCGCATATTTGCGTTTAACAGAAATTATATTATATTTTAATGTCTGTCAATTCATGCATTATGATTACTTTATTGCCCTGACCCCAAGTGATGTTATAAAATTGTATACTTTGTGAGTTATTTCGGTAATCAGTGACATTAGAGTGAAGTGCCTAATTTGAACATGGAGGCTATAGCAAAACACGATTTCACTGCAACTGCTGATGATGAACTCAGTTTTAAGAAGAACCAAGTACTCAAAGTAAGTTTACAGCTCACTAATATATATTTGAAATACATCGATCCTCGAAGATGACAGATTCCTTCCAGAGTTATTGTTTTTCCAGATACTTAACATGGAGGACGATATGAATTGGTACAGAGCTGAACTAGACGGAAAAGAAGGGCTCATTCCTAGTAATTACATTCAAATGAAAAGTCATAGGTGAGTACAACATATTCAGCAAACTCACGATATTGGACCAATAAACATAATACTATATAGACTGACAGAAAGTTTGCAAAGTTAACTTTGTTTAATACAACACTTATACACTAGGAACCCTTTAGTTTTGAACTTTTGTAGTCAACCTCTTAGTCAACCAAGATTACGGGTAGTTTAATACAGTGACTTAGAACATCTTGGAACATACACTATAATGACAGAGGTTATAAAACAGAATATGTATCTTTGTATCTCATAATTTTTGCACTTAGTTCATGATACGAAGATTTTAAGTAACATTTTTTAAGTATCTAACTCTGCCTTATGCATGTTTTGACTTATACTATGATTGAACAGTCTTAACCTTAATACTGAGATTTTTAAATTAAATTTAGATTGCTATGTCTAAATATTGTGAATGAGAAAGTTAAAGGTAAGAGATAGACAAAGTATACTATAAATACTTATATTATAAAGTATAAGTAGGATTTTTTAAATGCACCAAGACAAACTTGCAAGCAAAATCGAGCAGCTTGTCCTTACCACAATGAGGCTGCAATTAATTTTTAGATATATTTATATTGTTCTATTTTATAGCTTTAATAATAAACTTTTACCTATTAAAATTTCCTATTAATATTAATTCCTATTAATTAAGTATAATAAATATTTTTCCTGTTTGCACTTAAAGTTAACAATGTTCATTCTCTTACAGTTGGTATTACGGCAGAATCACAAGGGCAGATGCAGAAAAATTGTTAGCAAATAAACCGGAAGGGGGATTCCTTATAAGGATCAGTGAATCAAGTCCTGGTGATTTCTCATTATCAGTCAAGTAAGCATATTTTATTTTGATTAATAGCAAGCTCATTGAAGCTGATAACATCATGACTTCAAACCATAGATGGGGTCAAATCTAATTCGAGATTTGTAGTTATTACATAAATAAATAAAATAAAATAGCCTTTATTCTCTAATCTTAAACTATGTACTTATATACATAATTACATATCTTAGTAAATAACAGTATTACTAATTTCCTATTGCTAATATTTAATTATTCTATGTTAGATAATTTATTTTCAAAATTGGTAACACCAGCATATGGATCAGGTTGTCCTCTTTGTACATAGACCTCTAGAATTCGCTATTTTTCCCTGTCTAGTGCTAATCTGCACCTTCCTTTTGGTAGATTATCTTCCCATCTTCTTTGTGGCCGTCCCTTGTTCCCTTCCCATCTGGGGTACCAGGATCCTAGTACTCCAGAGAAAGTAGCCCTCCAGGAGGTGACGTCATGCCCTGCTTGTTTCAAAATTGTACCAAAATTGACAAATTGTGCTAATCTGCTCCTAACTTAATAAAAACTAGCGGTCCGCCCCGGCTTCGCCCGTGGTACATATATTATAGCCTATAGCACTCCAGGATCACGTACATATCCAATAGTGAAAGAATTTTTGAAATCGGTCCAGTAGTTCCTGAGATTAGCGCATTCAAACAAACAAACTCTTCCACTTTATTATATTAGTATAGATTGCAAGCACTATCTCAAGATGTTATAATTTATTAAGATAATTCTATATTATCAATAACCTTGTCTCCCCCCACATAGTATAATTAATTTTGATGAGCCTGAATTTTTTTATAGGTGCTTAAAGTACTTTTATGCCTACCTACCTACTTTAATGCAATACAAATGTAACCTCTTAAGTTCATGATATTTCTATAAATACTGAATTCATTAAACATATTCTATATACTATTTTGAGTCTGAATGATGTCTTATTGTAATATATTGTAGTCCTATGTAAAGCTTTGGGATCCTTGTTTCCCCTTAGAAGATATTTATGTACATAGGCATAAGCTTCTAATATGTACAGTAATAGGGACATAGTTTATCACATATTTCAACATTTGCAGAGTTCGGAAGCAATGAGTTTTTCAGTACTGATGTTGTCATCTACATTTCAATGTCTAATGAATATTGATGAAAGCCAATTAAAGAGAAACTGTTATCATCATAAAATTACATAAATAAGTCTTAAAGACTATTGTGCAAATACTTAAGCCACATTCTTTGATTTCCAAGAAATGTGTACTAGTAATGAAATTAACAGTATGATGATTTTATTACTTTTAACTTGTCTTCTCTATTTTAAGAACATGTAATACAGTTACAAATTCCCTAGTAGTTGATTGAAATGCATAATATAAAATCAAGATCCATCCAGTTAGAAAAGTATGAAATTTTATGAAAGTTTCCATAGCACAGTCCTAACACTATTGACCAATTTTGATATTAGTATTATTTTAACAGTACAAAAATCAATATAAAATTGTGAGGTCTGAAAGGTTTCATTATGTTTCTTTTGGAAAAATAATAACCTTAATTTTAGACTTGCCAATTTTTTAAGAGATTTGTGTACATCCAAAAATGTTGCAAACATTCAGTGATAAATATTACAAAAATGATTCTCTGTGGTCCTTTAGATTTTAATACAGTGATAAAATAAGCAACTGTCCACCACTGGCTGAGTTAAAGCCAGTGATGGACTATACAATACAATACATAGAGAGAATTAACCTATGAAATGTTAGTTTTCATCATGTTATGGAAGAAAATCTTTTGCTCTTTTTAGGAAGTAGATGAGGTATATTATTATACTAGCAGTTGCCCGCGACTTCGTCCGCGTGAATTCATACAAATCTAACTATTTTTTATCCTTATCCTCTATCTTACTCCCTTAGGAGTAGAATTTGAGTTGAAATCTCAGTCAGTCAGTCAGGATTTTGAAACTTTATATATGTATATAGAAATTCCCTATATTCCCCTATTCCCTTTGTTATTGTGCCCCCTAGAGGATGAAGTACAAACTTTAAATGACATTTTTATTTATATCTAAATTCTAATCAACAGCCTAAAAAATCAATCCGAACCTTTAATAATGGCGAGACTTCCATACAACTTTTCTACCCCTCTTTCAACCCCTTACAACCGTTTTTCGTATTGATCTCCGAGATTTCTGAACCGATTTGCGTAATTATTTTTTTTAATCGATAGAGAAACATTGCGACACTGTCCTACAAAAAATTTGGATTCCAACTCCTCAATCCTGATGCTGTAGGGGATCTGATCCCCAACACTAATGGGATTTAGGCACTGTCGGTTATTTAAATTGATATTGGGGAAATCTCGGAGATATCGGTGTACATAGGTAGAAAAACACAACTCCTTCTTTTTTGCAAGTCGGTTAAAAAAGTAGCCTATGTTACTCCCTGGTTAATTCTCTACTTGTATGTGAAAGTCCCGTCAAAATCGGTTCAGCCGTTCCAAAGATTAGCCCGTTCAAACAGACAGACAGACAGACAGACAGACAGACAAAAATTTTAAAAACGTGTGATTCGGTTATAGTATCGTTCAAATAACCATATGAGCTTAATATGAGGTAGTTATTTCGACATTACAGACAGACACTTCAATTTTATTTATTACTAGCTGACCCCCGCAACTTCGTTCGCGTGTTTATAGGTTTTATATAGAATCGGATCGGATCCCATAATTCTTTTATATACCTAAACTAAATGTAGCCTGTTACTCCTTATAACATTGAAAGTTCCATTAAAATCGATCCAGCCATTTCGGAGATTAGCTGGAACAAATAGACAGAACGACAAACATAAATTTAAACGCACGCCAGTTTAAAATACGCCGTACGTACAAAGATCCGGGTCCCAAGTTATCGGAACCCAATAAATGCCTGTCATTTCTAAACTAAAAAACCTATGACCTTGAAATATTTATGGGACAATACTTAAAGTACTACCTTTCTAACAAAAAAAGAATGAGTGAAATCGAATAACGCGTTAATGAATTACAGCTAAATACACGTTTTAACTTTCATCCCCTCTCCCAAGGGAACCATGCTGGATTTCGGGATAAAAAGTATCCTATAACCTACCTCGGAGTATAAACTCAAATCGTACCAAGTTTCATTCGAATCCGTTCAGTAGTTTCAGCGTGATGCGCGGCCAAGATACAGACAGACAGACAGACAGACAGACAGACAGACAGACAGACAGACAAAAATGAAAAAAATTACAGTTTTGGCTTCAGTATCGATTATAGAATGCCCTCCAATAAAAATTTTCAAAATATCTTCAATGTACAGAATTGGATCTGTTACAGTTTTATTATATTATAGATAGATATATAGATTAATAAAAAATTGTAAGACACGTAGATTATCATTATCATTTTACAAACAGCCCAGCCACAAACGGTCCAGAGTTGTAACATGTTCTATCCTATTTATAACCTATCTACCTATCTGTTGCATACTAAACGATGCCCGTGACTTCATCCGCGTGGATTTAGGGTTTTTAAAAATCCCACGGGAACTCTTTGCTTTTTCGGGATAAACAGTAGCCTATATCCGTCCCTGGGATGTAAGCTAACTCTATACCAAATTTCATCCAAATCGGTTAAACTGTTGAGCCGTGAAAATCTAGCAGACAGACAGACACACTTTCGCATTTATAATATTAGTATTAGTATGGAACACAGAGTACACCACTGTGGGATCTTGGTATTCTGTATGATAGTCAAGTTTCTACTTTGGGGCAAAGTCTTCCTTTTATATTCAGGCCAACAGTAATATTAGTTTGTACCTAATATTTAAGAAGAAAAAAACAAAGAAAAAATGTGGCATATATAAAATGGCGCTTTTTATTTCCTTTTTCTTATTAGTAGACCTTCACTTACATATTGATATAACAGCAGACAGATTATGTTATATTATGTACCTAGCTAACCCTGTTCCCACGTTTTTACTTTAATGAGCATTGTTACTTCAACTTCATACTGTATTGTATTATTTAAATACCTATATTATGAGTATTACTGAGATTCTCTCTAAAAATGTTGAGAGTGCTATCCTTTTTTAAATGTTTCCTCAATAGAATTAGCACCTCTTGCTATGTAAATTTTTAAACTGTATCAATACAAAACTGTGGCCTGTGCTAAGAAGGCTTTGCCCTTTGTAAAACTTTGATGTTTACACAAGTTTAGCTCAAAATAGTATTTCCGCCATATTCCGACGATCTCCCTGGCGCAGTGGTGACCGCTGTGGTCTTATATGCAGCCGGGAGGTCCCGAGTTCGATCCCCGGGAGTAGCAATTTGGGATTTTATAATTTCTAAATTTTCTCTGGTCTGACCTGGTTTAAGGCTTTAGCCGTCACTACCAGCAAAGCCGTGCCGCCAAGTGATTTAGCGTTCCGGTAAGATGCAGGGTAGAAACCAATCAGCGGTATGTGTTTTATACCTCTTCCAGGTTAGCCCGCTTCACCCTAAAACTGGATCGTGGTGAGATCGTAGTTCATGAGGGCTAACTTGTAGACGATTGTATGAAAATTAATTTGTCATGATGTCACCGCTAAGACAAACGTCATCTTATCAAAATCGTATGAGTGGTTATGAGGGAAATCGATGATCCGTAAAAGTTATACACACACCATCGAACGTAATAACGCTTAGAATGGAAATTTCTAACAAATTTCCGCTCGAAACGTAAGCTATAAACCAACCCATGTGTGCCCTGTAATTACATTTGCCGACACGCACACAAGCGCATGAGTACCTTGAGCACTGACGCGACGATAGACGTATCGAGCCTGTTAAGGCCCGTTAAAAACGGCTTATCGCCGCGTCGACGACTGCCTTTCTTTACCTATTTATTCTAAGACACACACATAATTGTTAAACAATATACTCTCCCGTAGTCGTATGATGAGGAAAATTGGTTCTGTCGTATGGACGTTGATACAGAACTAGGGTGATCAACCTTTTTCTCCCCAGTCCCCGGCAGTACGCCGCCTCGCAGACAATTCCATTGGACGTTAAATTAGCAGATAAAAAGTTGACGTCTACACTTCGATGTGTGACTCACTCCAATTTGTTGCAGTATTATTTCTTCGTGATGATAACACCCGGAAAGCAAATTTATTGAATGTGACTAATTTTCGAAGAAAAGATAAAGATTAAATATAATAGCGACACGCGACTTTTCCTTATGATTAGATATTTTCAATATTATGCCTAACAAGTCCTAATCGTGATTCTTTGAGCTAGGTGTGTTGATATTGAGATTCCTACACTATAGTTAAGACCAGAGCTCATAATCCGCAAATATCTGAAAAAATTTTAATCAACCGTCCCGATTTAACCCGCCCCAGAACAAAAAACCCGCATCAAAATCGATCTATTCGTTCGAGCGCTATGTCGCGTTGCCAACAGACAGGCAACAACAGGCAAACAAAACCCTAATTTTTGCGTCAGGGGTTAAAAATTATAAAAGCTTTTTAATAAACTTCAGGGAAGCTCGGCGTTTTCTCGTAGTAACACATCGAGGTCTGCATTTTAAATTAAGTATCACTACATAGTATAAAACAAAGTCGCTTTCTCTGTCCCTATGTCCCTATGTATGCTTAAATCTTTAATGCTACGCAACGGATTTTGATGCGGTTTTTAGGGTTCCGTAGTAAACAAGGAACCCTTATAGTTTCGCCATGTCCGTCCGTCTGTCTGTCTGTCCGTCCGTCCGTCCGTCCTCGGTTAATCTCAGAGACTATTAGTGCTAGAAATCTGTAATTTGGCATGGGTAATGGGTATAAATATTAATCACGCCGACAAAGTGGTGAAATAAAATTTTGATAATTTTTTTTTAGGGTGGCTCCCCTACATGTAAAGTGGGGATGAATATTTTTTTTCTCGTCTACCCCATAGTGTGGGGTATCGTTGAATAGGTCTTTTAAAAATACTGTGGGTGTGGGAACATCATTTTTCGATTTCTAGATCCGTTTGTAAAGTATGATGTTTTAAAGTGCTAATTTTTAGGGTTCCGTACCCAAAGGGTAAAAACGGAGCCCTATTAATGTCACTCGGCTGTCTGTCTGTCTGTCTGTCTGTCTGTCAGTCTGTCTGTCTGTCTGTCTGTCTGTCCGTCTGTCCGCCGGTCACAGGTCTCTAGCTCGCAGACGAAATGAGTTACAAACCTGAAATTTTGGTATTTGGTGTAAAACGTTGACCCAAAATCAAATATTGAATTAAAAATTGAATTAAATTATTTTTCAGGGGGGCTCCCGTACATGAGAAAGGAGCCGGAAAAAAAATTTTTTTCTTACCCTAGCTTGTGGGGTATCATTGTTTAGAGCTCATTGAGTAGAGTACGAATATATATTTTTTTAATTTTTTGCTTAAAAAGGAAGGAAACGGGGGGTCATCAAATTTGTCAGTTTTAGACCATTTTTGTGACGGGGGCTATCTAAAAAACTAAACTAGTTAGGAATATGATATTTCGGTATATTATGTACTATATGCTCTATTTGTACAACAAATACTGAAAACAACGATTCATAAAATAGTTTATAAGCTGTGACCAAAATAAACGAACTTATTTTGCGTTTTTCTTTCACGATTTCTTGCGATGTCTAAGGGACCTTTCAGACAGACCGGCGCGGAGAGCGTCGGAGAGCATTTTTTTTTTACACAGACCGGCCGTTCAAATTTGCTCTGCTCTCCGCGCCGGTCTGTGTGAACGGACACGCGGATGCGCTCGGAGCCGAGCGTACGCTCTTGGGCCGGACGGCAGAGCATATTCGGCCTACGGTCGGCTGTGCGAGCATGAAAGAGCACGCGAACGGAGCCGGTCGGATGCTCGAGCGCGAAAGGGCACGGGCATGGAGCAGCCGACCGGCTCGACGAGTAGCCGACCGGCTGCTCTCATATATTTCACACAGAGCGTATTGGGAGCATGCTCGAGCATCCTCTTATCATAAAAGAGTTAACATGTAAAAATAAAGCCTATTTCAATGTCTTAAGATTCTATTTTAAATGCGATTAAAATTTGCTCTGCTCTCCGCGCCGGTCTGTCTGAAAGGTCCCTAACTCGGAAATTAAATATTTCTTAGACCCAAAATATTATATTGTTCATAATTATGTACGGAACCCTGAAAGAGCGAGGCCCGACTCGCACTTGGCTGATTTTTATTAGAGTCAAGTGTACCCCCTCCTCTATCAGCCAAATGGCAGTATATAGGAACTTGAAAAAATTCACAGCAGTAGTAGGTATATATAATCAATTTTAAAGGAAAACTATCATGGCTAAGTAGGGTTCACAGGTTAAGGAGTTATATCTGTTTTTCGAGGATTGTGACTACGGAACCCTACACTGCGTGTGGCCCGCCACGCACTTGGCCGGTTTTTTTTAATAGATAGAGTGATTCAAGAGGAAGGTTTGTAAGTAGAAAAATTGGACCCGGTAGGTACGTGGCGCTAATAGCGGGCAGGATGACGTCTGCCGGGTCCGCTAGTTTTCTATATAAAAGAAGTATTTTCTTCATACAATTTTCTCAGTACAAAACGTGAACCCGTTCCGTATCGCGCTACGTAAATCAGCCTACGCGAGAGCTGGAACCAGTTTTCCTCTATCGATGATTCATACGTAATTTCGCTTTACCATTATAGATTTATGTTGAGGCCTCTTATTTATATTGAAAAAGTACATAGCCCCAGCCAGACACATTGGAACAGACAAAATAGAATAACAAACTTTCACCATAATTACTGTCTAAAAGGTGGGCGTGACGCTAATGTGCAAATTAATTATACGATTACACAAATTAGGTGCTTTTAAGTTACGCGTCGATCTACACAATGGAAATAATTAAAGTTATCATAACAATAACACATTACAGTTTGTGAATTGCAGTTACGAGCGTCAATAGGGACTTTCTTTTTAACCCCCGACGCAAAAACGACGGGGTGTTATAAGTTTGACGTGTCTGTCTGTGTGGGTGTGGGTGTGTGTGTATGTGTATGTGTGTGTGTGTGTGTGTGTGTGTGTGTGTGTGTGTGTGTGTGTGTCTGTGTGTGTGTGTGTGTGTGTGTGTGTGTGTGTGTGTGTGTGTGTGTCTGTGTGTCTGTTCCCCTGTGGCGCTCAAACGGCTGGACCGATTTGAATGCGGGTTTTTTTGTTTGAAAGGTGAATTAGTCGAGAGTGTTGTTAGCTATTTTTGATGAAAATCGATCCAAGATGGTCGCTGCTACAAAATGGCGGATTACATATTTTTTCACAACTCCCTTAATATGGGTAGATATCAAATGAAAGGGCTTGACTAGTAGAATAGCATTATGCAAATTCAAGATGGCTGTCGCCACAAAATGGCGAATGTCGGGGGTTTTTTAAATTTTAAATTTATACTTGTTAGTGTATTCAACCGAAAAATATATACAAATGAAAATGAATATTTTTGATTTGGAGTAACCGTATAAGGCGCGGTCTACGGCGCCCACGCCATATCCGTAAAGGCATTATAGTTCGTGGGTGGCCTTTGAGGTTTTTCTCAATGAAATCAATAATCATTTTCAATGTTACATAATCACGTACACGATATGACGAATTTGGGAAAATGCTTAGGTAAGTAAGTATACGATTCTAGAAAAAGCCAGAAGTTACGAGGTTAAAAGTTTATATGACTAAGTACTACTTACATTACACTTTCACAAACCACTAGGTTTCAAAAACAAAAGTTTTAAAAGATAATTATTAACATTCTTTCAGACGGACAAAAGATCTGCCGTGCCTTATAAAAGCTAACAAAATAAATAAATGAACGTTTAAATTGAGCAAGTTTTTTAAGAAAATATTGTAGAAATTTTTTCGATGAGTTAAGTACATGACGTAGTTTTACCAGTCGTCCTATGCCTATGCGGCGTTCACGCGTTATTATTTTAGACCTGCACCCAAACAAATCACGCTGGATAATCTATTCTTGTTCTACGGTCAGCACATACCAAATGTCTTCAGTTTAAAACACGATGGTTCCGACTGTTTTGTGTTCACTCATTTTATTTGCTGGATAGATTCCTATTATAATGGGAGTCGGATACGCATGTGTACCTACACTTGTGCAGTGCGCTGAAGAGTCACTTCACATTTCACATATTCGTATCATTTAAAATGTATTTTGCGAACAAAGAGGTGCCTATTAATTCGACGCGTATTTTTTTTCACACTTTTTGTACGCGTTGTCAAAAAATGTCGGTGAATGAATGACGAACATAATATTTTAAATTTCAAGGTGAAGATCTGATAGTAATCTTTGGTGATAGAGGACAAAACTCCTCAGTCTAATAGTTCAATAAATAGTAAATTTTTATCCATACATAGCGGTCCGCTCCGGCTTCGCCCGTGGTACATTATATATAGCCTACATCAGGGATCACGTACATATCCAACGGTGAAAGAATTTTTTAAATCGGTCCAGTAGTTCCTGAGATTAGCGCGTTCAAACAAACAAACTCTTCAGCTTTATAATATTAGTAAGTATAGATAATACACAGGTATTAATTTAAACTCATTAAAGTTAGTTGTTTTTTTGTATTATGTATTATCAAAATCATTTTTGACCGTCCAATCTATGTGAGACCTCAATAAAATATGCGAAGATATTTTTTTGCGGTATAAAAACAAACAAACATTTTATTTTTTATATCCCCTGTTGTTTTGCGGTTGTGGCTTGTGGCTACACTTCATATACTTGACAGTCAATATGTAGTTATTACTTAAAGAATTTATTATTAACTAGTGGACCCGGCAGACTTCGTACTGCCCGGTGACACACCGACATCAGCGCCACCTACTGAGACCCGGTAGGTTACCTGTACCTACCCGGTAATATCCAACCAGGATTGTAATATACAAACAAAATTTCATCCAAATCGGTCCAGCCGTTTAGGAGGAGTTAGGTGACAAACACACGTACGGAAGAATTATATAGGTACAGGTGAAAGAGTTTACCGTATTCACGCGACGGGATGTTTGACAGTTACGAAACCCGTGAACATTTTGTATGGGAAAATGTTTTTTCTTTTATTTTATTTTTTCGCCAATTTTTCAATGTTTTTAATAGTTATTATGCTATTCGGGACGGTCCCAAATATAACAAATCAAAAACCATGAAAATTGGTCCAGCCGTTCTCGAGTTATAAGTGTTCGAACTAACACGACTTTGTTTTATATATATTATAGACTATCTGATGTCGAAGACTTCGTGCGCATGCATTTAGGTTTACAAAAAATGTTTCTTTTTGAAAACTTTACCATCCATTTTCATCTTTAGGGATGTAAAAAATCCTTCTTAGTGCATTACTACGGTACTCGAGGAGTATTTAGGTTTAGGATTGCCCCCTGGTTTAGGATGTGTGATTGTCAGTCAGTCAATCACGGTAGGTACTATTTTTTAGGTGTAGAAGATGAAGAAGATTTGATTTAATCGTTTTAACTTTTAAGCGGATATCTTATTCCTCGTAATCTAAAAAGCCAATTGCCTTCCTAAGGAGTTTTCCGATAGTAACTATGAATGAATAGGAAATATGCTACAAGTACATACATATATTTCATGAAAAACTCTAGAGGTTTTATATAATCGTTTGGTTTAGAGATAATGCTATTATCTCTATATATATTATATATATATATATATATAGATATATATATATATATATATATATATATATATATATAAAATATATATATAATGCTTATATTTTTATGTGTCATTGTCTCCAGATGTCCTGACGGCGTACAACACTTCAAGGTGCTCCGCGATGCGTCAAGCAAATTCTTCCTGTGGGTGGTGAAGTTCAACTCGCTAAACGAACTCGTGGATTACCACCGCACGGCGTCCGTGAGCCGCCTGCAGGACGTCAAACTCAGAGACGTGGTGCCGGAAGAGGTGAGTAGCATGTCATTTTTAACTATGTTTGTGTGTGTGTGTCTGTACAGCTGTGGCATCGTACATACTGAACGGATGAACCGATTTTGATTTTGTTTTTTTTTTGTTTAAAAGGTGAATTAGTCGGGAGTGTTCTTAGCTATGGCCTACGTTTGATGAAAATCAGTGCAGCTGTATCAAGTTATCAGCTCTTTTATTAGTCGGGGGTTATTAAAATTTCGAATTTTGTTTGTAATCACTGTTATGTTCCGTCCTCGAAATTGAGTTTGGTGGGCATTATCCCAAAAAGTTTTTATCCCTTGGCGCGTATTTTACTTTTTGGTAGCTAAGGTCCGTCCAAGTTCCATCTGAATATTTGCGACCTTATACTGAAAGAATTCGTAATGTTGCCCTAAATCCTAAATCATCGAAATATGGCACAATATCATCCGAAAAAGCTTCACACATTTAAGTACTATAACTATAGTAAATAAACATAGAGAGAAGTCATGAGTCAAAGCACTGTGAGTTATCTCTAGTAAGTAGTAGAATTACTATTTCAATCTTTCTAACTCCAATTTTAACTATACACATAATCCAATGTAAAGTTACTTTTAAATACTGAAGTGCCTGCGTGTCTGAATATAAGCTAAACTATAAACTAAGAAAGAACCACCAAATGGCACACATTAGTTAGATTATGGTTAGGAATAGGGTAGTTAACTTTTTTATTGAAAATAGATTGAATATTTCAAAAAGGTGTAAATAAAATGCAGTGGCTGAAAAAATATTCAAAATCGGTCAATAAATAGCAGAGTATTTACGTTCTGTTCACGTTCTTTCCTATGTTTTATTTTATTTATAAAAAATATAACAATTTTTAGTTAGAATTATAAATTAAATTATTTAAATTTTATCCATATTTTTGACATATTACCACTTTTTTGTCATTAATAATCGTCTTCAAATGATGATTTGATACAATATACGAATTGAAATGTTACGGTTGCTCTACTTCACTACTTTAAACACACAACATTAAATAACTTGATTAACGAAATCACACTTCTTTCCTTTCCACTTGGAGGTTGCTTTCACTTTCAGCTTCTTCTCATGATTGTTTAGGTATATTACAACTTAAATAGCGTTATGTGCTTATTAATTCTAAAACCACAAATATTTTCCTTGTGTACTACTGTGAACTGTTACGATAGTCAATATTATAATTAATGTACTGGTAACTTTTCAAGTTAATAGTTAATGAACGTGACAAAGTCTCTGAAGTAAATCTGTAATTTTAACTGTATTTACGGCGTAACTTATGTTGTGAACTGACAACTCCATACTAGCACTCTATTTTTATCAGAATAAGGGCCTGTTTCACCAGCTTCTGATAAGTATCGGATATATATCTACAACTTTTGTCTTTGTCACTTGACATAGAGTAAGAAAGTGACAAAACTTACGTTTAGGCTATCCGACATTTATCAGAAAGTGGTGAAACAGGCCATAAATCTTATATGAATGTATTGTTTCTTCAAATTGGCTGTGGTTATTTTGAAGAAAGGAATATTTTTTTAGAAGACTAAAAAACCTAAAAATCCCACGGGAACTCTTGACTTTTCCAGGATAAAACGTAGCCTATGTCCATCGCCGGGATGTAAGCTAACTCTGTACCAAACATCCAAATCGGTTAAACTGTTGAGCCGTGAAAAACAAGCAGACAGACAGACAGACACACTTTCGCATTTATAATATTAGTATGGACTATTTTATTGACATAAGTTACTAACAAGACTGGCATCTGTGTAAATAGCGATCTCAGCTGACACGACTTAATTATGTTTGATCACAGTTCACAGCAGTTGGTTCATTATCTCAGCCCCGTCTATTCAGTTAGTCTAATCTAAAACGCCTCTACTATAATTACATCCGTCTATTATGCGAATTCAGTATTTTTAAACAGTTGTTATTTTATTGTCGTAATTTGTTTATTGGTTTTTTTTTTCCCGACCAAGTAAATTGAAAGGTTTATCCAAACATGTTAGATGCTAATGTAATGTAGGTACTTAGATCATGTTTACGGAATAGGAATTCTATTTTTCTATAATTATTAATTATTAGCTTCTGCCCGCGGCTTCGCCCGCGTGAATTTCGGTCTTCACAAATCCCGAGGAAATTGTGAATTTCCGGTTCTCGTTCCCGCTCCCTTTTCGAACCTTTATACCTACTATCAAGGAAGTTCGCTATAGTAATCTACCTATAGCTGTAGCTATAGATTTCGGGGAATCCCGTGGGAACTGTGCATTTTTTCAGGATAAAAAGTATCCTATATGTTGCCAATGCATGCAACACAGCAAAGTATTGCAATAATGTGTTATGTGTACGTGATTTACCTAAGAACAGTCAGCGCCCTCTATGGCGTTTTTGGAAGTTTATATATTAGCCCACAGGAATACTTCCGAGATAAAAAGTAGCCTATGTGTTAAGTCAGGGCATAATCTATCTCCATTCAACATTCAAAACAGCCAAATCGGTTCAGTAGTTGCGACGTTAAAGAGTAACAAACATACACACACACAAACTTTCGCCTTTATAATATTAGTGTGATGTTAAACTAACGTCACGACATATTAAGTAATAATACGAATAGATAAACGGTTATCGGCTATCACCACGGCATTAACTTCAACCTCATGCCCTTTTTAATGTCCTTAAACAAAATAATGATAATAAAAATATAAAATGATTCATTCTTGGTAGGCATAAAAAAATGTTTAGAATACAACTTATTAAATACCGAATAATTATAAAATCACTTTTACTTATTTTACGCAAAGTCAAAGTCATAGTTGTTAAACTTGATATTATTCTAAGGCCTAGGCCGCACTGCGAAATTTTCGCAAAATTCTATGACATATGGGAATGTATGAAGCTGCACGCACATGCGATTTAAAATTCGCGAGAAAAATATATCAAAATGTGGAATATAAACCGCGCGAATAATTTCGCAGTGCGGCCCCGCTCTAAATCGTACAAAGAAGTTTAATGTATTTTGTAACCACTACTTATACTACCACTACCTTTATATTTAGTTGCCGAATTATATTTTTTTAATATTTTCCTTATTTTATTATTAGGACTAAAAAAGGTACAAAAATATCTATATACCTAGTTGATAAAATCGGTAAAACCGTAGAACAAACATAAATTTGTATACCTAACTGTCATTAGAAAATATAAAAATCCTTTCAAAATAATTTCAACCGATTAAAATATCGTGCATCCGAATTCCGAACTCATTAAAAACTTGTTTTAGACACATACATAAATTTCTTGATTTCTATAAAGGAAAATGTTGATTCATAATTTTTTTACTCAAGATTATTATGCACAGACTACAGAGCGTTTACGTGGCTTAAGGCCGTGTTCCCATTAGGCCAACTGAGCGGCTAACTGTCCGCTGGCTGACTCTGAGCCTAATCTCTGAGATTGGTCGAAACTCATCATCATCATCATGATCAACCCATTACCGGCTCACTACAGAGCACGGGTCTCCTCTCAGAGTGAGAAGGGTTTTGGCCATAGTCTACCACGCTGGCCAAGCGGATTGGCAGACTTCACACACCTTTGAGAACGTTATGGAGAACTCTCAGGCATGCAGGTTTCCTCACGATGTTTTCCTTCACCGTTAAAGCAAGTGATATTTAAATACTTAAAACGCACATAACTCTGAAAAGTTAGAGGTGCGTGCCCCGGGATCGAACACACGACCTCCGATTAGAAGTCGGTCATCCTAACCACTAGGCTATCACAGCTTTTATTTTTTAGTTACGAAACTCATAGTTACATTTAATTCCAGATCCCAACTCCTCGAAACCGACGCGTACCACTTACCCCAATTCGAACTACATAAGTATGCGAACAAGAATTATTTTTATACTATGTATATCCAATGGCGTTTGAAATCTATTTTCTGAAAATATTTTTTTTACTATTGAAAAACCGGCGACCTCTCTATATAAAGCTTTGCGATTACTCACAAATTATTCTTTTAAATTAACGTACATAATTGTAATATATGTACATAATTTTTAAATTAACGTAAAAAATAAAACCAAGTAAACAACAAGCACAACACAAAAACAAAGTAATTGGATGTTGATTACTTTGTTTTGTATTTAAAATGCAGTTGCTGGATTTTTCGTTTCCTGAAACGATCCCAGGTAAGGTGTTCTGAATGTAATTACTTTGTTTATCACTAGGGCAGCCGAGTTAACCTAGTGTTGCTTACTACAAAATTTATCTTCCCCATTTTTCATGAGATTCTGGTCGATCTATACCTACTGTGCCTAATTTGGTTTGAAGTCAATTGCGGTCGAATTGGGGTGAAGTTTCTCACGTTCAAATTCCGACGGGTCAAATATACAGGTTCAATATAGCAGCCCTGATAACCTCACCGTTGTGTGAACACCGTGTGATCGTGATAAAGAAACGAAAATAACTCTGTCAGCGTGCACTCGGAGTAGTATGTATTCCTATAATCTCTGGTTGCTGAGCAAATACGTGTCGTGCACGGCTATCGAATACAAATTGTTGTTCAAGTATAGTTAATTCTATTTATAACTATTGTTGGAAGATCAGTGAAACAGCTAGTCCTCTTTTCTAGATCACCACACTTAACATAACACACCAGTAATCGTGTTTGAAGATCTGATTGTTCTGATATGTTTTGTAGTAATTCAATAAGGGCAAGTACCTTCACGCGGCTTTGCTGCCGCCTGGTTCCCCGGCCCGCACACTTACATACATACACTCATACAAGCATTTGCAGCAGGAAAAGACATGTATGAAATAATAATAATAATGTCCTCCTGACCGAATTTCGGCCACGGCGGCCAATCTCAACCGAGGCAGAGACTAGCCATCTGCGTAGGAGATATTATAGTGCACAAGTGTGTGCGCATACACAGGTGCACTCTCTATTCCCTCACTCTCATAGTCCGATGGGACGCCAATGCGACACGACCGGGGAGAGATTAGGCGCAGGACCGATGGCTTTACGTGCTCTCCGAGGCACGGGGGTGTATCTAACACCGCCAACTTCAACTCCGGGCTGGCACTGAGAATTTCTTGACAGAAAAACCCAATACCTCATTTTTTTTGGCCCGACCCGGGAATCGAACCCAGGATCTCGTGATCCACAGTCGAACGTGCTAACCGCTAGACCAACGAGGCAGTCAAATAATGAAATAATAGGACGTGAGCGGCCCGCATGCGGGCAGGAAATGTTATATCGTCACTGCGGATTAGCCATGCAAGCGTTCTCTTTGCATCACATTTGCCTTGACGAAATCTGAATACTTCTGGAAAGGCTATGTCTTTTATACTTTTGTGTAAAAAGTTGTAAGTGTAGTTTTGTGTTAGTTGGCCTAACGATTATGCCAGACTAGAAGTTGCGAGATTTTTTATCAGGAATCAAATTTTACATCCCCACATTAAGATAACAAGATATGCTAAGCTCTGAAAATGAAACAATCCTGTTGGATCCTATCAGTGAAATCAGCCACATCAATCTTTCCCCTCTCTTTATATTCCTTTTAACAATCATGTAGATAATCAAATTTTACAATATAGTTTAACGTTTTCCAGATGCTGGTGCAAGCGCTGTACGACTTCACGCCGCAAGAGGCCGGCGAGCTGGAGTTCAGGCGCGGTGACGTCATCACCGTCACCGACCGCTCCGACCAGCACTGGTGGCAGGTCAGTGACGTCACACGTTAGCGCCCATGTAGTCCGGAAACGACCATAATGCTATACTCTGATTTTTAATACCATGGAATTCTGACGTTTCTTAATGTTACCAGATATGAAAGAGTTCCCACAAAAAAAACTTACATATAAATAAAAATCAATTGCCTCATTTAGATATGATAAATTCCTGACAGATACTTCAGGTACTTTATTTTGGGTTAAAATCGAACTTCAGGTGGTAACCCTGTTTTTCATACAAATGACTCATTCTTCCATTTTTAAATGACAACTGTCAGAATTCCACCGAATTAAAAATCAGTCTATAATTAATTACACATGACATTACTGAATGACATGTAAAACTGATTTGACATTAACATGAGCTCAAGATACTGAAAAATATTCGAATCAACTCGTTTAAAATAAGCACCCAAATCGTAAAGCATCTATGAAACCCATACACAAGTCGGATTAGTCTGAAATCAATACGATTTTCTTAAAAAATTGCACGGCTGATGTTCGCTTTGTACGCGTTTAATTATTACTAGCTGTTCTGAGTGACTTATCTGTTGGTATGGTTTAGGAACGCATAGAGGACAAAACAAAAACATTCATTTTTATATATTTTTAGGGCCAGGAACCTTCCTATTCCCAGGCCAGGCTATTCCCAGAGCCTATGCAAAATAACTCACCAAAGTTTCATCATAATCGGATGAATAGTTAATAAGGAGTGCATAAGGTTTATGTAAGATTTTAAATTAATAATATTATGTTGACTAATTGTGTAGTAGAATAAATGGCTATTTTATTTTATTTTTTTAAGAGATATTGATTTTTATTTATATAGATTACTGAGCTATAGTTGGGACATTAAAAACGTGCAAACTGAGCCATAAAACATTACGATCATATGGTTGTGACGGCTCTCCCTCGCTCTTTATAACCTATTATAGACTATCGACAAATCCTTTTTTACTGTTACATACAACGCCAGAGAAACAGATTCCAGTCCCATAAGGCCTGTAAGTGCAAGCGAGAAGTCCGATAAAAATGATTTATGACTTGGTTCGCACTATTTAATGTCCCAACTGTAGTCGTTTTTGTTCGTTCCAGGGGGAGATAGCGCACCGCCGCGGCCTGTTCCCGGCGTCGTACGTCACCGCGTACCACTCATAGTGGCGCCCGCGCGACGCACCGCCCGCCCCCGCGCCCCCTCCCGCGCCCCCTCCCGCGCCCCCGCCCGCGCCCCCGCCCGCGCCCCCTCCCGACACCCGCCCCGATCCTCCGAGTTCCATGCATACGATCCGGTAACCTTATATTATTATCACATTATGACGACAAACTATTGTATCAATATAATTAGCAATAATTACAAAACGAACCTCGATCGATGTGCCGCCGCCGAGGCAGTCTATAGTCTGATTTTTATTCCGTGGAATTCTGACGTTTCTTAATGTTACCAGAGATAATACAGTTCCCGCAAAAAAGATGATACATTCGAAACTTACATAAATAAAAATCAATTGCCGCATGTAAATATGACAAATGCCTGACAGATAAGTAAGTACGTCAGGTAATTTAGTTTGGGGTAAAATCGAACGTCAGGTGGTAACCCTGTTTCTATAAAAATAACTCATTCTATTTATAAAATGACTGCTGTCAGAATTCCACCGAATTAAAACTCAGACTATAATTTTTGTGTGACGTTCGACGTGTTTTATGGTACTTAATGTCCTACAGCTGATTGATATTATACGGTCAGGCGGCCGCGTGTCCCGCCTTTTTAGCTTATCTCAAGTGCAACACCAAGTTTGCCAGTACAAAAAAATTACATGTAAATTCCTGCCGCGTCCCCGTTTCTTCTCATATAATATATTGTTTGTGACGAATTTATTTTTATTTGTAATCGTGACAATTCGACGGATGAACGTTATTATCATCCGCTTATACGTGCCAGAATATTTTAGTTTTTTTTTTTTTTTTTTTTTTTAATATAAATGCTTAGTAATAAAGGATGCGAAAGGGTTAGTCGGTGTATCGATATCGCTGATGTTCCCTGAAATAGATTTCAAAACGATGTGATTTTTTTAAATACCTATGACGAATATTTATCCATTTTTAGTGTATAATGCTCATTTTTTTTAATATTTACCATTTTACATGTTAGTTAAGTGATAGTTTTAAGTTCCTTCGGTTTTACAATTCATATTCGCTATACGAGTATATAATCTGGTACGGTAGTCATATATAGTATACCCATTGCCCATATCAATATTAGCGACCTCCTCTTAAAGCTTAGCTCTCCTTAGTCGTAGGCCCAGATCGACGATTTGTGTTGCGCACAAAGCGAAAATTATATATACATAATATAATAATATACATATATTTTATAATCAGTGATCGTTTTTTATATTGGCGATGTTTTGAAAGAACGAGTGTGCAGAGGTGTTTTAGAACAACATTTACGGTACGTGTAACATGTACATGTACCCACATTGTGCGTAGTAACAAGGCTTTTGATGTGTTTATTTGAATGGAATTTGTTACCCGTTTTAGTGTTTTACAAATATGACAAATCGAAGTGTCGTGAATAATACAATTATTTAACGTGAACAATTAAAACCGCGTAGTGGTAACTACGGACACTAATCAGAGAGTCTTACCTTGAAGCGTTCGCACTTCGCACCGAGACACCGAAGTGTCAGTGTACTTAGTTAGCGTTTAACAATTGTAGTCAAGACTTTGGAATTAATAACTTTGAGTGCTCGTTAATCCAATGTAGATATTTATTTTTGTTATTGTAATGTACGTACGCGAAAATTTCTATATTTATCGAAATGTAATAGGATTTTAATCGTAATTGAAATTTAATAAATTAAAAAGAAAAAAATTGTAGGGCGTCAATAATAAAATATTTCTAATAATAAATTGAGAAGTAATTTTTAACGAGAATTGTTCCCTTTCAGCGAAGCATTTAACTGTGTGTATTATAGAGATAAGTTGGTATCGCGACGCACATGTGTTGTTCGGAGCGATTCGCCCGCACGCTTCCCGCTGTGTCAGTTAGCGTTTGACCGCATGAATATATGAGTACGTGAGATAACGGAAGTGCTATAATCTATAATAATCAAATATTTAAAATAGTTAAGTTATGATGATTCTCCAATATTGTGGAAGATGTATAATATTTTTTACTAATAAATTTAATATTGTACTTGCGGAGTTTTACTTGATACCTTACAGGCATTTCAATGAATTTAAAAATAAAACTATAGCATCTAACATCTTTGGCAATATGACTGAATATTCCAATGGTAGCGGTGGATAAGGTATTTGGAATAATACAGAGTATGCGAGAAATCAATAATAATAATAAATCAATGTTAAATATTAATGCTGAAAACCAGTGCCAATATATTTTTCATCCTAATAAATAAATAAACCAAAAAAACACATTAGTTTCTTAGTTCAACGCATTATTAAGAAATCATCCAGATAGCTAAAGGTTTCCTTACTTATTATAATGTATTTTCAATGCAAAAAAGTGGTTCTCATGTAGTTGGGTTTCAAAATAAGTATTTGAATATTTTTTTTTTACTTTTTGGCTTTCTGAATGGGCTCTAATCTCTGGGCCCAAGGGCCACTACATCGACAAGTCGAAGGTGCCTATGGTCTGCAAGAGCGTAAAATATAACTCGCTCGCTAATATCCCATAGGCAAGAGCTTTGCGTTCCGCTGTCAAAACTTACTTATTCGAACTTGGTCAGAGGATTCACAGCACACATATTTTTACGATTGCATTGCCAACTTTTTTTAAACTGAATTTTGCAAAATAAAGACTTGTAAAAAAATAAGACAAATAGTCATAAGCGTCTACTTGACAATGGAACGCAGAATTCTAGAACACTGGCTGTAGGATCGACGCCCTAGTGAACTTAATAGTGTATTCTTAACGTCCTCGAAAACGAAAACTATTGATTTTATTATTGAATCACATGTCAATATTGTAGAAGACAATTGCCGACAATTGTGTCATTAATTTAATCAGTTTCCTTAAATTCTCCGCACTACCTGAGTTCAACTATATTGTACCAGTAGTTCAACTCCTAAAAGGAGATGCAGTTGAACTATTGGGGAAAAAAGTTTCACTATAGTTGTTGGGACATTACAAACGTGCGAACCAAGTCATAAATTATTTTTATTGGACTTCTCGCTCGCACTTACAGGCCTTATGGAACTGGAACTTGGCTGAAAACTGGAACCTGTGTCCAACCTGTGTGAACCAGGTCTTTATTATTCTTACACGACAATAATAAAGGATGTATATTGATAGTTTAGATAACAGGTTACAAAGAGCGAGGGAGAGACCTCACTACACTATGATCTTAATGCTTTATGACTCAGTCCGCACGTTTGTGAATATAGTTCGGTAATAACGGTTGAACTAATCGGTTGCAACAGTGGGATTGAGCGATTATTTTTAGACATGTAAATTCAATTTAGTTTAATTTTATTGTACAACAAGCGGACACCCGCGACTTCGTTCGCGTAGATATTGGTATTTAAAAATCCTGTGAGAATCATTTTGTTTTTTCTAAGCTCCTTTGAGCTCATACCTTGCTTAAAACTGTTAAAAGTTCACTGGCGGATGTTTAGGTAGATCACAATGTAAACAACCGCCAGTGAAAGTCCCATCAAAATCGGTCCAGCCTTTCAGAGATAAGCCAGTAATCTTTAAAGTATTTCCTTTCTAAAAAAAATCAGAATGAATGAAATCGGACCATCCGTTAACGAATTACAGCTAAGTACACATTTTGACTTTCATCCCCTCTCCCAAGGGAACCGTGCTGAATTTCGGGATAAAAAGTATCCTATATGTTAGTCCATAGTATGAACTTAAATCATGCCAAGTTTCATTTCAATCTATTCAGTAGTTATTACGTGATGCGCGCACAAACATACAGACAAAAATTTCAAAAATAGCTTTTTTACGTTCTATTACTTATCCCTAACATCCCCCAGTTATTATTTTGCAAAAATATTCAATGTACAGATACGGCAATTCTACGATTTTATTCTATACAATAGACTGAATTAGTACCATTGACAGCACTGACAAAACTTCTATGAAAAAAGAACAAGGTTTTTTGTTTCCTACCTCACCAAGAAAAGTGAATTAGGATGCAGTAAGTATTGGGTATCAAGAAACATAAAATCATTTTAAAGTTCAACAATAAATTATTTAATATATCTATAAAATATACTAATAATTACATCACATTTTTATTTTAACATAGCAACCCCCAACGTTTTCAACGCTCTACGCAATTAGCATATCAACTAAATCTATTAAAAAATCTATAACTATAAAATATAATTTTGTATTAAGTCAATGTTTTAAATTCACTATTAATAGAAATATTGTAGGTCTCATATTGTTCATTATAAGGCGAACACACACCACGAGACGATTTTTATAAAATATAAGTTACATCAAGTTGTGCTCTGACAATTTTGTATATCTGAATACCTATAATTATAAATTAAAACTTATTATACATAACGAATCAACTATTGTAAGATAATATATTATTATGAAATGAAAATAATTATATTCAAACAATATTTTCACATTTTGTGCTTGTTTGTTGTTGTAAACTACGTTAACAATGAAAGCAAGTGGCGTTTTCTATGTAATTTAATTAAAATTAATTATTGCACACAAACATTTTGCAGTCCTTCAAAATTATCGTAAAGCACAATCTACAATCATTTAATTATTTTTTTCTATAAAAAATAATAAAATTGAAATTGCTTTCAAAATAACTGCCTTTTATTAACTTCATATATGTAGGTTAATACCGCTACCAAGCTTGCCTCTCGGAGACGGGATATTCCGGAAAATCAAAGAGTTCCCACGGGATTGTTTAAAACCCTACATTAACGCAGACTAAGTTCTGGACGTCAAATAGCTATTACTCGTAAATTGCTGGTAACAAATGTTTACTTTGTATTCAACCTCTTTAATCTATTTTTGTTTACATAAAAATACTAATATTAAGTATTGTCGTTTTTGTAACCATTATTAGAATAAAAAATAATAATTACATATCTAATATATTAATCTAGAGGACCAACAAGCTAATTTACAGGATTGGTAATTTTTTAGGTGAGAAGTTTTAATGTCGTCTTGGATTCACCAACTTGTTATTAATTGTTTATATACCCTTTACTTACAAGTTAGATTATTTATTTCTCTAATAATTAATTTAATATAATATATACTTATTTATAAAATTATAAGCCATGAAAATCATAATATTTGACAGTAACAAAACTCAGTTTGCACTTAGCATGTTTGTCTTCGTGACCATCGATTATTTAGTTTAAAAAAAATCCATAAATAATAAATATTATATTAAGTGCCTGTTTCACCACCTTCTGATATGTATTAGATAGCTATCTACAATTTTTGTCTTTGTTACTTGACATAAAGTAAGAAAGTGACAAAACTTACGTTTAGGCTATCCAACACTTATCAGAAGGTGGTGAAACAGGCCGCAAGTCAATTTATTCTACTATTTGGTACACTTACAAATTAATGCAGATAACGTGGCCAATTCTGTTGTACACAATCTCTAAATCTAAACTAAAATGACAGGTCTAAATCTGTTTCTATCCTTTTCCGCAGTGAGCACTGTGAAAGAGATAGGAAACACTGGCGCCTGGAAGATCATGGCAAATGGCATTGGAAATGTCATAAGGTGGTAACGCCGTGCTAGCCGTAACTGTTACATGTAATATTGTAGGTGCATACACTAAGTTCACACTATACGAATTTCTGGATAAGATATGAAGTTAATTTTAACTTAAATACAATAAGGGCGTGTTTCACCACCTTCTGATAAGTATCGGATAGCTATCTATAACTTTTGTCTTTGTCATTTGATTTAAAGTAAGAAAGTGACAAAACTTACGTTTAGGTTATCAGACACTTATCAGAAAGTGGTGAAACAGGCCCTCAATCTTGTTATACTTAATTGTCGCCAAACAAATATTCACCTCTGAATATAACCGCAAGACGCGTCGCAATATAATTTTTAGATATCAGTGTGCGTACAGAACTATATACTATACTCTATAAATAAGCTATACGCATTCGTACAATTTCCCAGACTTACGGCCTGTTTCACCACCTTCTAATAAGTATCGGATAGCCTAAACGTAAGTTTTGTCACTTTCTTACTTTATATCAAGTGACAAAGACAAAAGTTGTGAATAAGCTATCCAACACTTATGAGACGGTGGTGAAACGGGCCCTTACTATAAAAAAGTATTGTATATTAGAGAATCGCTAATTGGTGCACTGTTCCCAGATATAACTGTATAATAAAGAACGGAAATCAAAATGCGTGTCCACCGATGGCCACCATGATGTTCTCGAAAGCTATCCAGTTGATCAAAGCCCACGGCCCCAGCCGCATCCACAGCGGCAGGAAGCCTTTGTACAGGGAGAGTATGCCTTCGTTCTTCACGGACTGTCGGAGGCAGTCGATCATGCCACGGTACAGAGTGCCTCTGGAAAATAAACAAGTTACTGTCAGCTTTCATACGGCTCCACACGTTGGCCCCAATGCTGTTCCCAACGCTGGCCCAACGTTGGTCGATATTTTCGTGAGGCGTCCACATGTTGGCTATAATACTAGTTCTGTCCCGTCAGAGCCAACGTGAAGATGTCCGATACAGAAATCGAAATTGCCCTCAGCGCTTTTACAGTACTGAGTACATACATACATATTATTATTTTTTAATTATAATTTGTATTTATTAATGAAAATAAAAAGAAAAAGCCACGTCAAAGAAGATGGTGGATGACGACACATCATAAAACACGGAAAAAGACTGACGTTGGCGCCAACGTGTGGACGGTACGCGAACGTTGGCGCAGATTTCTTTGAAAAAACCGACACAGAACGGCCAACTCCCATCGGTCGCGCGAGTGTTGGGGCCAATGCTAATTTGGAGCCGGGGTAAACCTGAAGCTAGCCCAACGCGGTTCCTAGACAGGCATCCACACTGCAAATGTTCATACAGTTTGCTGTAGCACTAATCGTACGCGCGCATTCGGTGTGACATCCACCATCGTGCGTTGTATGTGAAGGCTTTAGTACAATATAGTATCCGATATATTTTCTTATGTAATAGGGTATTCTACTGTGTTTGAAAAAGCACTTCAAAATGTTGTTTTTGTTAATAAAAAGCCACAAAAAATATATTTCGGCAAAATAAACACGCGTTCATGCCATAAAATTAAATTAAATTTTAAACATTTTTTAATGCCGCGAAAACGCTGTCAGCCAATAAGTCAGCCATTTCATGACGTAACAATGATATACAAGAAGGTTATAAATGTATTCTATATAACACTGGAGTTTGCGCCTTAAATATTGTAGTGAAGATAAAGTCATTCACCTGGGCTACTTTTTCTTTATTACTAATATTTTTTGGACGATATATCGATAGTTTGATATCGAAATGTAGATACAAAAAGCTGTGATAAAGCTGTGATAGCCTAATGGCTAGGACGACCGACTTCTAATCGGAGGTCGTGGGTTCGATCCCGGGCACGCACCTCTAACTTTTCGGAGTTATGTGCGTTTTAAGAATTTAAATATCACTTGCTTTAACGGTGAAGGAAAACATTGTGAGGAAACCTGCATGCCTGAGAGTTCTCCATAACGTTCTCAAAGGTGTGTGAAGTCTACCAATCCGCTTGGCCAGCGTGGTGGACTATGGCCAAGGCCCTCTCACTCTGAGAGGAGATCCGTGCTCTGTAGTGAGCCGGTAATGGGTTGATCATGATGATGATGATGATACCTCTGTGGTAATAAATAGGTACATTCGCTAGTGAAAAATAAATTAAGAAATTTGATAAAAATAAAAATTTATATTGAAATATACTTAAATATTCTGATTTTGAGTCATAAAAGCACATTATTTTTTTATTAAATTAAAATTAAAAGTCGTAATCGTTAATCTGTATATCACGTAACCTTGAACACGAGCCGCCTTGTTTTGACGTCATAATGATAGTTAATACTAATCATTAATCTATGGTCATATAGACAAAAACCATAAAGTTCATTGTACTCTGAAGCAACAACTTTTGCATGTAACCCAGACTTCTGTTCTGCCGAATTCCAGAATGTTAAAACATCTTTGTAAACATCATTAGTTGTCTGTCAAGTCGGCTTACGGATGAATATTTTACGTGATAACGTCATTTAAAAATATTGGTATAAGGCCCTGTTTCACCACCATCTGATAAGTGTCGGATAGCTTATTCACAACTATAGTCCTTGTCACTTGACATAAGTAAGGAAGTGACAAAACTTACGTTTAGGCTATCCCGACACTTATCAGAAGCACTACCTTCTGATAAGTGTCGGGAACAGGCCATATTGTACCTTATTTTAATAAAATAATTACTAAGAACTATAACCTAACACATATATATATATTTATAATTTAATTTGTTTGATAAAGATACTGGACTATAATATAACTGTGTAATCATTTTTGAAGTGACTTACGATTTTTTAAATAAAGCTGATATATCGAAATATCGATATTTTTTTCGGTATATCGAACTCCGATATCGATATATTTAAAAATATAGATATATCGAAAATATTTATTTATATAATACTATATTAAAAAATATCAACATTCCTTTTTTGTTTGGAGTTTAGATTCCATAGGTTCTATCTTTCTTGTATGACCACAGATTAATATTAGTTTTTGCTTATATGACCACAGATTAATATTAGTATTTTCTATCATTATGACGTCACAACAAGGCGGCTCGTGTTTTAGGTCACGTGATATACAGATGGGAAATTACGACTTTTAATTTTAATTTAATAAATAATCATGTGCTTTTATGACTCAAAATCAGAATATTTAAGTATATTTCTACATAAATTTTTATTTTTATCAAATTTCATAATTTATTTTTCACTAACGAAAGTACCCTATTCCTTACATGGCTATGTAGCAAAGAGGTATTTACTTGTTTAACAAATAAAGTGCAAGTATTGCTAATGACATTTAACAAAAGTTCCCGTCGGTCAACCTTTAATTCCAAATTAGACGGTTAATTTTTCGAGATTTTTGCTTTCATTTTGAGGCTTCATCGACGAATCATCGAAAATGAGCCGTCTAAACACCGACCGTTCATCGTTCACAAGCACTTTGTAGGTAAATATCGGATCATGCATCGTTCACCGCATTGGTAGAAGAATTCCATAGCATAGCTCTATCGCATTCGCATCGTATTTTTTTTTCATAAATATTTAATTGGATTAGGGCCTGTTTCACCACCTTCTGATAAGTGTCGGATAGGCTAAACGTAAGTTTTGTCACTTTCTTACTTCAAGTGACAAAGACAACAGTCAACATAGTATGTGAATTTAAGCTATCTGACACTTAGGTATCAGAAGGTGGTGAGACATGCCTTATATGCATAGGTAGGCAACTAGGCATATCTATTATTACGAGATGAGGTATTTCGAGCTTTATTGTAGCTGTACCTAATGTATTTGTATCGAAAGGGAAAGCATTCATTGCATTGAGCGTGCGCGGGTCCTGACTTTGACCCCGTTCTTTGACCTCGACCGCGCTTTAAACAACCTACTTATTGACTACGTAGGTACTCTACCTACCGCTTGTAGTTACGTCAAAACATTTCCATCCTACATTGTTTATCGGTCACTGAGAATATCCTTATTTTCTATTTCCGGTTGACATTCACTTTTTTTTTCTATAAAATCCACATTACGATGCTTCATCTTTAAGTATTCAATAAGACAAATTGTTATAGTTTTTATCTTTGATTATCCACATGGCCAGATTGATAATGTAACTCACGAGTGCGCCCTAAAAAATGTTCACTTAAATTGGTAGGATCGCTCTCACCTACTTCAGTGTCACTTAATAAACTACGCAGTAAACAGCTCCCGAAAAATAAAAAAATATGCCGGTTTGTGCGGTGAAATTATGTCGTAATTATCCTTCACAACAAAATAAGAGGTCGAAGATCTCATATCATCAGTAAGTTTTTACATTTGCGTATGTTTTTTTGAGAAAATAGGATTTTTAATTTCGATGTTTTATAGGTACGTCGAACTGGCCGGTGATACCAGCTGAGCATTGTGGTATTTTGCACATTATTGTGCAAAAATATATTGTTGTATGTTATACGTGTGTGAACATTAATAATTATTAATAAAATCAATTTGTTGCCAGTAGTGAGGTAATTTGCCACAAATATAGGGAAGTCCCGGAATATAGTAAATATTTATTATTAATATTATACTTACTGAATTTTGACCTTCAATAATTTTTTTAAATAATAATTATCCTACTAATATTATAAATGTGAAAGTGTGGATGTTTGGATGTTTAGATGTTTGGATGTTTGTATGTTTGGATGTTTGTTACTCAATCACGCCGCAACTACTAAACCGATTTGGCTGAAATTTTGAATGGAGATAGAATATGCCCTGACTTAAAACATAGGCTACTTTTTATCCTGGAAAAATTCACAGTTCCCACGGGATTTTGAAAAACCCGAAATCTATAGCTACAGCTATAGGTAGATTAATATAGAGAACTTCCTTGATAGTAGGTATAAAGGTTGGAAAAGGGAGCGGGAACGGGAGCCGGAAATCCACGATTCCCTCGGGATTTGTTTAAAACCGAAATTCACGCGGGCGAAGCCGCGGGCATTTCCTAGTTCTAAATAATTATGATTATAAATATAAATTATATAAAAAAAAATTAAAAATAAATTTTCTAATTAGTTTATAATTATTATTAATACTTAATTAATGTAGATTTCCAACGGATCCAATACTAAGACATCGCTGGACAGCTGTCATCAGAAGGACACGACATGACGACTGTTGGAAACGTATTATAAAAGTATTTGACTAAATCAAGAAATAATTTTTATTTAGTATCTAGTGTTACGAATTTGCAGCGCCACCTACCGGATTCAATTAGGTTATGAATCTAAACTCCCCAGGGACAAGAAACTTACAAAATTTCAACAAAATTTGTTCGTAATAAAAAAAATCCTAGAACATGACTGCAGCACCACCTACAGGGTCCAATTGTAGATACAAACTATCTTCTTACCCACACAAACACACACCAAAAATTCCATCATAATCGGTCCAGCCGATATTTAAATAATGAGGTAGATACCTAATGAATATTCTGTAATCAAGTAATTACTAATGCTGTTTCCATGGCAAACTATTGATTTACATTAAACAAACAGTTTTACACACACGTAGATTAAAGATAAATAATTAATAAAAACAAAATTTTATCCTACACCATACTTGATTTATCTATAAAAATTGTGCAATTGTCCAAATAACCGATATCCCTAGGCGCGCACACATTTGCGATTCGAGGTTGTATCGTACACGGCGCGATTACCGAGGTCACGCACACATTAGCAGTAGTCGCGGCCGTCTTGACGAGTAATAATATTTCGCGTTGCTCCCTCTTGGGAACTCTTTGGTTTTTATGTAGGTATGTTAGAAAGTCGTTGCCAAATTCCATGAACTTGACATCGCAACATTTTGTACGATACAGATCTCGTTATACATTGCTGATTGTGCAAAAGGGCTAGAGAAGAGATTCGGAATGTTATAAAATTGACTTTCTGTAATTCCGCTTATAGTGAGCTTGCCTTTTTACCAGAATACGAGTTAACTCTTGACTGAGCTCTCTCCTGGTGTTAGATGACATGAAAGTTGTAAGAAACCGGCCAAGTGGGAGTCAGGCCTCGCTCTTTTAGGCTTCCGTACATAAATATGAACAACATAATATTTTGGGTGTAAGAAATATTTAATTTCCAAGCTAGATATCGCAACACATCGTGAAAGAAAACCAAAAAAATGTTCGTTTGTTTTAATCACAGCTTACAAACTACTTTATGAATCGTTGTTTTCAGTATTTGTTGTTTAAATGCAGTTTATGTTACATAATTTACCGAAATTTCATATTCCTAACTGGTTTAGTTTTTGAGATAACCCCTGTAACAAAATTGGTCAAAAACTGACGACTTTCTTATTTTTTGCGCAAAAAATTAAAATAAATATATATTCGTACTCTACTCGATGAGCTCTATACAATGATACCCCACAAGCTAGGGTGAGAAAAAACCGGCTCCTTATTCATGTATGGTAGACCCCCCCCCATGAAAAATAATTACTTTCTAATTATATATGTATTTGGTTTTGGATCAACGTTCCACAACGAATACAAGCTACTTAGAGACCTGTGGCCGGCGGACAGATGGACAGACAGACAGTAGTACCCTTTGGGTACGGAACCCTAAAAAATGAAGGTTTTACCTTCCGTGTGGCCCCACGGGTTGGTTCATGAGGCGCGTCTTGAGCACGTCGGCGGGCGTGCCCACGACGGCGGCCACGAAGCCGGCGGTGAAGGCGGCCAGCGCGTGCACCAGCGTGGTGTCCGCCATGCCGAACTCGCGCATCAGCAGCTGCTTGCTGTAGTCGTACGCCGCCAGGTCGCCCATGTTCACCAGCGCCGCGCGCTGCACGTTGGGCACGGCGCCTGGAATACGTTTTACCAATTCCAATTTACCACCAATTCTTAATGTAAGCCTAACAGCCGCCGCACTCTGGGCCACTAGTGGCGACGACTAGTGGCTGCCACAAGTCGCGGAAGAGAATTTTCATACATTTTCTTGTGGCTCGAACGCACTCGAGCGCTCAGTGTGCGGTGGTAGTGTACCATGCATATAAAATGTATGAAAAATCTCTCCCGCGACTTGTGGCCGGCCACTAGTCGTCGCCACTAGTGGCCCAGTGTGCGAGGGCTGTTTAGGCTTACATCACAGAGTACCTACAGAGGGGAAGCTTCTACAAGCGGCCCGCTGTAGGTACACTCACACATATGCGCACGTTTGTCACCAACTGTACCGGTTAGTGGAACGAGCGGGTGTCCGTGAACCGTTGGTGAGTGTGTTTGTGTGAGTATACCTACCTACAGCGCGGGGCCGCTTGTGGAAGATTCCTCTCTGTAGATTTACTACTCGTGTGCTTACATTAAGAATTGGTCTTCGCTGCGCTCCAATCCAAACCAATCCTTAATCTAAGGTTTGTATGTAAGGTAAGGTACGTAAGGTGTATACTTTAAAGATTATATGTTTACTTATCATTTGCAAAATTAACTGCGTGATAATTTAAGCCATGGCTTTACAATTAGACAGATTTGCTCTTGCGAGGGCAAATCTGTCTAACGTTCGCAGTATTTTTGCTAATCAACTAAAAATTCTATATCAGATTTTTTCAATCCTAATCTCACCCAACCGTTCTTATAGGGTCAAATTCCACCTGTTGGACTATTCCCTACTTATATACCCACTAACACAAGCGTCAAGCGTTACCAGTTAAGAGTATTTTTTCAGTATCGAATTTTTGAAAAAAACGTCTGACGTTTCCGTATTCTGCAGTTGTTCGGCCGCATCCTCAGAAATTAAGAGTCAATTGAGCGTTTGGTGATACAAGGCCAGGTGAAAGGAAAAGAGTCGGAACATGATCACCTCGAACTCGAGGAACACATATTGAAAGGTCCTCGTATTCCTCATAATTCTGCAACTCTACCAACCTTTACTTGTGGGAGGCACATCGCGCGGTGCAATCCAAAAACAAGGAAGCCGCCAATGATTGACATGCATGTACCTATATCATCGGATCATCCCAGAGATGTGGTCAAACCAAATCTGTGACCTTCAAGTGCGCGCAGCGTCGTACGAGTGAGCAGGACACAATACGATTGGAGAGCCAATCAGCGCTTACGAGGGATCCGCGAGAGCTAATCAGTGCTTACGAACGATCCCCACGCCCTCCCCGCGACCCCCTCACCACCCGAGATACCTCTGATTTTCGGCTTCTGTGCATTGAAGGTCAACGCTAGACTTATTTGCCGTGACTTGTATCTATAGGTAATGTTCACACGATCACTGACCTCTCCAAAAGCCCAGAATGCCAGCTTCAGTATAAAGCATCTTGTAGGCCTGCCGGCAGTTGGCGAAGCGCGGCGGCTTGCCCTGCAGCACGCGCCGCCCCTCCGCCTGCATTTGCACCTTCACCAGGTCGGTGGGCGACGCGATCAGCTGCGCGAGCGAGCCCGCCGCCAGCCCGCCTGCACAACAACCACTTCAAATTGAGGAGCTGGCTAACAAAACGGCACAATTACACCTCTGGTCAAAATACTTTTAAAAAATCCGGTGGTTTTTGGCCCGTTGAACAAGAATCTCAACTTATTTCTATTGAAAACGGTTTAAAATTGCACCAAAATTGCATCCAAAGTTCCAAACAAGTCTTAACAGTTTGAATACGTTTTTTGCTTCTTCAGTAAAATTTTATTTAATTTTATCCCGTTTTGTTCGCCATCTTCTCAATTACAATAATACCATAAATATTCAAAGTTGTCTTTTTACCCGATTTAGGTAGGTATGCCCTCGCCGCGCCGCCTCGAAGTGAATCCAACGGCTGGATGGATTTTAAAATTTAATCAATGTCTATCGATTCGTCGGGTCCGGGCATACTTACTAGCACAGAGTCGAAACGCGTCGAAGCGAAGCAAAAAATGTTCATGGCATATTGTCATTTGGCACCTATCTCTATAAAATAAGGCAAAACGAGTAGGTACGTACGAATACGCGCGCATTCGTTCGTCTTTTTTTGGCTTGTTTTGAAGAAATAGGTGGCAATATGCATGCCGTGATTTTTTTTTCGATTCGCTTCGATGCGCTTTGGCTTTGTTCTAGTATGCTCCGACCCTAAGCCAAGCAATGGTTAGATATTATAGGTTAGGTTGTATTTTTACAAAACCAAAACGACGGCCGTAAAATACAAAATGGCGGTAGGTATGAAAAAAATGTGTATCATATTCATTAGCATTAACTGAATAGATCTTTCAAAATCGAGACCATATTATGCTCCATTTCAATAGGTAACTATTGTGGCCAATTCTGTTGTACACAATCTCTAAACCTAAACTAAATTGACAAGTTAAAAAATAGTGCTATAATTCTTTTCCACAGGGAGAATTGTGAAAGAGATAGGAATATATTTAGCCCTGTTATTTTAGTTTAGGTTTAGAATAGAATAGAAAAGTTTTTTATTCAAATAAACTTTTACAAGTACTTTTGAATAGTCAAACGAATCTACCACTGGTTCGGAATGCCATTCCAACCGAGAAGAACCAGCAAGAACCAGTTTAGAGTTTGTGTACAATAGAATTGGCCACATTGTCTGGTAAATCTTAGTAGGTCGTTCAACCGCAATATCCTCAACCAAGTGACACGTAAAAATAGAAACATTGAAAACTTCGTTGGTGAACATCATTCATGGTTTGGCCTTGTCTCAAGGTCGGCTAAAATGGGAACATAAATATTTCATCGAACGAAGTAACATTCAGATTTCGAGAGTCGAGACAGCTTTGTCCAAATTGACATTCTAGGAGTAGGTATAGTTAACGCCAAACAAATATTCACCTCTGAATATAACCACAAGACGCGTCGCAATTTAGCATAATTATTTTAAATATCAGTGGGAGGACAGAAAGATCTGTTTTCGAAACATTCTGAGTTCGAACTCAGAATGTTGGCCCATGTAAGTAGTTGTACTTAATTCTAATAAATTGTTACAATGATTTGAACACAGAGGTGATTTATTACGAATTATCATTTAAACTTATTTGATGTTTTATGAAGAAATAAAATTAATATTCTTTGCTATAAGTACCTAGGTAAAATAGCATGGCCTTGTACCTACCTAACTTTATTTAGGTCAACAAACTTCTTTATCTTATCAGTTAGTAGCTGTACCTACCTATCTCATACATGTAAATAAATAGTAAATGTTTCCTAACTTCTCGTACCTACCTGAGCACTTCATAAAAAATCGTTTGTTTACGAAATATCAACAGATAGATAACATTGCGATAGTTAAAATAATAATATTTTGTCTTTCATGTTTGTTCCATTTGCCGCATGAACTACTTACACAGTTTACAAAACAAAATTCCTTGTACATATAAGCCGATGAAAAAAAAGAAAAAATGAGGAGGTGTTCAAGTCGAGTAAAACTCATATTATAGCCTCAATAGCGCATCGGTCGTCGGGCGTGGATCGAAAGGTCAACGGTTCAAACCCCACCCGTTCCACTTTTGTCGTACCCATTCCTAACACAAGCTTTCGCTTATTTGGAGGGGGAACGGGAATATTAGCCATGATTTAAAAAAAAATTGGTTGTCTGTAAAGTCGGTTTTCGGACGATAATTTTACGTAATAACGTCATAAGAAAAGATTGATGAAGCCGAACGCTTAGGCCGATCGTGCCTCTCTATCGCTTGTTCCGCGCTCTCGCTTGAACGCTCGGCTCAAGCGGAACGTGACAATTAGTCATGCTTTTTCGTGCGTGCAGCCGGCGTTCATCGATTTATAAGACGTCATCAGTTATCACGTCAAAAAACTTTTTTTATCTTACCTATAGATGCGGCACCCAAGGAGACCTTCCCGTGTTCGTCTTTCATGAGGTCCCGGAAGTGTTCATAGAAGATGAGCCGGCAGCCCGAGTAGATGGCGTGGCGTTGGAACATCGGCATGAGGCCGGTCCACAGCTTCAGCACGCCCTCCTGTTTCGCGATGCCGACCGCTGTTTTTATCATCCCGAGATTCTCCAACTGTGAGTGTTGTATAACTTTTATTAGGTATTGCTTTAAGCTAATCGCATTCAACGAATAAGATGAGCTTGAGCATTCCACCTTGGCCACAAAATCCTAATACTACTAGGTGTATCCATTATGTTGATACAAATAGGTAGAATAGACCTTTCAATCACACTAGTCACACTAGTATTATAAAGACGAAAGTTTGTGTGTGTGTATGTTTATTACTCTTTAACGCCGCAACTACTGATCCGATTTGGCTGAAATTTTAAACGGATAGACTATGCCCTGACTTAACACACAGGCTACTTTTTATCCTGTAAAAATCCACAGTTCGACAGTTCCCACGGAATTTTGAAAAAAAAAACCGAAATCTATAGCTACTGTTATAGGTAAATTACTATAGCAAACTTCCTTGAAAGTACTTAGATACAAAAGTTGGAAAAGGGAGCGGAAATCGGAAATCCACGATTTTTTTTACACGCGGGCGAAGCCACGGGCAGAAGCTATATAGTTACATATTGCAGGGTGGTAGAGATTTCTTGCGGTTAGGAGCGCAGACAAAAAATTCCTCACATATTATTAAGGTTACGTAAATCTCAATTGCAATCTCCATACAAACGTCTTATTATGCAAAACCTACAGGCACAGAATAACCAGAAGGGAAGCTACCTAAGGAGGTCCAAAATTTATACCTATTCTGATAGGGTTGTCACCTGTTGCATGTGAAAAATTATGGGTAAAAATAAAAATATTATATACTAGTATATATCCCTAGTGATAGTAGGTACCTAGATACTTACTTTAGTAAAATAAATGAATTAAATACCTAGTTACTTAGGTACGTAGTAGATACTTACTAAAAGTAAGTGTGATAGCACATGCGTAGGTATCCCTAGTGACAGTACCTAGAGATACTTACTTACTTTAGTAAATTGAATGAATTAAGTACCTGGTTACTTAGGTAGGTAGTGACTAGTAAGTACCTACTAAAAGTAAGTGTAATAATAGCACATGCGTACATATGTACCCTAGTGATAGTAGGTACCTAGATACTTACTTTAGTAAAATAAATGAATTAAATACCTAGTTACTTAGGTAGGTATTACCACCTTGACTGTCTCGTTGGTCTAGCGGTTAGCACGTTCGACTGTGGATCACGAGGTCCTGGGATCGATTCCCGGGTCGGGCCAAAAAAAAAAAATGAGGTATTGGGTTTTTCTGTCAAGAAATTCTCAGTGCCAGCCCAGAGTTGGAAGTTGGCGGTGTTAGATACACCCCCGTGCCTCGGAGAGCACGTAAAGCCGTCGGTCCTGCGCCTAATCTCTCTCCGCGGGGTGATTACGTATCTCGCGATAGGTTTGCGACAGGCGTAAATTGCGCGATCATTGCTGTCAAACGTCACTTTTGCACACGTCAAATTGGTATTATCTAAAATTCCTTGACAGCAATACGACAGCGACAGCGGAGCAAAATGAAACGTCAAACTGCAACAACCTCTGCATTTGTCGCAAAGTGATTGTTAATTTGTTGTAAGTAATTATCAAGTACGTTTATTGTTTTTTTTAAATACATACATTTAACAAGCAATTTTATTAATTTTTGAAGTATCGATGGCATAAGTACATTCTGCGACAGGCGAGCAATAGACGTGCGATCGGCTTGCGTAATACGAAATCTAGTGACATTTTGCGACCGGTCGCGTAGTGGTCGCTGTCGCATTGCTACTGCTGTCGCGTTGCTGTTGCTACTGCAAAGTTTTACGGGTCGTGTCGCATTGGCGTCCCATCGAACTATGAGAGTGAGGGAATAGAGAGTGCACCTGTGTATGCGCACACACTTGTGCACTATAATATCTCCTGCGCAGATGGCTAGTCTCTGCCTCGGTTGAGATTGGCCGCCGTGGCCGAAATTCGGTCAGGACATTAGTAGGTGTGCACATGCGTAGGTATCCCTAGTGACAGTACCTAGATACTTACTTACTTTAGTAAATTGAATGAATTAAGTACCTAGGTACTTAGATAGGTACCTTAGATAGGCCCATCGAAATGGTCCATTGTGTACAGGAGCTATTTTAACTTACCTGGCAATGTTTTATCTAATTCTATTGAGTAGAATCTGATTTCCGTACCAGTGGTAGAGTCTTGACATAATATCATAAGTGGCACATGCTATCCTACAATAAATAAATTAATTTCATTTCAATTAATTTCATTTCATTAATTTTTTGTGTAGATAATATAATATTATGTAAAGGTAGGTATACTTACTTCACTTGATCTCTAGGGTACAAAAAAAAAGAAATATCCTTATTTTTTATATTGGAACTTAAACATACTGTACAATACTGAGGTATATCCCTTTCAGCAGGGAGGATTGTGAAAGAGACAAGAATATATTTAGACCTGTCATTTTAGTTTAGGTTTAGAGATTGTGTACAACAGAATTGGCCACAATGTCTAAACCATGTCTAAACTCTCGCCAATAACTCTCGCTAATAATTTAATGCGCACGCGTCACGACCACACGACAGCCTTGACGTTATTCCACTAACTGTTCACTAGCGGAGCGTCCGTGACAGCTCATGTGTGCGTGAGCGGCGCTATGTGTGAGTGTATTTACTGCGGGACGTTTGTAGGTAGCTTCCTCTCTGTTCCTTTTCTACTCGTGTGCTACAGGTACTCCCAATATTATTCACTACCAGTCCACTGAGTGAACTGGGTCATGACTCATGGTCCATAGGATGTTTTTGGATTAAGATCTTTCAAATTGCTGTCGCATTTATACTAGTAGTATACCTAGGTACATATACAAATAGGATACCTATACCTACTTCATCCGCGTTGATTTAGGTTTAAAAAAAGTTGAAATTACAATTGAAAATCCGTCCTTATTACAATCTCTTATTACAAATCAGTCACTCACGGTATTATAATTATTTTATACACGGTAGGTACTACAGATAACCTGGAAGTTCATATCATGTTCGTACACAATTTATATTATTACTTCGTATATTACAGCTTCATATACACAGACGATCTGTATACTGTGCACAGACAGTAAGTATGTTTATACAAGTCATTAAACCGTCTTCGGTTTAAGCAGTAAAAATTTATTGAGGTGTTTATTCTGTTGCCAATGTAAATAGGAAATTGCCGCGAGCGAGCCGCGTCCACAGTCCACACATATGATAAACGATACATTGGATACATTGACCGTAACAAGAGTACTATAAGGTCACATAGGAAATGCATGCGGCTCCAATGTAGCATACAATTGTTTTAATATTGAACATAATATTATTATGAATAAAATATCCGTTTTGTTGTTTGTCTCTTCTAGGTACTAAGAAAAGAGTGTTCTGAAATATGCGCATTTTGTCGCGCACGCGGATTAGCGAACCTCGTGATGCGTAAGATGCGTAGGATCCAGGGGCGTAGCTACCGCCGTATATGCCGTATCAATTATACGGGGCCCCCATGACACGGGGGCCCCCGATGTGCGTAAGCAAAAATTAACAAAAAAGTTTTTGTTTATTTCAGAAATGACAAAAGTCAAAAAATGTTGTCCATTTCAAAGTCAAAGTCAAAAAAAATTTAGAAAAAGTGACAGATAAATAATTATGATGAATAAATATTGCTTTTAATTTTATGCAAACATTTTTTTTCTTTTGCGAGAAATCCTTACCCTTCATAAGGGCCCCAAACAAATTTTTATACGGGGCCCCGCCAAGGTACGCTACGCCACTGGTAGGATCACAAGGTTTCATAAATTTCAGTATTGTGTATGGTGCCCGGAAGCTGAGTGCGACGACTCATTTTAGTGCTTAATTGGCCGTACGCAAGTCTCTAAAAGTCTAAACTAAACTAGAAAGGTCTAAATTAGTGCTATCCTATTCGCTAGGGAATATTCGAAAGTGGACTAAACTTATACCTGTTAGTTTAGTTACCAATGTTACAGAAGAGAACGTTTCTCAGTGGCTCTAAGTCTTGCGTGAGAGCATAACCAGGTTCTCTAATTTCAGTCTGCATATGGGCGGGATATACCTATTACCTACTCAAGAGCGAAGTCCGTGATCTTTTACACCGCGAATAAACTTTTGTACAACGTATACAACGCGATAGTGCTATAATTTTATAACACTAATCGTTTAAAAATTAAAAAAAACTTATGTTATTTGAAAGTATTAGGTTGTTTCAAGGGTCATAACTTTTGGCTTAGTTTTCGATTAATTTTTATAATAGAAATATCAGCCTAAAGGCTAAATTAGACGGTGCCCCGTTCATCGTTCGTTTTTGCGGTGAACGATGCACGATACGATATTCACTATGGCAAAGTGCCTGTAAACGATGAACGGTCGGTGTTTAGATGGTTTATTTTCTATGATTAACCGATGAAGCGTCGAAAATGAAAGCAAAAATCTCGAAAAATGAACCGTCTAATTTGGCCTTAATGTATTTGTATGAAAAAGCGCGTGTGTATATCTAACCTTAGGGTTAATGGGTCATTAAGAAGTTTTTTACCTTATATCCATGCTTAGCCGCGGCCACTTCCGACTGTATTTGGAGCCTCGTTTTTGTTAGGTCAAACGGATAAGTAGCTGGAATTAAAAAAAATGTAAATTTAAATTACTGAAACGAGAACTCGAAAACGGTCGACTTTACATATTAAGTAGTGATACCTACATATTTATCACTACATTTATTATACAAACGCCACGTTTCTGATAATCGGTACCTTTGTTAACTTACGAGTAGTTAGGTAAATCGGGTCGAGGCGTTTAGCATTTGGGGGTGACAAGAACAATACGTTCCAACCATAGATAATACATGGTTCCAACTTCCACTGCGTTAAGCTACGCCCTATTCGGGCATTGACAATGTACATAAGTAAAACTTCCATTCCATGATAGATCAATAAGTATTGAAAATGTTAGTCGTCTGGTGCATTATAATCTCCTCATATAGGTAAGATATAAATAAAATCGAATAAAAACTTCCTTTCTCAACTAACCATGTTTCCTATATAAGAAGCATCAAGTACGTACATACGTCGTATAAGACATAAGAGGAAGGAAGAACAAAATGCGGCTAACAGAATATGATAATTTTTGTTCGAAGCCTTTGCATGCAGGAAACAATACACTACACTTTATGGGGAATGAAACGTACAAGGCTTCTCGCAGAGTAGGGGAACGTACCCACACTTTTACCCGGTTCGATAGTAAAGCCATTACAACTCTGGCATGTTTTCAAAAAAATAATTGTCTCATGCGTAGGTACATAATACGCATTGCGTACATAAATAATCCATACTAGAATTATAAATGCGAAAGTGTACCTATCTGTCAGTCTAGATAGCTGTCTGTCTGTCTGTCTGTTATCTTCACGTGGCTCGATCGTAATAAATTGAAAATTTAAAAAACCCCCGACATTCGCCATTTTGTGGCGGCGGCCATCTTGGATTTGCAATAGTGCTATTCTGCTAGTCAAGCCCTTTCATTTGATACCCATATTGAGGGTGTTGTGATAAAATGTGTAATCCGCCATTTTGTAGCGGCGGCCATCTTGGATCGATTTTTATCAAACATAGCTAACAACACTCTCGACTAATTCACCTTTTAAACAAAGAAAACCGCATTCAAATCGGTCCACGCGTTTGAGCGCCCCAGGGGAACAGACAGACACACACACACACACACACACACACACACACACACACACACACACACACACACACACACACACACACACACACACACACACACACACACACACACACACACACACACACAGACACGTTAAACTTATAACACCCCGTCGTTTTTGCGTCGGGGGTTAAAAAGTTCTTGACGAAATAGGCCACTAAGCTGATCTACGCTTTTGTTTGCTGCCGACTCTTACGTAATCGTACTTAAAGAATATTTGCCATCTTCTCGGTAAAGACGGATGAGAAGGCTTTTAAGTCTGAGTATGCTGTATAGAAATGGTGCACTAAAAGCATATAGCAGGTACCTACTTAATGCTTTTGTTCGATAAGTGAAGCTCAACATCACAATCATTACTCTCTTTTCGTTTACATGGAAGTAAATCTGGTGGTGTCGATTTCTGCTAAGCATTCATAATCTATACTATATGAATACAGGATCTAGTACCTACCAGAGGAAATAATAATAATATCTGAACTTCTAAATTCTGAATATAAGTACTGTTCAGGCACATTTGTCTGCAGATTCCACTGCCTTGTTTTGAATACAAAAGGAGGGCCGGGACGGGACCACACATTCTTTTAGACAGGTACAACTACAAGCCTTACTTGCCATGTTTTCTCTATACCAAGGTGTATTATGCAAGACGTGAAGTGGAATAGATTATTGATAAAATATAAAAATCTCTTACACTAATTTTTACTCACGCTTTGCATAGTTAAGTTTCTTTTTTGTATTCTAGTCTATTCTTTTCTATAATAATTAATTTTTATATGACAACGTTTTATTCTATGACAACGGTTTGTTGTAGGACAATTTATTCTATGACAAGGGTTATTATTTTGAGCGTGAGATACATGGACATACCAGTCTCAGCCGCCCAGGCTCCCAGTACGGCCACGCCGTATCGAGCGGCCACGGAGTCGGTGGCCTTGGAGGCGGGGTGGTCGGCGTTGCGGAGGACGGGCATCTTCTCGCTTTATCACCTCGATATCAGCTCTCTTTTGTCCATAATACCTGGAAAAAAGTATTCTTAACATTTGTACACAATAACTTATCACTGTTATTATAAAACTAGTGGATCCGGCAGACGTCGTCCTGCCCGGTGACATACCGATAGCAGCGCCACCTACCAAGACCCGGTAGGTTACCTGTATCTACCCGGTAATTGTGTTTTCAAACCATGCACGAACCCATTGAAATATACATAAAAAAAAATATCCAAATCGGTCCAGCCGTTTAGAGGAGTTGGTGACAAACACACGTACAGAAGAAATATATAGGTACGGCTGACATAGTTTACCGTATCGACGGGAACATTAAATGTTTGACAGTTACGAAACCCATGAACATTTTGTATGGGAAAATGTTTTTCCTTTTATTTTATTTTTTCGTCAATTTTCCAATGTTTTAATAGTTATTCTGCTATTCGGGACGGAGGCAAATACAACTATGTAATCAAAAATTATGAAAATCGGTCCAGCCCTTCTCTAGTTATAAGTATTCGAACATACACGACTTTGTTTTATATATTAAGATTTTAATAATTTTGACCAGAAATGGACTCAAGGGATAATGTTCAAAAGCTGAACTTTTGACGCGGACGAAGGCACCTTCAGTTTCGTCCGCGTTAAAAGGTTTAATAAAATGTATTTTTTGCAAGCTGCACTTAAGTTTCTAAAAAAGTAGAGTAAATAGAATGGCCGTACGACGTTTTATATATGTCTGCCCAAGAAATATTTTCTGCCTTTTAAGGTCCTTTCATGGCTTACGTGCGTAGTTAATATGTACAGTGACGGAAAAATTACGTGTCACTACAACGGAATACATTTAAAACACTATAGGTACCTAAATAAATTCATGATCATTGATCATTTTCGCCAGACATTTTCGTTGCCAAAAGCGAACAGGCCATTCTATACGGAAAAAAAATCCGTCTACGCCTAAACATCACATTCACACAGCTTTTCGAGTGATTCGCAAAAAAAAAAACTTTCACCCAATTTATTATTTCAAGATTAAGTAGGTACTAGGTACCTATATTTTGATATAGATACGAGTCATAGGTAGTAGGTAAGACCTAAGTAGGTACATACCTACTCGTAAAATGAAACCATTAGCTTACAATGCTCACAATATTATGGTCGGAACGTGCAAAACTGTTCATGTTGATGTCGGTTAATAGCCATATCCTACTCGTATAGGTATCGATAACTGAAAGTCAAGGAGACACGATAACTAATCGATAACTGGGCGACCTTTTAGGTGAATTTTACTCGATACCTAGATACGTCTACCTACTTGTGAAAATAATGGATCAGGAAATGTACTGATTTAAGAATTAATGCATATTTTAAATACCAGCGTCCCTTTGGCTGCCTTCATATCTATGTACCTACCTACTTATTCGGTAAACGGGAAAAAAAATGTTACTTATACAAGCTCAAACTCCAGAATGGATAGATTCTCCTAAAATGGTAACATGATTCTATGTACATATATGATCTACACAGCTTTACAGCTAGTAATTTCTAAATAAAAATTCTAAATAAAATAAAATATTCTAAACACTTAATATTAGTACTTACTTAATCAAATATTTTGAAAAAAAAATTTTTTTGTCGCGTAACTTTGAAAATTGAGAGACCCCTCCAGTGGGACATCGTTGCAAAAAATCATTAAGATGTTTTAAACAGTTTTTTTGAAAAATATTAGGTAGGTTTACGAAATAATGACCGCCAATGTAATGTAGATATGCTAAAGTTATGATACCTAATACATTTTTCGTAGCCCTAAGCTACGACTAGATAGTAGGTACTAGATAGGTATCTACTTAATTTTTCCGTAAAAGTGACCAAGGTATTCACGGAAAACCGTTTTTGGCGACCTTTAACCTAATCTAATATTGTTTGCGGCACCCGGATCGATGGGGACTTTGACTCTATCTCGTACAACATCAAGGTTCATACCAAAATCTATATACTTTGTATCACATTTAAATTGTTTATCAATAAAAATATTCCATCTGTTTTCATCGGGAATTGAAAGTTCACATTAATTGAATGTCCAATGAGCAACGCTGCATTGTCATGTTCATTTTCCATAGCTAAACAATATGGGTCGAAGTCACTTAACCTCATATTAAAATGGCATTGTAATACTGAGAAACTGAGAAATTGAGAATTGAGATACTGTTATTACCGGGCTTTTCATATATTAATTATAGTAGCCCATAATAGTGGACTTACTGACCACTTACAAGTGGTTTCATAATATTATCACGATAGTAAAGTCATTAGGTATACAACCTTTGATATTACAATAAAATATTGATGATTGATCAACACTTATAAAAACGTTAATAGAGACCGTTGACGATTCGAGAGCTTTTAAAAACATAGGGTGGTGATACCAATAAATGACTGGGTACCAGTAGATGAACAAATCGCAGTTTTTAGTAGGTAGGTACCTAATAAATAATAATGCGTTTGTCATCCTACTTGATGGTTTGGCTCGCTTCTAGAGGGTGTCTTGAACCCTGAACATTTTGGAAGGCGGCCAGTTGCAAGAGGTTGCTGTAACGTTTATCATGTAAATATCTGCCCCATTTCATTTCTATACCTAGTTAACTAGCTGACTCACTCCGCTGATTCACGCTGGTGGAATTTCTGAAAATCCTTTCATAGTGGAGCTATACCACACGTTACAGAGAAATGCAGGCATAATCTCAAGTTTCCAGGCCCAGCGATTTTGAGTCGTATGTATCCTACACTGTACCTACTACCTACATGCGTTATGTCAGTCAATCAGTTTCTCCTTTTATATTGAAAATGAAAATTTATTACTATTTAATACTTGATGTTCTTATATCATTACATAGTATAAAACAAAGTCGCTTTCTCTGTCCCGTACCTATGCTTAAATCTTTAAAACTACGCAACGGATTTTGATGCGGTTTTTTTAAATAGATAGAGTGATTCAAGAGGAAGGTTTATAAGTAGAAAAATTGGACCCGGTAGGTGGCGCTAATAGCGGGCAGAACGACGTCTGCCGGGTCCGCTAGTATATTTATATTTAGCAAATAAAACATATCACTGATACCTACGTCTATAGAGAAACTGTCCTTTATTTTAATACGCAACACCAACAACTTTCTTGCGTCGTACAAGTCAATGATTTCGTCTTTAATTCATTAAAAGGCTTCATACATTTTGATGATTAGTACTGAAGCTATTTTACTAGTGGACTCGGTAGGCCGAATTTATCCTGCTACAGACCTCACCAGCAAAAGTTTTATTTAGTCACGCCATTCACTGGATCCAATTTTAGCTAAGAAGTAAGAACCATCCAGAAAAATGCATCAAAATCGGTCAAGCCGTTTAGAGAATTATGAATACTCGCAAGTAGTACACCAAGCCGGTTCAACAGCACAGCCCCACACGTTTTCCACTGGTGTATTCTTATATAAAAAAACAAAATTCCGTCAGTTGCCACCCCCAAGCCGATTCAACAGCAATTTGATCAGATTGTTCATAAAAAAGTGCGCTCGCGACCCTACCTGCCGGTATGCGGTCCATGACAAAAGCGCAGGTACCTGAGGCAGGCAACCCTTACGTACACGCAGGTAGTAGACCCTGCGGCAACTATGGGCTCTTGCTTTGTTATGGTTTGCATTATTACCCGACTTCATATAAAAGTGTATTACGAGCTATGAGTTTATCTTGTTATTTCATGATAATTATAATGAATGAAAAATAGAATTTTATATTTATTTATTTATAGATTTAAATATGATTACTAGCTAATGTATGTTATACAAGCAATGCGAACAATTTCAATTTCAACTAACCTAACCTTTATAGTTCTTATTATTCACTATTTAATTAATTACAAAGAAAATATACTCGAACTTAACTGTCGAGGAATCGAACCCAAGACACACTCAATTATAAGACCGCCTACTGGCAGTGGTCAGTTTGTCCATAAATTCATTTCACAAGTATAAATTGAAAATTTAAAAAACCCCTGACATTCGCCATCTTGGATTTGCATACTGCTATTCTACTAGTCAAACCCTTTCATTTGATACCCATACTCTTGAAACGCGGCTGTCGAGCCGGCTCGACAAAAACATGTCTCCCTCTGTTGCGGCTGTCGGACCGCCTCGACAAGACTATGTTATCCTAGTTTAAACCTTATAGTTAAAATTATTAAGAGAGTTGTGAAAAATATGTAATCTGTCATTTTGTAGCGGTGGCCATCTTGGATCGATTTTCATCAAATATAGCTAACAATACTTTTAATTAATTCACCTTTCAAACAAAAAAAACCGCATTCAAATCGGTTCACCCGTTTGAGCGCTATGGGGAACAGACACACACACACACATTATTTGCCCGACCTGGGAATCGAATCTGGGACCTCGCGATCTGCAGTCGAATATGTTAATCACAAGACCAACGAGTCAATTACATCATAACTTACTTGCACGTTTCAAAGAATTTACCCTAATAATAGAATAATTTATAGCTCTATGCACGAATCTACCTGTTCGATTTTTTTCTCCATTAGATTTATGCATTTTACGATCTCACCAACCCCTTGACACGCACAAACTTGTCTGATTTTTTATTACTCTTTTATTTATGATCCCATTATCTTCGGGCAGGTATGTAGACACGAAAAAATATTGCGCGCAGGTGCAAAGCATGTTGATGCAAGTCTAAAATCATGTGTATAATAAGAAGGCTCCATCCAATTTTTCTAACACAAGTTTACCCAGTGCCACATCGTTAGGATCTCAGTGTAAAATAAGTCTTAAATATTACTTAGCAGTCTAGAGTCATTGTGTTGTGAACCTGCATAGTCATCATGACGGTAAGTGTGTTGCACCAGTTATTTAAATAATGATAGCTTAAAATATTTTTTAATTACAAAAACCCGGGGGGCATGCCAAAATTGCTCTAAAAAGCCAACAGTTCAAATCATTTATAAGGCTTAACCATATTGTGATAATAAACCCTCGTAGTTTTAGTTTTAAGTTTTCGTGAGTAATTATCACCATTAAGTGTATCACTTTCATGTTCTTAAATTGACGTTCAAAAAGTGTACAGTTTACTAATTTTGAATAAAGTTTATTTGACTTGACTTTGTAACTAACATCTTGATTCGTTAGTAATGGACTACTTTTATAAATTGAAGTTAATTTAATTATTTTATGTTATTTTATTAGTTGAAATACCATCTTTTTATTTCAGGACTCGCAGAATGATGAATTCACCTATAAACATTACTACTATCCACTCAATGTGTCAGACGATCAAGATGCGAGTGATTGTGTGTCAAATAATAAAAAGACTGCTTCAAAAAAGAGCAAAACAATGGAACAAAACAATATAGATGTATTTTTTGAACAACCAAAAAAAAAGAAGAGAACTACTATTTCTTCAACGGTAGCGCAAGCGACTGAAGGAGGTCTATCGTATATCTCATCCAATGATGGTGATGGTGCCAGTGCAACTCATCTCATCAAAATAGATGTCTATGACATGAAGAATCTGAAAGGGGTTTCACCTCTTGAGTACTGGAAACATGCAGATTTACGATTAAAGTACTACGCGAATTCAGACGCTGATAAATTTTATCACGCCACTCGAGATATTATTTACAACATAACAAAGCAGATCGCAGGAAGAAATGATTGTAAAAAATATTTTGTCGACAGAGATGTCAAGCAATAAAAATAGCTATAAATTATTCCATCGTAAAAAATATAACTATTTAAAAGATAACATCGTTGCCTGCTGCAAATAAATAACAAAGTTAGTAACCCAGGTCACTTAACGTAAATATATTTCAAAATAATATGTACTCTCCCTACTATTTTGCCTGTGAACACAGCCGAAACAAATTATAAAAGAGTCCTGTTCTAACACACTCAAGTCATATTCCATCTCGCCATCTACAACAATGCTGTGTCAATTGTGTGCCTTTAACGACTCTGTTGACGATGAAGAATTGCTGGCAAATTGTGAAGAAGCAGAATTGAACGCTAAGTTAGTTAACATATGTGTGGAAGTCGAACGAGATCAAGTTTATGCGTGAGTATTTTTTATCCATCATTTTTTTTCTCCATGAACAGTGTTTATTTTAATCTATTATATCCCAAACGGTTGATCGAAGATAAGGTGCATGACTATAATTTTTTATTAATGTAACGGCCACCATCCCATACACCCTCATCCCCTGACTAGTTCAAACTTGTTTAAACACAACGCTGATGGGGAGGGGCTATTTACGTATAAATACTCGGCTTTATTGTTAGCTACACTCATTCAGAGCGAAGTTGTGATAGAAAAATATTAATCATGGAAGCTTTTTCCAATGATGAAATAAGTGTATTTACTAAATCATTTGTGCTAAATAAGATGCACCGATACATACGGTTGTGGTATATCTCTGAAAAACTACCTAGATGGATGTTAGATGACCCAGAGATTAAACCGTTTTATACACCATGTAGTGGTCATCGTATCTCCATTTGTCCTCTTTCGGATGAAATTGACGGTGTATTTTCTATGAAAGCATATTGTAATATGTGTGCTACAAATGGTAAATATTTAAATAAAGATTAGTGTAACGTTTTGTTTTATAGAAAATATGTTTTTATAATTCTATTTTTATTTTTCAGTTCAAAGCAAACTGGAGCCGGAGTGAAAAGAGAGGCTACTGCAGTCACACAGTCTACGAGTAAGCGACCATGTTCTCAAGAACCTTCTACATCTACGGGGTTTTTAACGACATCAAGATCAGTGGAGGAAGAATCGTCCTCATCTGTAAGTTCTACAAAATATCATAGTGTCGAGTGTCCTTACTGTAAAATAAATGTTAGTCAAAAGTACTATACCAACCACCTTAAAAGCAAGAAACATATGAATAATGTACTTCTTAATAGTTCGGTACAAAACTTAACCAACGTGCAATTAATAGAAAATGCTTTTGGTCGACGGATAGCAACATACAGGATTTCCAATAATAATTCAGAATTTGAGACGCCTGAAGCTTTTTTAAATTCCATTAAAAATACTGTTCATGACTTGCTTCATACGCTTTTAAAAGAGCACACTTTTATTAAAGTTAACTTCATTTTAAACGGGGACTTTATTCAAGCATCAAAAAATTTAGAAAATTCATTTGACTTTCAAACGTGTAACTATACATTCTGTTTAGGTGATGAAATTAATACCATTTACTCGGATTTATTAGCTGAAACTTCGAGTAAAGTTTGTAATTTTGAAAAGAAAGATAGTGGTTGGAGTCTTAAAAAAATAAATTATGTGGATTTAAATATAAATAAATTAAACCCGTTAAAAGGGAACTCTTATATAGATTTACCAATAGATATCAAACATAAACATGCTATTATTAATGTAAAAAATAATGACAATAGATGCTTTCAATGGGCTATACTTTCCGCTTTGTATCCAGTCAAAGTGAATGCAAACAGAGTGACTTCATATATATCGAAACAAAATTCTTTAGATTTTACAAATATTTCATTTCCAGTACAATTAAAAGATATCAGTAAATTTGAGACATTAAATAATATTAGTATAAATGTTTTTGGACTTGAACATGACACAAAAAGCAATTCTACGAAGATTATTGGTCCTCTCTATTTCACAAAATCTCGAAAACATAAACACATAAATTTATTATACATAAATAATGGTTCTAATGGTCATTATTGTTATATAAAAAATCTTTCCAGGCTAGTTGGCCAACAATTGAACAAACATCACCACGCCACATTTATTTGCGATGGTTGCTTACTATATTTTCAATCGGAGAGTAAATTAAAATCACATCAAAAGTTTGATTGTAATCATATTAAAACTGATATGCCCGATATCGCGAAAGCTAAATTAACATTTAATAAATATGAAAGAAAGCTCAAATTGCCTTTTGTTGTTTACGCAGATTTTGAAGCATTTCTAAATCCTATACAAGGATGTGATAATGATCCAACTACCTCATACACAACAAATTTTCAAAAACATGAAGTATATAGCTTTGGATACTATATCAAATGTACATTTGATGATAGTCTATCAATATATAAAACATATACAGGTACTGATTGTGCCAATGTGTTTATGGAGACCTTAAATGATGATATAAAACGAATTTATGATGAGCATTTAATTGAAGTTAATCCACTGCCTCTAACGATAAATGACAGCGAAAAATTATCTGCAATATCTACATGTCATATATGTGAAAAAGAATTAAAATCGGATCGTGAAATAGCATATAATAAATACACTGGATTTTTTGTAGGTGTCTGCCACAAAAGTTGTAGTAAAAAGTTAGAAACTCCTCAAGTTATACCGATAATTTTACATAACCTTAGTAACTACGATGCTCATTTCATTGTGCATGCATTGAATTTCTCAGAAGGTGCAATAAATGTCATACCTCAAAATAAAGAACGATATATTTCGTTTTCAAAAAAGACACAAATCACGAACAAACAAATTGAATTGAGGTTTATTGATTCTTTTAAATTTTTATCTAGTAGTCTAGAATCGTTAACAAATAATTTAAATGATGAAGATTTCATCGAATTGCGAAGAAATTTTCAAAGTGAAAAAGATATTTATTATTTAAAACGTAAAGGTGTATACCCATACGAATATATGACATCATTTGACTCCTTAAATTTAACATCACTTCCAACACAGGATCAATTTTTCAGCACACTTACAAACAGTACTATTTCAAATGAAGATTATAAACATGCTAGAGATGTTTGGAATCATTTTAAATGTCTTAATATGAGTGATTACTCTGATTTATACCTGAAAACGGATGTGTTACTTTTAACAGATATATTTGAAAATTTTAGAAATGTTTGTATTAAAACTTATGATTTAGATCCTGCTCATTATTATACAGCACCAGGTCTTAGTTGGGATGCAATGTTAAAGTACACACAAATAACATTAGATTTATTAACAGATTTTGAAAAAATTGCATTCGTAAAATCAGGTATACGCGGCGGTGTTTCACAGTGCAGTAACCGCTATGCACAAGCTAATAATAAGTACATGTCAAATTTTAATGAGAAAATTCAATCATCTTATCTCGCATACTTAGACGCTAATAATTTATATGGTTGGGCTATGTCTCAATACCTTCCTACGGGTGGATTTGAATGGGTAAATTGTGAGACTAATTTCAACATACCGATTGATTCTGATGTGGGTTATATTCTAGAAGTAGACTTAGAATATCCCGAAGCTTTACATGACTTACATACCGATTTTCCTCTTTGTCCAGAGAATATACTTGTTGGAGGGAGTAAAACTTTAAAATTAGTTCCAAATCTATTCGATAAAACTAAGTATGTAATTCATTATAGAAATCTTATACAGTGTCTAGAAATGGGTTTAAAACTAAAAAAAATTCATCGGATTTTAAAATTCAATCAAAGTCCTTGGCTACAAAAATATATTGATTTAAACACACAGTTACGTACATCTGCCCAATCTGATTTTGAAAAGGATTTCTATAAGTTAATGAATAATTCAATATTTGGGAAAACAATGGAGAACATTGAAAAACGTGTAGATGTCAAACTATGTACACATTGGGAAGATAAGGGAAAATCTGTTGGTGCTCAAAAACTTATTGCGAGACCTGAGTTTCATAGTGTCTCAATATTTTCGGAAAATTTGGTTGCTATACAATTGAAAAAAACTAAATTACTTTATAATAAACCTATTTACTTAGGATTTTGTATTTTAGATATTTCTAAAACTCTTATGTATGATTTCCATTACAAATATATGAAAAAGAAATATGGCTCAAGTTGTAAAATGCTTTATACAGACACAGATAGTTTCATATATCAGATTTTTACTGATAACTTTTATGATGACATTAAACCTGACTTAAATAAATACTTTGATACTTCGGATTACCCCTCTAATAATAGTTTTGATATTCCTCAGACAAATAAAAAAAAAATTGGTTATTTTAAGGATGAAAATAATGGTACCATTATGACTGAATTTGTTGGTTTGAGATCAAAAGTGTATGCTTTTAATACACAAAATAAATTCACTGCTAAAGCAAAAGGCGTAAACAAATCGGTTACCAAAAATTTAAAAATTAAGAATTATAAAACAGTTTTATTTGAACAAAAAAATGAGTTATGTGAAATGTATAGATTCAGATCGATAAAGCATATAATATTTACTCAAAAAAATAATAAAATATCATTATCACATTCAGATACTAAACGGTTTTTAATTAATAACTCTACCAACACTTTAGCTTGGGGTCATTACAAAATAAAGTCGATTACTAATGATTTGCGGTAAGACTCGATGTTATTTTTTAAGTAAGTAGTATAATGTATAGATGTATCTTTAAGTTATAAATTGTATAGAAAATTAAGATATAATTATAAATAAATGTATACTTAAATCAATGTCTTATTACTTTATTCCCCATTTCTATATCTAATTCAACTGAAACTACACGTATTTTTGAAGATGTATCACTTTCTCCATCCATTTACTGCTATAGTTGCCGGACCGAGTGGATGTGGTAAATCACATTTTGTGACAAATTTCTTGAAACACTGTAATGATATATGCAATACACGATTTTATCAAGTTTTGTGGTGTTACGATGAAATGCAGCCTCTATACAATCTAGAAAATGTAACTTACATTCAAGGAATTCCTGAAATGAGTATGTTTGATGGAAAACATCCTCGATTAGTCATAATTGATGATCTTATGAGGGAGTCAGATGGTCGTGTTGTTGATATTTTTACTAAAGGTAGTCACCACAGAAATTTAAGTGTATTTTATATCACACAAAATCTTTTTCATGAAGGGAAAGGGCAACGAGATATTTCTCTAAATACAAGTTACATAATTTACTTTAAAAATCCCAGAGACCGAACACAAATTCGTCATTTAGCACGTCAAGTATTTCCCGAGAATTCAAAGTTTGTTGAAGAGGCTTATAAAGATGCCACTACAGAACCTCATGGTTATTTAATGATTGATTTAAAGCAAAATACAAATGATTCATGTCGTTTTAAAACTAAGATTGATAATACTTCTAATGATTGTGTAGTATACATCCCTAAAAAGGGGTTTAAATATGGTTTGCATGACTCAATTCTTGTCAGTAGCAAATAATGGTTGAAGGAAGCACTACGCAAGACACGAAAAAGTTGAGGTGTGCATTACAAACATTTAAACCAAAATATCGTAAAATTTTACTTCGCTCTCTTAAGAAAGAAGAAATTAATCGTGTTTGTGAGTATATCAAAGAAATATTTAAAGAAAATACCCCCAATAAAGAGACAAGAGAATCGTCTGTAAAATTGAATTGCTTCTTTTCTACAAAGTTAATATAAATATGTATTCAGATTCACTGTAAAACAATGTCTGCACGAGTAAAAACACACAAAAATTTACTAAAGGCTTTACACACACTTCAACCAAAATTCCGAACAGCCTTATTGAAAGTTTGTAAGGACGAGGAAATTAATTGTATTTGCGAGTGTATTTTTAATATACTAAATGGTAAACTACCTTTAAAGGATTGTGAGAAGACTAAGTTAAAAAAACACAAAACTATTCTCAGAAAATTGATAAAGAAAGGGGGAAATAAATCACGAAAACGTATTATCATTCAAAAAGGAGGAGCATTTCTGCCTATTATTTTGGGAGCTGTTTTAAATGGGCTGTTTAATTTAATATAAAAATGGAACACGCAAAAAAAATGGTTCTTATTGAACCAGAGGTCATTGAAAGACTAAAATCAAGAAATATTGCATCTGACGATTCTTTGTCAAGATTAGATAAAGAAATGCAAAAAATACTGAAAAGTAAACTAGATGATCGTGAAAAATGGACGTTATACACGCAAATTTTACAAAGATATCTCCATATTACCGAAGGAGAGAGAAAACCAATTAAATTACCAGTCACTCTAGAGGACGATCGAAACTATGACAATAACAGTATATTTAAAAAGGAAATGAAAGACAATGATTCAGCAGTTAATGCGGAATCAGATGATGATAAGCACGTACTTGGGCTACCGATTGAAATTTTATATACCCCTACTTATATAAACAAACTTATACCGAAAACGTATAGAAAAAAAGGTGAAATATTGTTAAATACTCTGTTAAACAATAAAGAAAAAATTAGCTGGAAAAAGGATGGATTGATAGTCGTAGATAATGAAGTTGTAGATGGTAGTAATATAGTGGATCTAGTGAATTATACTCTAAGACCATTAAAACGCCCCAAGCCTAATGGATGGGAAAAATTTATCCAAACTATAAAAGGTATAGGGGTTCCCTTAATATGTATTGGTAACCCTCAAGCTTCTGAAAATATTAGTAATATATCACCAAAATCCAGAAGACATAGTTCTCCAATTGATGATAAAAGTCCAAAAACTTTAACATCATACAAACTAAGGAAAAAACAGGACGTTTGGGAAAGATGGAATCCATATTAGACATCAAAGATATATATTACGATGTGTCCAATCCTGCTGGTTATGGAAGCGCAGAGAAATTATCAAGAGCATTAAAAGGTAAAATGAATAGAAAGCAAGTGAAAGAATGGTTGCAAGCTCAGGAAACTTATACATTACATAAGCCTGTGCATCGAAAATTCCCCCGGAATAAATATATATTGTCTAATCTTAATGAACTTTGGCAAGCAGATTTAAGTGATATGCGTACTTATTCTCAATATAATGAAGGTTTTAATTATATTCTTTGTGTTATTGATGTTTTTAGTAAATACGCTTTCGCTAGAGCCCTAAAAAAGAAAAATTCTGAAAGTATAAAACAAGCATTTGAAAGCATATTTACTGAAGCTAATGCAACTCCCACCCACTTACAATCAGATAAAGGTACCGAATTCGTATCAAAAGATGTTAGACAATACTTTAAAAGTAAAAATGTAAATTATTACACAACCAACAACCCAGATATTAAAGCAAGTGTAGTTGAAAGATTTCAGAGGACATTAAAAACTAAAATGTGGCGTTATTTTACACATAAAAATACCTATACTTATATTAATATTTTACAAGATTTACTCTATTCTTATAATCATAGCTTCCATTCAAGCATAAAAATGTGTCCATTTGAAGTTAATTTTAATAACATTATGACAGTTTGGAATAATTTATATGGAAACATAAATAATAAAATCAGTGCTATACCACAGTCTAAGTTTTCGATTGGAGATCATGTAAGAATAACAAAATATAAGCACATTTTTCAAAAAGGATATGAGACAAATTGGAGTGATGAAATATTTATTATAACTGGTATAAAAAATACCATGTCCAGAGTAGTATATACTCTTAAAGATCTTCAAAGTGAACCTATTGTTGGTACTTTTTATGAGAATGAATTACAAAAAGTTACATATAGCCCCACCACTCAATATAAAATTGATAAAATACTACGGTCTCGCTACTCAGGTAACAGAAAAGAAGTACTTGTCAAGTGGAAAGGTTATCCTGATAAATTTAACAGTTGGATTTTAGAATCCAGTCTTAATCAGATAGGATGATGGAAGACAATTTTTATTTAACTTTACTTAGTAATAGTTCAATGGAATACTTCCCGGAAAACACAACGACCATGTTCTCAACAAAATTACCAAAATCACTTATTTTGGAAGGAGAATGGCACGTTGGAGTTGTTGAATTTCAATATCCTTGCACTATGTATACGGTTCGAGATTATGAAAATGTTATTTATACATCAAAGTGGATTACAATACCCGATGAAGATATAAGTTCATTAGTGCACTATAGAAACCGTATTCCTGTCATGAATTATGATAGCATTGATCATATTGTAGCTGAATTAAATAAAAATACCGATGCTGGAATAATGTTTAATTATGATGAAATAAAGAAGCAAGTATCGGTATTATGTACGAATACCTTCATTGATGTACTTAAGTTGTCAACAAAGTTATGTTTACAACTCGGTTTTGAACCAAATACAAACCTAATTCAAAATAAAACTGGAACATATCCTTATAATTTAAAATTAGGATTGCCATCTCAGTTGTTCATTTATTGTGATATAATAGAGCCACAGATTGTTGGAGATGTTATGGCCCCTCTTCTCAGAATCGCACCACTAGATCCAACAGTCTATGTATACGGGGCTAATAAAATGCATATTTTTTCACCACCTCATTATGTACCTGTCATGCGTAGAGAGTTCGATGTGATAGAAATAGATATAAGAACGAGTACAGGTCGAAAAGTACCATTCCAGTTTGGGACCACATGTATTAAAGTACATTTTAAGAGAATCAAGTGAAAACGTGTATTTAAAATGTCGTGCCCGTACTTACATTATTATTCTCATCAAGCTGGTACTGGTATTGGTGCAATTTATAAAGGTGCACCTTATCAGCGAGGTCATGGTATTGGTAGTTTTTTGGGTGGACTATTCAGATCTGTTCTTCCACTTTTGAAAAGTGGTGCAAAAGTTGTGGGTAAAGAAGCTTTGAATGCTGGTGTGGGTCTATTATCTGATATGTTAAATGTGCAACCTATGGATGAATCTATCAGATCACGTTTAAAAACAGCAACTTCAAATCTAAAACAAAAAGCTGACAAAAAAATTGATTCAATAATGAGAGGATCAGGATATAAAATTAGACGACAAAAAAGGAAACGTATCACTCCTAAGAATACTCTCAAACGGAGCGGTACTAAGAAAATTAAACAGAGTAATATTCAAGATATTTTTCATAAAAGTTAAAATTAAATAATGTCATTTTTACATCATAACTCCTGTGAATGCGTAAAATCTGAGTTGGATTTGTTTGCTTTACCATCAACTCAAACTAGTATTGAGGGAGGACAGTGGATTCATTACAACCCTATTTCATCGTTGACCGATGATGGACCCATTGAGTTTTTAGTACCTGGAAATGGAGATGATTACATTGATTTATCTCATACCCTACTTCACATAAAAGCTAAAGTTCAGAATGCTGATGCAACTAGCATTTCGGCGACGACTAATGTTGCTCCAGTTAATAATTGGCTACACTCACTTTTTAGTCAGGTTGACATATATTTAAATCAAAAGCTCGTATCACCTCCAAACAACACTTATGGGTATCGAGCTTACATCGAGACTTTGCTTAATTATGGTGCGGCTGCTAAGAAATCTCATCTTACTTGTGGCCTTTGGTATAAAGATACAGCCTCAAAAATGGATTCATGTGATGCTTCAAATCAAGGATACACAAAAAGAGAAGAATTAGCAAAGGAAAGTCAAACTATTGAAATGATTGGCCACATACATGCTGATATTTTTAATCAAGATAAGTTTTTAATCAATGGTGTCGAAATGCGTCTAAAACTAGTACGTTCTAAAGATACTTTTAATCTTATGTGTTCAACAGCAGATAGTAAATTCAAAGTGCATATATCTAGTGCTAGCCTTGTAATGCGCAAAGTTCGAATCAATCCCAGTGTATTAATTGCACATGAGAAAGTATTAGCTACTACAACTGCAAAATATCCTGTCACTCGTGCTGAAGTTAAAGTCTTAACGATTCCGTCAGGGATTCAGGGAAAAATGCTTGATAATGTATTTTTAGGACAAATTCCCAAAAGATGTATAGTTGGTTTCGTAGGAAATTCGGCCTTTAATGGATCTTTAAATACAAACCCTTTTAATTTCGGTAATCACGGACTTAACCTGTTTGGTTTGTATGTTGATGGCCAATCTATACCATCAAAAACATTAACACCCTCTTTTGATAATAATATGTTCACGAGTGCATATCATACTTTATTCTCTGGAACAGGAATTCATTTCTTGAATGATGGAAATGACATCTCTAAGGAGGAGTATAATAATGGATATTGTCTGCTTGCCTTTGATTTAACTCCCGATTTATCTGCTAATTCAAACTCCCACTGGAATCTCATAAAACGGGGTAGTGTAAGATTTGAAGTTCGATTTGAAAGAGCTCTAACTACAACTCTTAATTGTATTGTATACGCAGAGTTTGACAATGTAATTGAAATTAATAAAAATCGAGATGTTAGTTTAGACTACAATAGTTAAAAATGAATATAAATGTGGGTATTTAATTTTTGAGTCATTTGTTAACCACTCATTCAATCAAGAAGATTATCTTATTTGCTTTTAAATTTATTTCTATTTAAGTTTTCAATGAATACCACTGAGATTGGGAAATATTTAAACATAATCGATCCAAATATTCACTTCAATGTTTTTGCAGCAAATAAGATACCGATATATTTAACACCACCGGCTTATTTAATTTCCAATTTAGATCCCGATACAAAACCTGGATCTCACTGGGTAGCAATATACGTGGATACTAATGGTGTCGGTGAATATTTTGACTCGTTTGGTCGAAAACCAATGGATTATCATGAAATGTTTTTGAAAAACAACTGTAAGAAGTGGAGTCATAATAATAAAGTACTTCAGAACTATTTCAGTCCATTTTGCGGAATGTATTGTTTAGTTTATATATATTTCAAATATAACAACATCTCAATGTCACAATTTCTTAATATATTTTCTGATAATACTTTGTATAATGATCAACTTGTACAATATATGTTTATGACTTTATTTTTAAGGTAATGAAATAAAAAATATTGTTTTGAATAACTATTGTTTTATTTACATGAAATCTTACATACCATTTCTTAAAAATAAATCTTAAAGTAACGATAACTTAAGTGTACACTGTGATGAGAACGAATGGAGTGAATCTTGCTCAGAGTCTTCATAGTCTGTTGCTGGTATTCGTATTCCAAATAGAGCATCTTCCCTCTCAATGAATTCAACCGGGCTGTAGAGACTTGGACTTGGACTGGAATAATGATTTTCATCTTGTGAGAACGAATGGAGTGAATCTTGCTCAGAGTCTTCATAGTCTGTTGCTGGTATTCGTATTCCAAATAGAGCATCTTCCCTCTCAATGAATTCAATCGGGCTGTAGAGGCTTGGACTTGGACTGGAATAATGATTTTCATCTTGTATGTCTTCCCACAACTCGATCTCGATGTCCTCAAAAATGAGTGTATTTTCCTCTTCCACTTCTTCACATAGTGAAACCATTTCTTCATCATAAATGGTCTCGTTTAGTTCACACAATTGAGACGACATTGTATGGTTTGACGTAGTGAAATAGAATATGAAGTTCGTCTCTCAGGGCAAAACACTTTTATACTTTGCTCTGTGGACAAAGGTGGGGGACTCGGTTTAGGAATTTATTAAAAACTCATGTGTATGCGTCCATCATTAGGAATCCGTCTAAACATCTTTTAAATAGTTATATTTTTTACGATGGAATAATTTATAGCTATTTTTATTGCTTGACATCTCTGTCGACAAAATATTTTTTACAATCATTTCTTCCTGCGATCTGCTTTGTTATGTTGTAAATAATATCTCGAGTGGCGTGATAAAATTTATCAGCGTCTGAATTCGCGTAGTACTTTAATCGTAAATCTGCATGTTTCCAGTACTCAAGAGGTGAAACCCCTTTCAGATTCTTCATGTCATAGACATCTATTTTGATGAGATGAGTTGCACTGGCACCATCACCATCATTGGATGAGATATACGATAGACCTCCTTCAGTCGCTTGCGCTACCGTTGAAGAAATAGTAGTTCTCTTCTTTTTTTTTGGTTGTTCAAAAAATACATCTATATTGTTTTGTTCCATTGTTTTGCTCTTTTTTGAAGCAGTCTTTTTATTATTTGACACACAATCACTCGCATCTTGATCGTCTGACACATTGAGTGGATAGTAGTAATGTTTATAGGTGAATTCATCATTCTGCGAGTCCTGAAATAAAAAGATGGTATTTCAACTAATAAAATAACATAAAATAATTAAATTAACTTCAATTTATAAAAGTAGTCCATTACTAACGAATCAAGATGTTAGTTACAAAGTCAAGTCAAATAAACTTTATTCAAAATTAGTAAACTGTACACTTTTTGAACGTCAATTTAAGAACATGAAAGTGATACACTTAATGGTGATAATTACTCACGAAAACTTAAAACTAAAACTACGAGGGTTTATTATCACAATATGGTTAAGCCTTATAAATGATTTGAACTGTTGGCTTTTTAGAGCAATTTTGGCATGCCCCCCGGGTTTTTGTAATTAAAAAATATTTTAAGCTATCATTATTTAAATAACTGGTGCAACACACTTACCGTCATGATGACTATGCAGGTTCACAACACAATGACTCTAGACTGCTAAGTAATATTTAAGACTTATTTTACACTGAGATCCTAACGATGTGGCACTGGGTAAACTTGTGTTAGAAAAATTGGATGGAGCCTTCTTATTATACACATGATTTTAGACTTGCATCAACATGCTTTGCACCTGCGCGCAATATTTTTTCGTGTCTACATACCTGCCCGAAGATAATGGGATCATAAATAAAAGAGTAATAAAAAATCAGACAAGTTTGTGCGTGTCAAGGGGTTGGTGAGATCGTAAAATGCATAAATCTAATGGAGAAAAAAATCGAACAGGTAGATTCGTGCATAGAGCTATAAATTATTCTATTATTAGGGTAAATTCTTTGAAACGTGCAAGTAAGTTATGATGTAATTGACTCGTTGGTCTTGTGATTAACATATTCGACTGCAGATCGCGAGGTCCCAGATTCGATTCCCAGGTCGGGCAAATAATGTGTGTGTGTGTGTCTGTTCCCCATAGCGCTCAAACGGGTGAACCGATTTGAATGCGGTTTTTTTTGTTTGAAAGGTGAATTAATTAAAAGTATTGTTAGCTATATTTGATGAAAATCGATCCAAGATGGCCACCGCTACAAAATGACAGATTACATATTTTTCACAACTCTCTTAATAATTTTAACTATAAGGTTTAAACTAGGATAACATAGTCTTGTCGAGGCGGTCCGACAGCCGCAACAGAGGGAGACATGTTTTTGTCGAGCCGGCTCGACAGCCGCGTTTCAAGAGTATGGGTATCAAATGAAAGGGTTTGACTAGTAGAATAGCAGTATGCAAATCCAAGATGGCGAATGTCAGGGGTTTTTTAAATTTTCAATTTATACTTGTGAAATGAATTTATGGACAAACTGACCACTGCCAGTAGGCGGTCTTATAATTGAGTGTGTCTTGGGTTCGATTCCTCGACAGTTAAGTTCGAGTATATTTTCTTTGTAATTAATTAAATAGTGAATAATAAGAACTATAAAGGTTAGGTTAGTTGAAATTGAAATTGTTCGCATTGCTTGTATAACATACATTAGCTAGTAATCATATTTAAATCTATAAATAAATAAATATAAAATTCTATTTTTCATTCATTATAATTATCATGAAATAACAAGATAAACTCATAGCTCGTAATACACTTTTATATGAAGTCGGGTAATAATGCAAACCATAACAAAGCAAGAGCCCATAGTTGCCGCAGGGTCTACTACCTGCGTGTACGTAAGGGTTGCCTGCCTCAGGTACCTGCGCTTTTGTCATGGACCGCATACCGGCAGGTAGGGTCGCGAGCGCACTTTTTTATGAACAATCTGATCAAATTGCTGTTGAATCGGCTTGGGGGTGGCAACTGACGGAATTTTGTTTTTTTATATAAGAATACACCAGTGGAAAACGTGTGGGGCTGTGCTGTTGAACCGGCTTGGTGTACTACTCTCGCACACCGGAATTACGTATGCATATGAAGATTATTAGATAATAGTGTTAAAATATCTCATATTAAAGTCTATTGAAGCACGATATTAAAGTAAATAGGTAGGTAAGTAGGTTTGTAGTAGGTTGTTGTTCCTTTATATCAATTGAAGCATTATATCAAATCAAATAATACTTACGTTGCGAATTATATTGTTAGTCTGAATATGTAGGCCTATCGAATCCATTCCCTGGTTGAATAGGTCTTTTCGCAGCGAACTTATACCTACATAATATTATTGAGTTTGCCCTTGTCCTACAATCGGGTTCACTAAATTCCAAAATCTTTTAAAATTCGAAAAGAAATACCACAACCGTTGATGTAAAATACGTCCTTTTACGTGATCACCGACAACAAAACTGACTTTTTCTATGGACGAGATAAATTTTCCTACCTAGGTAGGTACACAGTTTAAATGGTTGCTAATTGAAACGGCTAAAAATACTTTAAACTGTCCGCAAATGACGAAATAGGAACTTTGAACTAAATAGGAACTGCCTGATGTAAATAACTTTGCACGGTTTGTTTATTATCATAGAGTCGGTTTTAAATCCACATCGGTATGTCTATTAATTCTATGTACCTACCTAGGTACTTATCATATAAAATTTTCATCGCTGGAAAATCATCAATTTCGACTGAAAAAATTGTAATAGGTACTTCGGGCTTAGGGATATTAATTTTCATTAACCCAAATTCTCACAACTGCCCATAAACATGCAGAATGTTTATTAAGTTATCAATTAAATCGGTTAATCTCTGTGTTAAGTATCCTAGTAGGTACAGATATACCTAATAAATATAATCAGTGCGGTATAACAAAACTTCCTCTTACAAAAATTTCCACGAAATCGGCCCTACAGTTTTCCTCGCGCAGTCGCCTGAAAACTGAAGTTCGATAAAATTCGACACGGACTTTGAAACTTGAGTCATGGCAGCATTAGTTGAAAATTGACTTAAATCAATAGAATCCTTAAATGATAATGTGTTAGCTGTATGTGTTCTTATTTCATGTACGGAATAGATATATACTTATTCTGTTATTCAATTTTATTATTACTTACTGATTAGATATACCTATTTACTGATATTGCCTATTAAGGTTAAATATAGGAGTGCAACTCATAGTTAATAGAAATAGCTGTTTATGGCCGTAGCTGCTGTTAAAAGTAAAACATAATAGAATACAAATAGGTACCTATTTACTTAAACCTACCTACTTAATTTTCACGAAGTGCAGATATTCTGATTTCTGATAAGTGATAACCAATGATCGGAATTGACGGTGCAATTTCTCACGATATCATAATGTGGATATGCCAACTCATATTTTTTTTAAATATTATCCCTGGTTTCCTTACTCAGTTTTTATTAGTACAACATGAAAAAAAGAAATCTCTTCGATACTGAACAATAAATGAGGTATCAAAATCGCGCAAGACAAAAATCCAGCAGTCATATCAATACTGCTGATAATGTTTCAAGTCGTTCACCCCAAATTGCACTATCTATTCCGATCTATGTTGGTAACATGATGATGCTTGGAACATGTCATTTAGATTCCCTTCCTATAGTATTTGATATAGGTACTTAGTCCCTTCAGAAATCAACAAAACCTTTTATGATTTTATTTGAATGATATAATATTTATATAAGCAAGTCAAACCGTAGCGGCGCGAATTTCAAAGCCATATTATTCTATATCGACGTGTATTATGGTGATAAATTCTGTTTCTTATGGTCAAAAATTCTATATTAGAATAGTTAAAAGATTTAAATAATTCCTATTTTTACACCACCTGAATAATTAATGTAACTTCTACTTATCATCCGATGCTAACATCTTAATTCGTCTGAGTCTTATATAACAGCTATGATTTTTCAGCAGAAATTTAAACAGGCCGATGAATTTATATCCAAAAAGTAACTATGCACTTAGGTACCTAAGTTTTTTTATAGGAAATAACTAAAGTGTCACCAACCTCAGGAAAACACTATGTCAGCTGCGGCCGGTGCCTACGTTCAGCGAGCCCGTTATGAATTTTCATCGCTTGATACGGCACAATGTAAACATTGAACTGATTGCATCAATGACAAGCTATTTTATATTATCGCGAGTGAAAATATTAGACAGGGATAAATTATGCGGTTACTGGCTAGTTAGAAAGGGTGCAAAGTACGCGTTTGGTCCAAATTCGCGGCGGCCAGACGCGCGGCGCGAAAGAGCGCGAAGACGACAACCGACCAGCTGCTGCCGTGCGACTCACATCACTACCGACTTGTGACTATTCAGTTCAGCTCCGCAGAAATCAGAATATCCGACGCCAAAAGAAAGACCTCAATTATATCTACATACACAATCCTCCTATATAGTATACCTACTCGCGTACTATGCGATGACGTCATTCCATTCAAGAAAACTCCCGCAAAACTTTCATTGATGTCGCTCACATCTAAACGTGAGCCGACAGTAAAATATTTACTTTATAAACAAGCTCTACCAATGCGGTTACTAAGTAGTAAAAATATAATTTTTTTATGATTTATTTATTTTGTAGTTAATATAATATTTTTTCATGTTCACGAAATACATATACTAAAAATAAATTACAGTCATCCATCATAATAGCGCGCTTCCCGTGACATACTTTATTTTATGATGAATGGACTAGCTAGCATGCGTTGCAATGCCACGTAAAATGTGGTTTAGGAACGCATAGAAACATTCATTTTTATATAGATTTTTTTGGGCCAGGAACCTTCGCGGGCGTATACAGAACAATTCGCCAAAGTTTCATCGTAATCGGATGAATAGTTTAGGAGTGCATAGAGGACAAACATCTGTTTTACTCAAAGCTTTGATTATCCACTATCCACAAACGCTAGAGTAGAAAACTAATAGAAGTAACACATTGAACGGAGACGCATTATAATGTAAGTATTTTAACAATTTGCAGCGATATGATAATGATAACATTAATAAATCGTTAGGGTCAGACGAAAATAACGTATTTTGAGAAAGGATCGTCTTCTGATGTCGTACCTCCCTTGCCAGAAAGCAAAATATCAGTCTGTGGTACATAGGTAGATAGGTATCTACCTACTCAAAGTTGCCGACAAATTGGAAGAGCGACTGTTAAGTATCGAATGAATTTAAATAAATAATTGCATTAAAAAAACATGCTTCTACAGTCAGGTGACTTATCGGTAATCAAAATCAATCAATCTTAACTTTAGACAAAGTAGCTATAAATAGTAATCTACAGTGCTTTTAATAAACCACTGGTGCATTTTCCAGTCAGGATATTCGCCTTCATATTTCCTTTTTGCTTATATCACGCTTTGTCATCAAGTGTAGAAGATTAAATATAAGTTCCTACATTGGACGACGAACACTATGTACGCTAGTTATATGAATAATTATTTTACCTAATACTATATTAATTCAGGCTACGGAAGCCTCAGCAAATACAGTAAACCTATTATGTGTTGTTATAATAATATACGATTGCCAGCAGCAGACGGGGCGCGCCGCACGCTTCGACTCCATCCATTTTCATCATGACTAATTAATCGACTTTACTCGTAATAGACTTTCATACTGGGTCTGAAGTATTGATCTTTGTTTTACTCATAATATATAGGTAGCTGTAGATACAAAGATTATAAACTTTAACTTTATAAACAGCAAATAAATCGAACTGATTTTTAACGGACTTACAAGATTGATGAGATTGATCAAATTGAATTCTTATCAAACCCAGAAAAGACACAGATTTGTTGTCAAAAAACTCCGTCACAAAACAGCGAAGTGTTGTGAGAATCGAATCTTTTGAAAACCTTTCCCATTGTTGTCTACAGAGTTATCCGACGATACCCTGAAAAAACTCTATTTTTCTATTTCTCTATATTTCTATGTAGAGTACCTAACCATTGAATTATATTGTACTGACGTACAATATAGTTAGTTATATAGTTAGTTCATATAGTAGGTACCTCAATGAGAGTAACAAATTTCGGGTGCTATCGGATTCATAATACTTAATTAAATAGTTTCTGAATAAAGTTTTCTAATACCCAAACAATTTCCGTTAATTAATACATTACTAAGTAAAAATTCATTCGTCATTCCAAATTGAGCGCCTGTGCCTACCTACCCAATAAATGCTTGATAAAATAATGATAACGGACCATCAACACACATCGATGATCAACACTGAAACTATTTACACTCAGTCTGGCTCTGGCCTTATCATCCGATACTTCGATCCGAATGATTGTTTGATTTGGTGATACCAAACCAAACAATTATTCGATTCATTTTATTATTTTTAACAAACTTCCAAAAAAAGAAGACGTTCTTCGAATTCGGCGAGTTTATATTTTTTTTATCGAAATTGATTTATCCGAGATTTCTGACCGATTTTTTTAATCGATAGAGAAGTTTACAAAAAATCTGGTTACAATTCCTCAATCCTGAATCCTGATGCTGCAGGGTGCAGTACCCTGCTGAGCCGTGGTAATTTAGGAACTGTTGGTTGTGAATTTAGATTATTGACTAATAATATTATCATGAACTCCGGATCTCAACTCTGCTAAAGGAACGATGAAAACGACGCGCGATTCGCGCCCGACTTTCAACAAAAAATTACATTCTTTGAACAGTTCTCGGAAAGCCTGCTTTGAATTTAGTCTGGTCACCTAATTACGCTATAGGTACTTGAGCCGCTATTTCCCTGTTTATACCTAAACGGAGACAGACGGAAACCCAATAAAACTTTAATTAAGTAAATATTTTAGATATTGCACAAAGTGAATAATCCTATACAGTTACTATAACCTATCATAATATTTTATCAGATATATTATAATAATTATATTAATATTATGATAATTATTAATTTTCCTTATTAAATTACAGTCTTTGAACCGCAAACTAGATGGCGCTATTGGTCTGTGATATGCTTACAAAAATAATACTAGTACAGTAAGTGGCAGATAAATGTAACTACTAATCACGCATACAAAATCAGTAAATTGACCCGTATTTGTGGTCTATTAATTTTTATTATTATTTTTCTAGCTGATGCCCACGACTTCATCGAATTAACTTTTTGAAATCCCTTGAAACCCTTTAATATCCCGAGATAAAAGTTATATCCTTTGTCCATCTAGAAGGCCTCTGATAAGGCCTCTCGTTCACAACTTCACCCACATTTTTTAACCCCCGACGTAAAAACGACGGGGTGTTATAAGTTTGACGTGTCTCTGTGTGTGTGTACTGTGTGTGTGTGTCTGTTCCCCTGTAGCGCTCAAACGGATGAACCGATTTGAATGCGGTTTTTTATGTTTCAAAGGTGAATTAGTCGAGAGTGTTGTTAGCTATGTTTGATAAAAGTCGATCCAAGATGGCCGCCGCTACAAAATGGCGGCTTACGTATTTTTTCACAACTCCCTTAATATGGGTATCAAATGAAAGGGCTTGACTAGTAGAATAGCATTATTGCAAATCCAAGATGGCCACCGCCACAAAATGGTGAATGTCGGGGGCTTTTAAAATTTTTAATTTATACTTGTTGCCATGAAAATTTTCGGTTGATCCGTCGTGTGTAGACACGGTCGTCAGTGTTGTATGGATGATAAGGATCACTACTGAAGTTTGTTGATCGGCACGGCGCCGTTGCCGGATGATCTCAAGCGAGTCGATGGACACAAGCGTCACAAGATCGTGTTCTATGGTGATCATTCCAGACGCATGTCTAACAGCAGACGTCTGTCTATTATAAAGAGAATTGTTTAAAAATCTTTTTAATGTGTCGCACTGTACCTACAGCTCGTCAGAGACAGATATCGTTTGATTTTGAATTCTAGACTTTATCCCAATGCATTAAGAACTTATGACTTTGGAAATATGTATAATTTGGAACGCTATCGCACTCGGCACGCCGCGCCGCGCCAGCGTCATGCACATGATTATAGCCAGTCAACTCACCGGCCTTGGCGCAAAAAGTAGAAACAATCTTAATTCCCAATGCGGTCCGGCGTTTATTAACTGAGAGAATATTAATAAGGCGAGATCAATTCTGAGAACATGATAATTTTAATATACTTACAAACAAAAGAATACGAAACATACCTACCTATGCACTGTATAATCCGATCAAGATAGGAAATGAACAGGATGGGAATGTTAAACCGCCATTTTCTATTTCAGTCTTAGATAGAAATGTGTAGAAAATGGCTATAAATCTGCATCGCATTGAACGTAATTAGGGTTCCGTACTAAAATGATAAAAAGGGTTTCCCCTTGGTGCAACTTTCTCCGTCCGTCTATGATCCGTCTAGTTCGATGGATCCGTCTGTCCGGCTGCCAATGTCGATTATTTAAGCTAATGACATGAAATTTGGAATAGTTGTATAGGTATTATAGTGGCCCAATATCATTGGAATAAAAAAATTTAAAATTATTTTTCGTTTAATTAAAAAAGGGGGAAAATCGGGGGGTTGAAATTTCAAAGTAAGATTATCTTTACGTAAGATATCTTTACGAGTGGGGTATCATATGAATTTACGTGTATATTCTAAAACAGATTTTTATTTATTTTTATAAATGATAGTTTTTGATTAATCATGCAAAATGTCGAAAAAAAATACCGCCCCCTCTCCCTTATCTCCGAAGTTTACTAATCGAAAAATCAGAAATGATTATGGTCAATAGAAGTTTATGTATATTTAACAGAAAAAATAAAACCAACGCTCTAACTAGCATAGTTTTTTTTTAATTAACAATAACCCTCTACAAACAAAGTTAGTTTTGCGGTTCATTAACAAGTGATTTGTATGGATATTTACGTTAAATAAGTACTTTTACTTTTGGAGTACGTAACCCTCGATGCGCGAGTCTGACTCGCACTTGGCCGGTTTTATTACCTTTCTATTTTGAATAATTTAATATTTTGAATATTAAATCAACAAAAAAAAACGCCAGAAACGCCATTTTTTCAACCACCACCAATCTGAAAAAAACAACTTGAACCAATTTGAAGAAAAAATGATGTAATTTTTACTTTAAAATCTACAACAACTTCCAAATATCACCAGAAATCGAAACAATCGCAATAACAAAGTAAAAATATTATATTTAAATTTTGGAGTCCACAAAAGAATAATACATATTATTATTTATTACAAGTACTTATACAAGAATACTTAATACATTTATTTTAGGAATAATAGCTTCAACATGAAACATATTGCTAACATTAATTAAACAAAACGTTTTTCATAATATAAACTGTTTCTCAGCGTGTAGTCTGTTCGGTGGCATAAAACTTTCATGATAAATTGAAATCTTATTGCTCTTATTTTAAAGTTCAAAGTTATACTACCATAACACAATGTTCGGTTGCACATGATAGGAATCCATAAAAAATGAAACCCCGAATGCCGAGCCCTCGGCGACTCGCTCGTCCCTTCAAAGGTACTTTTTGTGTATCAACCCTCGAACGTTAGTTTTCTTCTTTTGGGACCCGTTTTTGTGCCCGCCACATCCGTGCCTGTCGTCTCACGGCTCACCCCTTACCATAGAAATTGAATTTTGTTACGAGTAAAGGGACAGAAGGAATGCTTTTTCGTTTTCGGCGGGTACAAGACCCACATAAGTACCATAATTATATCTACCTACTTAGGCAAATAAAGTTTTGTAAAAGTTTCCACCGAGTCCTTTGTTCCAGTTATATTTAAGTGTCAGGTAAACAGCTTTGAAATTAAAAAGTTATGACTGGCCAAGTGCGTGTCAGAATACGTATAAGGTATAGGGTTCCGTAGTAAATTAATCATGTTAGTAAAATAAATAAACTTATCAACTAAGAGAGAATGACAAACAAAGTTATATTGTATGCTGTATGATAACTTCTAGGTACCTATCCACGTATCTACCTAGGTAGGTAAGTATTACATTGATCGGTTGAATTACAACAATTGCTTGTGATATCAGTTACAATATTATGTCTCACGATAGTGGTAACAATATAATAAAACTTAAATTAAATTAAAAATAGAAGCAAATGAGGGAGGGAGTCAAAAAATCATCAAAAAATATTTTTATTTTTTAGATTTACATAATCGATTTTGATGGAACTTTTACTGGCGGATGTTTACATTTTGATCTACCTAAACAGTGAACTTTTAACCGTTTTTAACAAGGTAGGTATGAGCTCAAATGAGCTTAGGAAAAACAAAACGATTCCCACGGGATTTTTAAAACCAATATCCACGCGAACGAAGTCGCGGGTATCCGCTTGTTATTTAAATATTGATGATTTGGAGGACTCCTAAATTCGCTGTGTAGTTAGACGTTTTTATTACGGGCTAGATCTTTGACATTTTTGTATATACATTCGTACCAAGTAAGTACCTACCTACCGATTAAATTAATATTATTCGGATTCATGATTTGGTACCTATGATGGTACCTACGGCTACGGAACCTTCGGTGCGAGAATCCGACTCGCACTTGACCAGTTTTTTTATTACGTCGCGTCGTTAAGTATCGTCGTAACATATGAGTACCGAACTATCAACTATGTACCTACACCTACCTATCTAAGATGAAAAAAAAAACGTTGCTCGTTGCCACATAAAAGATAATAATATTCCTACTACATAGCATTAAATGAAGTCTTATCTACCTACCTGCGAAATACCTATAAACTACCTACGTCATTATAGTAACTACGTCATTGAGAATGAAGAATGTCTAGGGGGGGTTCACGGAATCCAAGGCATCCTCTTTTACTAAGCAGTCGCAGGACCATAGAACCAGTTTTAATCTATAAGCTTAGATAGCTTAGGCTTTAGAATAATAATAAAAAACTCTTTAGAATGTAGGTATAGTTTATAATTATTTTATTATTGTCAGTACAAAACCAACGGTTCAACTAATCGGTTGTAAATTTACTATAGTGAGAATGAGCGAAACAATCGGGGTCCTTAAAACATAACGTCATATTGTACGGACTGTACGGTACAGTCTGTACCTACCATGTAATCCGATAAGATTGCTATTTGTACTTACGTCATTTGAAAGTTAAATACAAAACTAAATAATATTAAATTAACGCAACAACGAAATAATATTATTATAAATTAATTTTAAAAAAATGTAGGTATCTAGGTAGATACCTAAGTAGGTAGGTACTTACCTAGATTTGGTTTATCTAGCTAGTTATTCTAATTTTTTACTAGTTAGTTTATTCTAATACTTACATATATTTAATTAGATTAGGCTAGTTACAATTTTATTGTACCTACTATTATTTATTATTTATTAATCATATCTAGCAAAGCGCGCGTTGACCGTTCAGGTTAAAAAACTAAAAATGTTCAAAAACTTGGGTAATAGATACACCGATGAAAAAAGATGATCCCAAGCACAAAAAAAAAATCGTCTTTGTACAATATTCTTAAATTATCTAGAGGCTCTCCAAAGCACTTGTAAGGGACTTTTTTTAAACATTGGGTATGTACGTACTACGTACAGCTGAAAGATTTTCTTTCAGGAAAAATTTTCTTTCAGGAAAAAAAGATGATGCCAAACAAAAAAAAATTCTATCTCTACATACACACATCAACACTGTCTAGGGATATTCTGATTTTCTCAATTTATTCAAAATTGGTTATAACTAACATACAATATGTATATATTTTTGTAAAGCCTATTTATCAGACTATCTTTTAGAATAAAACAGAATTAGTTTTTTTGTGTAAATAATTTTTTATTGAAATAAAGACAAAAAGTGAAATGATGGTAAACTTAAGGATGAATGTCTTTTTAAGAAAAAATATAATTTTAGCAAAATTATCAGGTTTTTTGCAGTTACGTGAAAAATTATTTAAAATTAGTAGTCAGTAAACCACCCATGGACGTTAACCACGGTCCTACAACGGCTTTTCATGCTTTGAATCAAGTTATCAAAGTCTGGCTGTGGGATATTGTCCCAGGTCCTGCTAAGATGCAAAAAAAGTTGCTTTGCAGTCGCAATGTTCGGAGGAAAACTCCTCAAAGCCCTTCTTTGGAGCATGTCCCATGCGTGCTCTATGGGGTTTAGGTCTGGTGATTCAGCGGGCCAGTCTAAGATCGACACATCGTGCTCTTGTAGCCCGCTGGTCACCACTCGCGCAGTGTGCGAACGGGCTTTGTCGTGCATGAGCGTGAAAACTTGGTCCATTTGCAGTCGATGGGGATAGATTATTGGTGCTAGCACCTGATTACGGTATTTTTCAGAAGTCATGGTGTTTCTGATCCAAACGAGATCTGTTCTTCCATCGATACGAATTCCCGCCCAAACCATAATTGTTTTGCCGTGGTATGGCTGGACTTCCTGACGGTGTCGCAGACGGTTGTCACGACCAGGAGCTCGCCATACACGTACTCTTCGTAAATCAGGATGAAATCCGAATCGGGACTCATCGGTAAACAGCACTACAGACCACTAGTTATCTTCCTAGAGCAAATGTTCGCGAGCCCACTGTAATCTTCGTCCACGATTTCCTCTGCGTAGTGCTGGAGTACGAAGCGGCCTGCGAGCATGAAGGTTAGCCTCGTGCAGTCTTCTCCTCACAGTTTCGTCACTGACAAGCAAATGGTGGTCTGACTGGAGCCTTTAAACCAACTGCATGGCTGTAGCATTTGGTTATCTTCTCGCGGTCATTTGCGAAAATCGGTCCTGTCTTCGGGCGGTTTTGCGCTTCTCGCCTGGGTGCCGTTCAGCCACTTCACCAGTGGTGCAATAACGTGACCACAACCTTGATATCACGTTTTTTCTTGTTTCAATCGCCTCGGCAATACTTCGTTGAGGAGCCCCAGTTTGGAGCGTACCTACTGCCCTTAACATTTCGTCTCTTGTCAAATGGCGCCTCTGCATGATGCATACAGTTGCATAAATTAGAAATTAATCAATAATTTTCATTGAAACTTTCATTTGATACAAAAATATACCAAAAACTGGGTTAGGTCAATTGAAACTTTCGAACTTCGCTACAATTATGCCGCACAAATCATTTGTTTTCAATTTATTTTTTCAAATTCAAATTTAGAATCATTTAATATGGTCTACAAAATAAGCTTTCATTAAAATAATTTAAAACCGATTAATATTTTTCGAGTTTCAGAACTTTATACAAAATATCCCTAGACATTGTTGATGTGCATAATTATAATAAAATCGTAGACTTACCGTATCTGTACAATTTTTGCAAAATAATAACAGGTGGATGTTACTAATTGTTAGGGATAAGTAATAGAACGTAAAAAAGTTATTTTTGAAATTTTTGTCTGTTTGTCTGCTTATCTGTTTGTCTGTATGTTTGTGCGCGCATCACGCAAAAACTATTGAACGGATTGAAATGAAACTTGGCACAATTTAAGTTATACTAAGGAGTAACATACTTATATGATACTTTTTATCCCGAAATTCAGCACGGTTCCCTTGGGAGAAGGGATGAAAGTCAAAATGTGTACTTAGCTGTGATTCATTAACGCGAGGTCCGATTTCATTCATTCTTTTTTTGTTAGAAAGTAGATACTTTAAAGATTACCGACTAATCTCTAAAAGGCTGGATCGATTTTGATGGGACTTTTACGGGCGGATGTTTACATTTTGATCTACCTAAACATCCGCCAGTGAACTTTTAATAGTTTTTAGCATCATATGAGCTCAAAGGAGCTTAGGAAAAATAAAATGATTCCTACGGGATTTTTAAAAACCTATATATATCCACGCGAACGAAGTCGCGGGTGTCCGCTTGTTCAAAATAAGTACTAAGTACATTGGGCATTGAATTATTATGTACTAGTACCTCAATGACCTTGGGCCCCATCTTGAAAGAATCACAATCAATGAAAAAAGAAGACCGAAAAACAAAAAACAATTTTGTCCGTACAAAATAATACTAAAACTATCAGTTAGTAAGGAATGGTGCTGAAACTAAAAATATTCAACAGCTTGGACCCTTTGGTGAAAAAGATGGCCACCGAACTTCAAATCCTCATTCAAAATAAACAAATTCAAAATCAACAATAATAATCAATCTGACTTGAATTTCAAAAATCGATACTAACCCTAAACCCCTAAGCCGACTTTGATGAAACTGTTACGAGTTGTTGTGAGCGAGATAGTAGTAAAGTGGAACTTAGCGGGTAGAAATTATTATTATAAGAATGAACCTCTGTTTGAAAAATCTTTAAATTTTAGGAGATAACGTGAAGTTATTTTAATATAATTGAAACCATTGTTTTGCTTTCATTCAATCATAATGAATCAAACTACTTTTTGAAAAAAATAATAGGTAATTTGAAATGAAAGTAACAAAATCGCAGAAAAATTATTGACCTTTAATGGAATAGATGATGACACACACAACAATGGTGTGAACAAAGGTGTGAAGATGTTACAACTAACGAGTGCGCTTTACAATGGCTTAGCGGCTCATCTTAAAGAAACGGATATAAGATATAAGCGAAAATTAAAAAAGAGGGAGCAAAGCACGTGGCGATCTATCAAAACAACAAAGCCGATTGGTGTGGTGACGTTCCACCCCGGTGATATGTACGACGTACTACCTAAATGCCTTATGTACACCACTAGTTACTGCTTCATGACTACTCGGAGCTCAGTGTGTACTGCATTGCAACGGAAAATATGCGTGTTTACCAAAGTCGTTTCGGTAGAACGGTGTCGTGTGTTGCGTCACGTTAAGGAAATTGATAGTGCGCCGAGGTCGACGTGACTAACATAATTGTGAACTTTACGATTTATTCGTGTCAAATTGTGAAAATCTCTCAGTTATTATCGGTGCAATCGTGTGGTTTTACAAAATGGAATCAATTTTCCCCTATCCCGATATCATTTGTGGAGACCTGATTACAGTACAATGCCACGATTCGGAGCGCGTCCGCTATAACCTTGCTACGTTAGGTGAGTATGCTTTTTATTTTAATCACGTAGCAAAACGGCGATACAGGGTCTATAGATCGAAGTGAGTTATTATTGAAGATATTTATTTAATTCTACATGCATTGAAAGTCTAAATCTAAAAGTTAAATAGGCCAAAATATAACGTAGATGTTTGTAGTAATAATATCGAACGTCATAACGAGGTTCGTCGACAAGATGGCGACGAGTGGGGAGCGGGCGCCCAGTTGGCCAGGTGCTGCCGCCGCGTCGAGATCGGCGCTATAGCTAACTAAATAGGTACGCAGAGCACAGTGTTGTACATTTAGAACGTTCACAATGGCTACTGCGAAAGACACGTCTACTTTCTTTCTGGAGGCAGATGCAGAACAATTTGACAGTGTTTTAAAGTTATACCCACAAGCGATTAAATTGAAAGCCGAAAGGAAAACAAAGAAACCCGAGGAACTCATAAAATTGGACAACTGGTAAGTGCGAACGTCTTTCGGAGGAGAAAATGCGGCCGTGGCGTGTCAATGAACTTGTATTGTGTGTGTATCCGTGCAAACTGATTTGATAGCTACCTCCCTCGCGGACTGCATCTCTAGTCCGCGGACGGCTCATTAAAATCACTGCGTCACGTGGGATCGATGTCAATTTGACACTATCGTTTTTCCTAAAGCCAGTGTGGGGGAAAATATCGCCGCGCTTAGGCGTTATAAAATGGTGGCTGTCCTTTACGTATCATCGGTCGTAAAATGCATTTATTATGTACTTGTCTTACAGCGTTCTCTCACGAATACCTATGTTCCTTTACTAAATATTATTCTTGATAATACTCATAAAATGTTATTGTATTCCCAACTACTTGTGGCTAGATGATACAATGCTTTGTTGAATACAACTTACATCCGTTCAAAATGGTGACTTGCCATTTAGCGTTGTAATATTATTTTGTCACCGTTTTAAATGTTTTTATACTTACATGGAATTTTAATGTTAGCCTTATTTATTTCTTGGACAGACTCTTTTTCTTTAATAAAAATTATTTTTACTTAATATAAATGAATGACTCATCAAGCTGGTACATATCCGTCTTGAGCTTGACATTATTATACTTTAGCGTGACTGCAATTATTTCAATTTTTAAAATAATTTACAGATTCTTAAAGTTTTCCATCCTTATATTTCAAAGAAATCGTTGTTTAATTCAAAACCCATTCTCAAGGTAGATAGATATATTTAATATTATAATAAGGACTTAAACAGATTGCCAAATAAATAAAAGATCATCTGTTTTATAAAATAAAAATTTGTAGGTAATTTTCATAGGAACATCTTTTCTTCATTCAAAAAATTACCTTGACATCTTGTCAACAAATGGGAATTTTTTCTAGGAACATAGTTACATAGAATACCTAGGTAGGTAATTATAATTGGGTACTATGGAGATATTTATGTAGCAATTTTTTATTTAGAGATCTGTAAAATGTCCTAAATCAAAACAAAAAAGCATAATTTGTGAGTTGTTTCGAGTAAACTTGATTTTAAGAAACCTATTCAACGAGATTCCTCTCTACGTAAACATTTTTGTACTAGGTAACCTAACTATCATTTTTCACGTTCAAGATTTTTTTTACTTTTATTTGGCCCGTTTCGTCATGCTTACATTTTTCATGTTTGATATTTTCTTTATTTAGATTTTCCTTATTAGTTCCTAATAACGAAGAAATCTAACGACGCTTCATAAAAAATCTGTCCACACTTTTGGACTACACTAAAAAGCTAGCTGCTCCAGAAAATGTTTGTTTTCAGCGGGTGGTGTCTGCCGATTGTGTTTTGTGACATCACCCTTTCAGCGTCACTCCCGTAAGAGGACTAAATAGGGTGCCTATACATCATTTATAATAGTACATTGTTCCTCGACGGGAGAAAGTGACCGATTACGACGAGGGTGTAGTTTGAGGCCCGAGGCCGTAGGCCGTAGGGCCGCAATACGCCCGAGCTAGGAATCGCACTTTCTTCCGAAGGGATACATAGTGCTTTATACTACACCTACGAGGAAAATAATAAAATAATCAAAAATATTAAAATTATTACCGGAAATCAATCAGAAAAAGACGTTGGGTTCGTTGTATCTATTTTTATCTATTTCTAGATATCTTGGTTAAGAGATTTTCAATATAACAATAACTGCTTGGGCACATATTTTTAATTCCGGTAGCGTTGGGCGGCTCACTACTTAGACATTTTGAGTTCCCTAAAGCTACTTGTAATTTTATTTAAATTGAAAATTTGGATAGGTAAAATAAAAGAAAGCGACTCACAAAATACAAAGAAAATAGCGCGAAAAATTTATATATTCTATTTTTTACTTTTATTTTATATTCATATTTAATTGTATTAATTAAAATTGAATATATTTAAAATAGCGGACCCCGGTCGCGCTCGGTGACATACCGAAATCAGCACCATCTACCGTGGCGGTTACTTATTTATCATAGGTGCTTTTTATGTCGTCTTTGTCGAAATAGGTATTTTTTCATGTACTGATCGGATTTTATCAAAAATTAAAAAGAAAAAAGCACGTTAGTAATGGAATTTCATAAATGGAATTTCCGCTCTAGCGCGTTAAGAATGAAATCCCATACATATTTTCAGCCCGCATATTTCATCATCATCATCATCATGATCAACCCATTACCGGCTCACTACAGAGCACGGGTCTCCTCTCAGAGTGAGAAGGGTTTTGGCCATAGTCTACCACGCTGGCCAAGCGGATTGGCAGACTTCACACACCTTTGAGAACGTTATGGAGAACTCTCAGGCATGCAGGTTTCCTCACGATGTTTTCCTTCACCGTTAAAGCAAGTGATATTTAAATACTTAAAACGCACATAACTCCGAAAAGTTAGAGGTGCGTGCCCGGGATCGAACCCACGACCTCCGATTAGAAGTCGGTCGTCCTAACCACTAGGCTATCACAGCTAATTTGTTTGACAGTAATGACGGACTTTTGACTATCTTTCTTTCGATAGGAGAAAAACCAGAAGGTACTTTCCGAGCAGGTGTAGTATAAAAATATAAACCGATCTAGGTCTAGGTTTAATTTATAAAAATAACCGGGTACAAAATTTTTTTTGATACGTTGATTGAGTACGTGCATACACCGAAAATTTTCTTTTAACATTACAGGTACCAGAGGTTTAATTTATAAAAATATAACCGGGTACAAAAATTTTTTTGATACGTTGATTGAGTACGTGCATACACCGAAAATTTTCTTTTAACATTACAGGTACCAGAATGAATTACCAAAGAAAATCAAATCAAGAGGCAAAGACGCGCATATGGTACACGAAGAACTGGTGCAACTCATGAAATGGAAACAAGCTGTAAGTTTATTATATTATAATAATAAGTAACTGAGCTATTTTCTGTTATTATAATCAACGATCCTTATTCGCGCCTTTCGTAAATAGGGGTTACTTGCATGAGATTAAAGCAGATTACGAAAATAAGAATAAAAATAGTCTATTATTCTAATTTTCTATTAAGTACTTAGATATTTTAAATATATTATTTTTTTCAATTCTTTTAATAATCGTTTATTGATAACAATCAGAATTTAGTACCTATACACTGATTTTTTATTCCGTGGAATTCTGACGTTTCGTAATGTTACCAGAGATAAAACAATTCCCACAAAAGAGATAAATTCAAAACTTATGTAAATAAAAATCAATTGCCGCATGTAGATATGACAAATGCCTGACATCTTCATGGTGATAATGTCATTCGACTTCCATTTTTTTTAGTAAATTTTTTCAATGTGCTTCTTTTGTTTTCTATTGCTGTTAGTGTGCACTTTCTAGTTTCCACTCTTAGCGATTTCTATTTTAGGGCGAAACGACTGATATTATTACGCGGCTTAGGGCTTTTTATGTTGGCAGGGAATTAAAGTAGTTTGGGGTAAAATCGTACTTCGTAGATGTTAACCCTGTTTTCCATACAAATAACTCATCTGTAAATGACAATGACAGCTGTCAGAATTCCACCGAATTAAAAATCAGAGTATAATAGGTATATTAGCTATGTACGTAATTGCCATTTCGCAAATGGCAAATATTTTTTTTCGATGATTAATAATTTAAGTTTTTAATTTAGCAACTACAAAAATAATTGTTAAGAAAAAATTAAAAAATGATTTAATTTTTGCAACGGGGATTTATCTAAAGCTTTTCAAGAATAGCTCAAAGGAAAAAAAATCTTAAATAGTTTAACAATTACACACTTGCAATGTTCATGTTCAAGCAGCAAAAACTTATTAATTAAGTAACTATTGCATAATTATCTAATTGAAAAATTATGATAAAAAAATTCCCACGGATTATTGTTCATTTATATAGGTATCCAGTGGCAGCTTAAGCCCCTGAATTTTTTCATTTCTTAATTTTATATGAATTAATATTTTAAATAATAATTGTTATTGATAAAGTGTCCGAAGTAGGCGTGGCTCGCGCAAGCCGGACCACCCGTTTTCGCCCGTATTTTCATCCCTCTGGGAATATTATAAACTAGTGGACCCGGCAGACGTCGTCCTGCCCGGTGAAATACCAACAACAGCGCCATCTACCGGTTCCAATTGTATTTTCAAACCATCCAGGAACCCATTGAAATATACAAACAAAATTTTATCCAAATCGGTCCAGCTGTTTAGGAGTTAGATGACAAACTTACGTAGGGGAGACCAGGTATAAAAGTAACACGGGATGAATGTAACAAATGAGTTAAGTATGACAAGTAACTGACTGAAGTATGACAAGGTAAAAACCATAGAGATAATAATAATAAGTAGAGTTGGCATACCTACCTTAAAAACGTGCCAAAAATACACTCACACACGCACAATCCTGTAACATAAAATGGCGCGTGTTCATTGTGATGTCTCAAGTTGTGCGTGTGTGAGTGTTCATGTATACATTTTAGGGAGGCCATCTTAAGTCACGAGTCTGCCGCAAACTGTTTTATTATTATGTCAAAAATGTAATGTTGTCTCTTTCACACTTATGAAAATTTTGATAAGCTTGAGCTATTTTCGGATCTACTATTTTCTATAGGACATTATGCCAACTCTATTTATTATTATTATCTCTATGGAAAAAACGGAAAACCATCAATTTCTAGATCTACCTTCGATCACAATAACAAGATGCCCAATCACTCGTACCATGTAAATGTTTGACCGCATCGATTCTTACTTGCTTACTTCAATTTTTTTTCCAGAGGGGGAAATTTTACCCGCAGTTATCGTACCTCATAAAAGTGAACACACCTCGAGCGGTGATGGCGGAGACGAAGAAGGCGTTCAAGAAGCTGCCCAACATCGAGTCGGCCATGACGGCGCTCAGCAACCTCAAGGGCGTGGGCACGGCCACCGCGTCGGCGCTGCTGGCGGCCGCCAGCCCCGACACCGCGCCCTTCATGGCCGACGAGTGCGTGCAGGCCATCCCCGAGATGGAGGGCAGCGATTACACTGCCAAGGAGTACCTCAACTTTGTTAAGCATATTAGGAATGTCTGTGATAGATTAAATAAGGTTGGTGCCACGAAATTTTATATACTTAACTAGTTGATGCCCGCGAGTTTGTTCGCGTCGATTCATATAAATCCCATACAAACTTTCGACCCTTATTGAACCCTCTTAGATCCTTAAATCCTTTCTAGGCATCCGGTCTACGTTATAATAGTTATTTACATGCCAAATTTTAGCCCTATCGATCCAGTGGTTTAAGCTTTGCGTTGATAGATCAGTCAATCAGTCAGTCAGTCACTCACCTTTTCCTTTTATATATTTAGACTAGCGTATCCGGCAGACGTCCTGCCCGGTGACATGCCGACATCAGCGGCACCTACCGGGTCCAATTATGTTTTCAAACCATCCAAGAATTCATTGAAATACACACACAAAAGTTCATCCAAATCGGTCTAGCCGTTTAGGAGTTAGGTGACAAACGTAGGCACATTAAGAGCGTTGATGCGTTCTGCGCCGTTTTAGCTCATTTTTCAGCTATTTTGACTCTTCATATGTTGTTCATCTATGCATTTACTTAAAAACTTATTTATACTACATTGTAGAAAATTTTGTATTCTAGGGAATTGGAAGACAACATTTTGCAATTTATTGATAGTTTTTGTCTTATTGCCAAAATACCAAAAGCCTATTTTTGAATTTTGGGAATCGTAGAATCTTTGACGTTCACTACGTCAAAAGTTACTTGTTCAATTCACACACAATGATATATTTATGAAAGGAAATGCCCTGAACTAAAGACATGGAAGAAAACATTTTTTAATTTGGCGTTTTTTACATCATAAAAATCCAAGCAAAGGAATTTTAATTTCAGAAAATTATAGACATATAAAACCGTCATTTTAGTAGATTAATTTTCGCCATTTATAAGTAAAATTAATTAAATATAAAAGTAAAACATATTAGCAATAATATAAGTAAAAAAAAATCTAAAATTATGTACTATTTGTTACCAAAAAATAACTTTGAAACATATACCAAAACGCAGAAAGAGGCAGTAGGAAATTGAACTAGCAAACTAGTATGAGCCGAGGCCTCTCCGCGAACGGACGTAACGCTTTTTGTCTCGGCAATTCTTATTGGATTACATGGAATATACGTAAAATTGTAGTGCGACTGTCACTATTCAATACTAGATATTTTTAATGCTCGCTATTTTTTCTTACAGATAGATTAAATTTTTTACGTATTTTTAATAATTGTAATATATTATATTATAGTTATAGTTGAGGATTATAGTTGTAAATCAGTAATCCTTACTATATAATATTATAAATGCGACAGTGTGTCTGTCTGTCTGCCGATTTTTATGTAATTAGGTACAGAGTTAGCTTACATCCTGGGGACGGATATAGGATACTTTTTATCTCGGAAAATTAAAGAGTTCTCACGAAATTCTTAAAGGTCCGTCCGTTTAACCGATTTATACAAAATTTGGTAGGTACAGAGGTAGCTTGCGTCTCGAGAATTGACATAGTTCCCACAGTATTTTTAAAAACCTAAATCCACGCTGACGAATTCGCGGCCAACATATACTTAGTACATAATATTATGTGGAAAATGAACTAGAAAATAGCTATCGTCTTCGATCAAAAAAATTATCGAAGGCTATCGTATACAAAAACTATCATCCGGTAACTATTAAAATTTAAAATCGGGAAATTACATCAAAATCAACATGGCGGGCTGATATAGGCAAACTTTCTTGAAAGTAGGTATAAATGTTGGAAAAAGGAGCGAGAACGGGAACAGGAAATCTATGATTCCGTCGGGATTTGTGAAAACCCCAAATTCACCCGGGCGAAGCCGCGGGCTTTTGCCCGCGTGAATTTGTATAGTATAATTTTTTTATTTAAATAATCCATACTAATATTATAAATGTGAAAGTGTGTCTCTCCGTCTGATAGCCTTTCACGGCTCATTCTTTTTACCGATTTGGACGAAATTTAGTATCACAGGCATGGACATTGGTCATTTTAGACTTTTTGATGTAAAAAAAAACTTTAGAAACAGCATGTTTTCTAGGTATGCACACTATAGGTGTGTATATACCTATGTTGGGCACAATACCTAGGTTGTTGGGCACAATTTATCGCAATAGCACAAAGTTATTTTTTTGCATTGTTTTATAAAATGGCTGATAACTCTATTATTACCCGTGCAATAATTTTCTATTGTTATTGTGGTAAATGGATTACACTAGCACAACACCTGCAAGAGATTAGATACTAACTATCATTTGCACGTCGTCATCGTTTGAGCAACTTTATTTGATAATTTTATTTATATTTTCGAACAAGATTTTTCTTTTTATTGCATCAAGGGTCGACCTTGATGGCTATTGTCAGTGTGATAAAAACTGCTTTAGCGTTGCAGGTGCTTATCTATTTTATTGCTCTCTGTTTTTGTTTTTACGTTAGGTTGGGTGTGAAAACAAAAAAAAAATACTTTTATTAATTTTTTTTTACTTTTGATTTTGAATGAATCTGCATTTTTCTTCACTATCTTACCCTTACACGAGTAGGTATATACTAAAATCAATATCAGAAGCTGTACTATATTCTCCAATTATAATTTTTATGTACTGGTCTACTCTATAAGGTCTTTTTCAAGCATTATACATTAATTATGCCTACTTTATAAAATTAAAAATCAACGAACTAAAAACTTAGGTATAGGTGCATAACAATATTGAAAAAAATAATAGCCCGTTTGAAAATGGTAAAAAAATCAAAACGGTTTGTTACACTACACTGCACTCGGAGCAGCCCGTTCATTCACGTAAACAAAGAATCCCAGGTAAATGCCTAAACTTGCGAAGCGGGTCCGTGCGTCAACGCTCTTAAGATACTCGAGCTCGATAAGCGACTTAGCTCACGTGGAAATAGAAATTCCATATATCGTGGGAATTTCGAAAACCCGGTCTTATTCCTTGTCTACATTAGGAGGAAACCTCTGTGAAAAAAATAGCTTTCTAGATCCGGGTTTAATCCGGGGTTTGAGCTGGGCATTGATGAGTCAGTCAATGAGTGAATCGGGAATTTTTCACATAAGTTGACCAAAATAAAATTAGTTTTCAACATAGTAAAGTATGCATGCTGATATTGTATCATACAGATTAATTATATAATATATTATTATTAACGAATAACGCCTGCTTCTATCCAATATCGTCATAATTTTGTTAACAGGAACAAAACGGCTGCGGCAAGAAATGGTCCCCACACATGGTCGAACTCTCGCTATGGACACACCATATAGTGTCAGAGCTGGCGCCGGAACTGCTGGGCAGGGAGCCCAACCTCGCCGCGCCCACAAACGGCGGCTCCCCGCTGCCCAGCGACGAGAGCAATCTAGAACCACCCTCCACAAATGGCAACGGTATGTTACATTTTCTTTTTAACGGGTATTCGACACGTAGACTGGTCAACAAGTTCAAAAACGTGAAAAATAGAGATAAAGGTCCTAAAAATATGAGCGATAGCTCATTCGATTCGGAATCACCTCTAGAAAATTTATTGAAGGATTTTAGTGCAGGTAAAAAATTGCAATTGTTATTAACAAAATAAGATGAAAAAAAAAATGATATTTCGTTTTATGTTAATAACTCAAAAAATATTTATATTTAAGCAATTTTGAAAGCTCGTTAAAGAAGAGGAAATTTCCAATAAAAAAGTCTCAACTTGTGAAACTCTATCTCCATTATTTATAACTTTAATTTGACGTTGAAAATGAGGCTCCGCGCGGCGTTTACGGCATGCGCGCGCGAGCCTTCAGCAATGAAAATATTTTTTTTATAACATAAAATGTGATTTTAAAAATTTGAAAAAATTCTAGTATCTTCTCAACACTTGAAAGCATCGAACCCTGAAGTTTAATCACCATTTTTTAATAAGTTATTCAATTGTAAACTAACAAATTTGTTCCCAATTTCCGTTGGCATAAACAATGTGATGAAAGGTATAAATAATTGGCCTAAAATTTTTAGATTTCGTGGAGCCCTTCTCATATACAATAGAATAGAATAGAATAGAATAGAAAAGTTTTTTATTCAAATAAACTTTTACAAGTGCTTTTGAATAGTCAGATGAATCTACCACTGGTTCGGAATGCCATTCCAACCGAGAAGAACCAGCAAGAAACTCGGCGGTTGCTCTTTTCCAAATTTACAATATCAATATAACAATTTTATGTTAAGTACATGATTGAATTGCCGTCTCGCGCATTGCTGGAACGAGTCAAATACACGCCTTTTTATCATTTATATAAGTAATCATAATTTTATTCAGATAAACTTTCACAAGCGTTTACGAATCGACAAATGAATCTACCACAGGTTCGGAATGGTGCTTACAATTCTACACATGTGAAGAAGGGCAGACAAAAGTAGCCCCATTTCCGACGGTGGCACCCGTTCACGAGCATGACGCATGATCCAGCCATTGCTTCGCTCAACCATATTCGAGGGAACGTAACAACCCGCACCACACGACACCACCACAGAAATGTTTAAAGAGAGCGTGACATACTTAGGCTACCCATGATCAAAGCATCGAATTGAACACCAATAATCAAATACTCATTTTAAGACATGAGTTAAATTTTCTTAGATTGTTTCCAAGCAACCTGTCATTGAGAAATTGCTCCATGCTTTTTTATCATTTATATAATCTTCAATTGTATAATATGCTTTTTTTATGAGCATATTTTTAATAGAGTTCTTAAACTTGTGTAAAGGCAAGTCCAAGATTGCTTGTGGAATTTTATTATAGAACATTACGCCCATTCCCACAAATGACTTTTGGACCCTCTTGAGGCGTAACTGAGGAATCACGAGCCTATTTCTATTTCTTAATTGCCTGTCGTGTAATTCGCACTTTTTAATGTAACTGTGAATGTTTTGCCTAACAAAAATTATATTGTTATAGATATATTGAGAAGCTACCGTAAGAATACCTATTTCTTTAAATTTCTCTCGAAGGGAATCCCGCGGTTTTAAATTATAAATTGCGCGAATTGCCCTTTTTTGTAAAACGAAAATTTTTTCAATATCAGCCGCTTTACCCCATAGTATGAGTCCATACGACATAATACTATGGAAATATGCAAAATAAACAATTTTTGCAGTTTCTATATCTGTTATCTGTCGAATCTTCTAACAGCGTAAGCAGCAGAGCTGAGCTTGCCAGCAAGTGTTGCTATATGGGTGCCCCATTGAAGCTTTGCATCTAGGGTTATTCCCAAGAACACAGTTGTGTCCTCAGTTTTCAATGGCTCACCACTTATCTTTAAATTTTTGCTAGTAACCCTTGTATTGGGCAATAGAAACTCGACACACTTGGTTTTTTTTGCATTCAAAAGTAGATTGTTTGTAGTAAACCAGTGTGAAACTTGAGATAATGTATTATTTACATCGTCAAAATTGTCCTTAGTCCTATCGACTTTAAAAATCAAAGACGTATCGTCAGCAAATAGTACAATATCGCAAGCATTTTTGACAAAATGTGGTAAATCATTAATATAAACCAGAAACATGAATGGACCCAGAATAGAGCCTTGGGGAACACCCATTACTGAGGCTGATCCGGACGACTTAACATCATTGATACATACTCTCTGTATACGATCACTGAGATAAGATGCAATAAGACTGAGTGCAGTTTCTTTAATACCATAGTGGCTTAATTTTCGTAAGAGAGTCTCATGATCAACGCAATCGAATGCTTTTGACAAATCACAGAAAACACCAATGGCATTCTGTGATTTCTCCCATGCATCGAAAATATGCCGTAACAGCCTTGCGGCCGCATCGGTTGTAGAACGACCCTTAGTAAAACCATACTGCTCAGAGTGAAGTAATTTATTTAAATTAAAGTGCAAAAGCAGTTGGTTGAGCATCATTTTCTCAAATATCTTGCTGAGAGTTGGTAGAATCGAGATCGGCCTGTAGTTATTTGGGTCACTTTTGCTTCCCGATTTAAATAGAGGTATTAATTTACTACATTTCATTAGGTCAGGAAATGATCCCGAGTCTATGGATTTGTTAAAAATAACAGCAAGATATGGTGCAATTACGTCAATAATATTATGGATTATTTTTACTGATATTCCCCATAAGTCTCCTGGTTTTTTGTGTTGTAAAGACTTAAATGTTTTAATAACATCATATGGGGTTACGTATTTAAATCGAAATAATACATTGCACTCAGAAACATTGCCCTTTAAAATACTATAGGCTTCTGTTGGCGAGACACACTTCATAAGATCCTGCTATATAATGCCAGAATACACTTCATAAGATCCTGCTATAAATTTTCGTAAAAGTTTATTAATTTGTTAATTATGATTTTTTATAACTATTGAAAAATCATAATAATCTCATATGATTTACAAATCATATGAGTTACATTAAGTACGAGTATGTCCGGCTCTCTAGACGTTAGAGCAATTAACTTTAAAAAATCGACTTCAAGAAAAAGGAGGAGGTTCTCAATTCGTCGGAATCTTTTTTTTTTAATGGACGTTCCCCGAGTACTCAGACGTCTGGATCGATTTGGAAAATTCATCTTTTGTTTGAATCCCAAGAGGATTATCATCAGGATCTGCTGATGGGATCTTCGAGAAATCGAGAGCTCTAAAAAATTTGATGGTATATTAAAGTCGATTTTTTACTAATAAATAGCTTGTATTGCAGGCAAACTAGGCGTGGAATCAGTGAACGACGACACCACGTCGTGCACGGAGGACTCGATGGACGCGAAGGGCGCGTCCCCCGCCACCCCCGCCACCCCCGCCACGCCCGCCTCGCCCTCCGACAACTCCGACTCCGCGCTCAGCACGCCGCGCGCCAAACGGTCTGCACTTTTTTATATATAATTTTTATGTTTAAAAATATGTTAAAAATATATACTTTATTTAACTCAGACACCACACGTGAAACGTTATCGACAGCAACCCACGGACTACAAGGCATTCGGTTTTATTTAGTACTAGTGGGCCCAGCAGACGCTGTCCTGCACTGAATCTAGAAACCGATTGCAACGCCACCTACCGGGTCTAATTATGAATGTAAAGCACCCAGAGACCCACTCAAATGCTGTATGTACACACAAAATATTTCATCAGAATCGGTCCAGCCGTTTCTGAGTTTTAGCGAGACTAACGAACAGATTCATTTTTATATCTATATATATAATTATTATATAAGTAGATTAGCTTTACGGCTCTGGATTCTAGTCCTTTGGAGGCGTAGTCATTACATGTCACAGATTATCGAAGACACAGAGATTGCATATGAAATACAAGGACCGTGTGCAACGTTTTCGAAATGTGTCAAAGTCGTACTATTATAAGTATACAGAAGCACAAAAGTTAATGAATGTTTCTCCCGACGCAGACAACTAGAAGAAGCGAGCTCGGCGGAGGAGAGCTCGCTGGGCTCGGCGCCGGACGCGGCGGACGCGGCGCCGGACGCGGCGGACACGGCGCCGGACGCGGCGGACGCGGCGCCGCTCGCCAAGAAGCTGCGCGGCGCCACGCACTGACCCCCGCGCCCGCCCCACCCTCGCGCGCCTATAAATAGCTCTTAGACTAAAAATATTGTACCTAGGTAATTTATTTTTCAATTCCGTTTAATTTTAAATACATATTAGTGTTAAGTTTAAAGACCGATCGATTTTGTAAGTTTTTATAGGGTATTATTATTAAAATATTTCGGATGCGTCTCCGAGTCGGGAGTCGGGAGTCGGGACGGACTCGCCGCGCGCTCTGCGAGCCTGAGATTGTAGACGGAGCGGGGCCTAGTGTAAGGTTTCGTTTGTAATGACTAATGAGTTTGACGTTTGAAAGTTCGCATCCCGCGTGACATTCCAATAATATTTGTAAAGTGGGGGGCGGCGAGGGGCCACGGGGTGTGGTGTAGGGGGGTAGGGGGGGGTAGGGGGCTCCGGACCGCACGCCTCGACGTGGCCGAGCAGGCCGTCACTCCATTGCCTTATGACACAGTCTGCCCGCAGAGTTTATATGCAACAAGATGAATACAAAGGTCGTGTTACCCGGGCGCCGGGCACACGGGCCCACAATGTAGTTTTTATTGAACAAATATAAGATATTAATTTTATAATGTCGCATTTTCAATAACCTTCCCCTTCCATCTCTTTCTTGGTAATTCTTCAGTATGCATTTAGGCATTTAAAACATCTGATGATCTGATCCAATGCCTTTAACTTAAACCTTTTAAATTAGCTCTAATGTACAGCTATTTTAAAGGGCCCACGAAAGTAGTATCGATCGTCTGAAAATGAAGGCTACAGGGTAATGATCGCACTGATCTCTGATTGGCTAATTATTCTCTTGCTATTGGCTAAAATGTATTGTTGCAGCAAAAATAGGAATTACAAATTCAGCCAATCACTACAATTGAGATTGTAGCAATGGTAGCCGCTTGATGCAGCTTTTAGACCACAGGCCGCCTGGCCATTTTAGACGTTTCACAAAAATTCTGGCTACTTTGTACGAGCGGCCACATAATATTAATGAATACTGATCATTATGTCTTTAACAAAGAAAACTAATATTTAATTAAAAAATTGTTTTATAACAAATGTGTTGCAGAAATGCATAATGCTTTTGTAACAAATATGATTAATATTTATTTTTCAATTCTAAAGCGTAACATGCTGCTTATATGGTTGTACACAATTTCCAAACTAAATCGACAGGTCTAAAAGTAATGCTATCCTTTCCCACAGTGAATGTTGTGATAAAGATAACACTGTTATTAGACCTGTCATTTAGATTAATTTTGAGATTGTTTACAACCTTAGCAGCAAAACAGGCTCATAATTGCGGCTCAGGGCCACTGATATGAGACTAATGACTCCTTTAGATATGAATGCAAATATGAAATAGCACAATCCAAACAAATTGTTTAATATTTTGAACAGAGACAAAGGGTCATCGCGCACTACGTGGCCACGACTTTAGTTTTGTAACCCAATACGCATCACACAAAGTTTCACATTACACAATCTATACATGTAATAAAATCGTAGACTTGGCGTATCTGTACATTAAAGATTTTTGCAAAATAATAACTGGGGGATGCTAGGGATAAGCAATAGAATGTAAAAAAGCTATTTTTGAAATTTTTGTCTGTTTGTCTGTTTATCTGTTTGTCTGTATGTTTGTGCGCGCATCACGCAAAAACTACTGAATGGATTGAAATGAAACTTGGTATGATTTAAGTTCATACTACGGAGTAACATATAGGATACTTTTTATCCCGAAATTCAACACGGTTCCCTTGGGAGAGGGAATGAAAGTTAAAATGTGTACTTAACTGTAATTCATTAACGCGTGGTCCGATTTCATTCATTCTTTTTTTTGTTAGAAAGGAGATACTTTAAAGATTACCAGCTAATCTCAGAAAGGCTGGATCGATTTTGATGGGACTTTTACTGGCGGATGTTTACATTTTGATCTACCTAAACATCCGCCAGTGAACTTTTAACAGTTTTTAGCAAGGTATGAGCTCAAAGGAGCTTAGGAAAACAAAATGATTCACACGGGATTTTCAAAAACCAATATCCACGCGAACGAAGTCGCGGGTGTCCGCTTGTACTTAATATGAGCATACGCGCTTCTGCGACGAACCTTTTTGCGACCACGACATCGTAGTGTGTAACGTCCCTTATATTGAACAAAAACAAATAAATAAAATAATAACTACATTTATTCGCAATAACAGAACTCTTTCTTTACAATAATAAAAAAAACTCTTTCTTTCTTCGTCATTCAAAAAGACAGTCTTTGTTTATATATACGGGGTATAAGGGGACAGCTATCCAAAACTTAGCGCTATTATTATACCTATACCCGAATTACTAATTCCGTGGAGTTCTGACGTTTCGTAATGTTACCAGAGATAAAACAATTCCCACATAAAAGAAAAAAAAAATCAAAACTTATGCAAATACATTATCAACTGCCGCATGTAGATATGACAAATGCCTGACAGACACTTCATGGTGATAATGTCATTCGACATCTATTTTTGAATATTTTTTTCAATGTGCTTCTTTTGTTTTCTATTGCTGTTAGTGTGCACTTTCTAGTTTCCACTCTTGGTGTTTTCTATTTTATGGCGAAACGAGTAATATTATTACGCGGCATATGGCTTTTTATGATGACAGGGAATTAAAGTAGTTTGGGGTAAAAACCCACAAAATCGCGCGCGCTACAAGGCCGATACCTACCCTATAAGATTGTGTTTAGGTAGTATAATAATAGCGCTAAGCCGCGCCCACCGGCGACAGCGGGGAGTCGGTCGTCGCCCTCACACCCGTTACACAAGTGAACACGAATCAATGCGGAGTCTCCACGTCCTGCTGCAAGTGTTGGTAGAGCGCGGCGACGCGGTTGCCGGCGGCCATGCGGCCCGCGAAGTCCGGGCGGCGCGGCGGCCGCGGCGCGCCCAGCAGCGCGTCCAGCACGGTGCGCGGCGCCCACACGTCGCTGCTGTTGTTGCCGTTGCCCGCGCCCACCGGCGACAGCGGGGAGTCGGTCGTCGCCCTCACACCCGTTACACAAGTGAACACGAATCAATGCGGAGTCTCCACGTCCTGCTGCAAGTGTTGGTAGAGCGCGGCGACGCGGTTGCCGGCGGCCATGCGGCCCGCGAAGTCCGGGCGGCGCGGCGGCCGCGGCGCGCCCAGCAGCGCGTCCAGCACGTTGCGCGGCGCCCACACGTCGCTGCTGTTGTTGCCGTTGCCCGCGCCCACCGGCGACAGCGGGGAGTCGGTCGTCGCCCTCACACCCGTTACACAAGTGAACACGAATCAATGCGGAGTCTCCATGTCCTGCTGCAAGTGTTGGTAGAGCGCGGCGACGCGGTTGCCGGCGGCCATGCGGCCCGCGAAGTCCGGGCGGCGCGGCGGCCGCGGCGCGCCCAGCAGCGCGTCCAGCACGTTGCGCGGCGCCCACACGTCGCTGCTGTTGTTGCCGTTGCCCGCGCCCACCGGCGACAGCGGGGAGTCGGTTGTCGCCCTCACACCCGTTACACAAGTGAACACGAATCAATGCGGAGTCTCCATGTCCTGCTGCAAGTGTTGGTAGAGCGCGGCGACGCGGTTGCCGGCGGCCATGCGGCCCGCGAAGTCCGGGCGGCGCGGCGGCCGCGGCGCGCCCAGCAGCGCGTCCAGCACGTTGCGCGGCGCCCACACGTCGCTGCTGTTGTTGTCGTTGCCCGCGCCCACCGGCGACAGCGGGGAGTCGGTCGTCGCCCTCACACCCGTTACACAAGTGAACACGAATCAATGCGGAGTCTCCACGTCCTGCTGCAAGTGTTGGTAGAGCGCGGCGACGCGGTTGCCGGCGGCCATGCGGCCCGCGAAGTCCGGGCGGCGCGGCGGCCGCGGCGCGCCCAGCAGCGCGTCCAGCACGTTGCGCGGCGCCCACACGTCGCTGCTGTTGTTGCCGTTGCCCGCGCCCACCGGCGACAGCGGGGAGTCGGTCGTCGCCCTCACACCCGTTACACAAGTGAACACGAATCAATGCGGAGTCTCCACGTCCTGCTGCAAGTGTTGGTAGAGCGCGGCGACGCGGTTGCCGGCGGCCATGCGGCCCGCGAAGTCCGGGCGGCGCGGCGGCCGCGGCGCGCCCAGCAGCGCGTCCAGCACGTTGCGCGGCGCCCACACGTCGCTGCTGTTGTTGCCGTTGCCCGCGCCCACCGGCGACAGCGGGGAGTCGGTCGTCGCCCTCACACCCGTTACACAAGTGAACACGAATCAATGCGGAGTCTCCATGTCCTGCTGCAAGTGTTGGTAGAGCGCGGCGACGCGGTTGCCGGCGGCCATGCGGCCCGCGAAGTCCGGGCGGCGCGGCGGCCGCGGCGCGCCCAGCAGCGCGTCCAGCACGTTGCGCGGCGCCCACACGTCGCTGCTGTTGTTGCCGTTGCCCGCGCCCACCGGCGACAGCGGGGAGTCGGTCGTCGCCCTCACACCCGTTACACAAGTGAACACGAATCAATGCGGAGTCTCCATGTCCTGCTGCAAGTGTTGGTAGAGCGCGGCGACGCGGTTGCCGGCGGCCATGCGGCCCGCGAAGTCCGGGCGGCGCGGCGGCCGCGGCGCGCCCAGCAGCGCGTCCAGCACGTTGCGCGGCGCCCACACGTCGCTGCTGTTGTTGCCGTTGCCCGCGCCCACCGGCGACAGCGGGGAGTCGGTCGTCGCCCTCACACCCGTTACACAAGTGAACACGAATCAATGCGGAGTCTCCATGTCCTGCTGCAAGTGTTGGTAGAGCGCGGCGACGCGGTTGCCGGCGGCCATGCGGCCCGCGAGGTCCGGGCGGCGCGGCGGCCGCGGCGCGCCCAGCAGCGCGTCCAGCACGTTGCGCGGCGCCCACACGTCGCTGCTGTTGTTGCCGTTGCCCGCGCCCACCGGCGACAGCGGGGAGTCGGTCGTCGCCCTCACACCCGTTACACAAGTGAACACGAATCAATGCGGAGTCTCCACGTCCTGCTGCAAGTGTTGGTAGAGCGCGGCGACGCGGTTGCCGGCGGCCATGCGGCCCGCGAAGTCCGGGCGGCGCGGCGGCCGCGGCGCGCCCAGCAGCGCGTCCAGCACGTTGCGCGGCGCCCACACGTCGCTGCTGTTGTTGTCGTTGCCCGCGCCCACCGGCGACAGCGGGGAGTCGGTCGTCGCCCTCACACCCGTTACACAAGTGAACACGAATCAATGCGGAGTCTCCACGTCCTGCTGCAAGTGTTGGTAGAGCGCGGCGACGCGGTTGCCGGCGGCCATGCGGCCCGCGAAGTCCGGGCGGCGCGGCGGCCGCGGCGCGCCCAGCAGCGCGTCCAGCACGTTGCGCGGCGCCCACACGTCGCTGCTGTTGTTGCCGTTGCCCGCGCCCACCGGCGACAGCGGGGAGTCGGTCGTCGCCCTCACACCCGTTACACAAGTGAACACGAATCAATGCGGAGTCTCCACGTCCTGCTGCAAGTGTTGGTAGAGCGCGGCGACGCGGTTGCCGGCGGCCATGCGGCCCGCGAAGTCCGGGCGGCGCGGCGGCCGCAGCGCGCCCAGCAGCGCGTCCAGCACGTTGCGCGGCGCCCACACGTCGCTGCTGTTGTTGCCGTTGCCCGCGCCCACCGGCGACAGCGGGAGTCGGTCGTCGCCCTCACACCCGTTACACAAGTGAACACGAATCAATGCGGAGTCTCCACGTCCTGCTGCAAGTGTTGGTAGAGCGCGGCGACGCGGTTGCCGGCGGCCATGCGGCCCGCGAAGTCCGGGCGGCGCGGCGGCCGCGGCGCGCCCAGCAGCGCGTCCAGCACGTTGCGCGGCGCCCACACGTCGCTGCTGTTGTTGCCGTTGCCCGCGCCCACCGGCGACAGCGGGGAGTCGGTCGTCGCCCTTATAACCGTCGCCCGCGACGAGTCGCCTACAAATATGCGTATAAAATAGTATAAATGTAAAGTAAAGCGGATTTCTTTTTATTCTACAACTACGTCTACTACTATTGTCGGACTTTTAATTTGATGCAGTAAACTGACGTTTCATGGGTTGCTACTTTTTGACGGAAAAAAAATAGAGATGGGGTAAAAGTGAATGAATGATGCGAATGATTCACATCATCACATTTTATTATTTTTTTTATTTTATCTTTATTCACTACAGTACAAGATTTATTTTTAAGAGGATATAGTAGATAATGTTAGATAGAACCTGTAATAACTTCCTAATTATGTAACTTTAATGAAACTTTATGAAATTGTTGTATGTAAAAACGTCAAATATTGTATGCCTGATACAGGTAGATTGTTCTTCTATACTAATAAATAAAATTGAAGTGTCTGTCTGTAATATCGAAATATCTACCTCATATTAAGCTCATATGGTTATTTGAACGATACTATAACCGAATCACACGTTTTTAAAATTTTTGTCTGTCTGTCTGTCTGTCTGTCTGTCTGTCTGTCTGTTTGAACGGGCTAATCTTTGGAACGGCTGAACCGATTTTGACGGGACTTTCACATACAAGTAGAGAATTAACCAGGGAGTAACATAGGCTACTTTTTTAACCGACTTTCAAAAAAGGAGGAGTTGTGTTTTTCTACCTATGTACACCTATATCTCCGAGATTTCTGAACCGATTTGCGTAATTTTTTTTTTAATCGATAGAGAAACATTGCGACACTGTCCTACAAAAAATTTGGATTCCAACTCCTCAATCCTGATGCTGTAGGGGATCTGATCCCCAACACTAATGGGATTTAGGCACTGTCGGTTATTTAAATTGATATTGGGGATACAAATTAAAGACTTTATTGTTGAATGACCTCGAGTAGGTACATGTCCAACTCCTCAACCCTGAAGCTGTAAGGAATTGCATTCCGAAATCGTAAGGATCCCACGGAATTTTTCCGTTTTGTGGACGGGTTACTATTTACTACAGATAGGCTACTTTTTGTTCTGGAAAATCAAAGTTCCCACGAGATTTTTACAAACCACACGGGCGAAGCCGTGGGCATCATCTAGTACTAAATACAATTATTCTAAGATCTTATTATGTATCAGTGAAACGATTTTATGATTATAATCTATACTAATAAATAAAATTGAAGTGTCTGTCTGTAATTTCGAAATAACTACCACATATTAAGCTCATATGGTTATTTGAACGATACCATAACCGAATCACACGTTTTTAAAATTTTTGTCTGTCTGTCTGTCTGTTTGAACGGGCTAATCTTCGGAACGGCTGAACCGATTTTGACGGGACTTTCACAGACAAGTAGAGGATTAACCAAGGAGTAACATAGGCTACTTTTTTAACCGACTTTCAAAAAAGAAGTTGTGTTGAAATCGGTAAATACCTACAGATGTTAAAAACGCCCTGATAGGTATTTTCGCTGCGCGCGATCGCGACGGCCGACGCCCGCTCCCCGCGCCCGCGCCCCTGCGCCCTGCGCCCGCCGTACGCGGTACCGCGGTACGCCGCCGCGCGGCGTGGGGCGGGTGGACCAGAAATCTACTTATCCCTCAGGATTTGTGAAAAATCGAAATTCACGCGGGCGAAGCCGCGGGCAAAAGCTAGTCATAAATAAAATGAACCTATCATATCACTATTAAGATTAGGTCGACAACATTATTTTATGAAATGTCATTTTGAAACGTCAGTTCACTGCATCGAATTAAAAGTCGGAGTATAGGTACTATGATTACTACTACGGTTACAAGGAATTGAATGGAACAAATCTTGTATAACTATCTCAACGCTCACTCTCTTTATTTTACTTTCGAAAGTATTTAGGAATATTTCGAAAGAATAAAAATAAATACAGAGCTACTCCCAGTCAAATCTATCCGCTATCAAGATTACGAGTACGTACGTATCTACTACAATAAAAATTAAAATTTTCGATATTTCGATCCAGTTGAATAAATGAATTAATGAAAGAAATATACTATATTGTACACCAAGAACTACATACATTACATTACATTACATACCAGTTGCATGCAGTTTGCAAATATCAACAGATGTACAATCATATTTTTTATCGTGGTATGCATACCCGTGATTTACATTATGTATATTATTATGTCGTTAAAACACGATATAAACCTTTACAAATTTACTCATCAGATGTTGTTTCTCTTCTATAAATTGAATTCTACTTACATTAAAGATTATAGTCTAGTTCACTTTGAATGAAGTTTGAGTAAAACGACGCTAAGATGGATGGTCAGAGAGCTAAACACGTTACGTTGTCAAGAGATGGCGCTGAAATCACCATTTTTAAAAATCCAATTTGAACTAAATCTTCAATTGCGCGACTAAATTGATTATTATAAAATTACCCATATTTTCAATTAGTAAATGAATAATTTAGGCATTTTCATCAATTCGTCTATATTTCACTTGTGTGTACTTTCTTACAGTAAGAATGTTCTTAAATAGAAAGTGGGTGTTCTTAAAGTGTTACGTTTTCCATACTAACGTCATGTTACCATTCAAGAGCGAATGGATTATATATTTACACTGAAATTACATCGCACAGCCTTATTATAATTTTTAATTTGCGCGAAATTATATTTACATAAAGAAAACATTACATAGACAGCTTAATTATTATAATAGCCATCTATTAAACGCTGTTTTGCCTAGCTGACCGAGATGGCTTTACTTCACCTTTAGCTGTTTATGTAATGTTTTCTTTATGTAAATAAAATTTTCCGCAAATTAAACAATAAATTAATGCTGTGCGATGTAATTTCAGTGTAAATATATTATCCATTCGTTCTTAAATAGTAATAATAAATTAGTATGGAAAACGTACCACCTTAACGCATAAATATTCTATTTGTTTACCTCAGATCCAAGTCATCTATCGAAAAATGGATTTTAGTCTGTCGTGGCGAACTCTAAGGCATTCTATTCACGACACTGGCAGGGCTGATTTAGAGTGAAAAAGTGGGAAGGACCCTAGATTGCCTCCTAAATATGTCGTGTTTAGGGTCATTCTAGATCGGATCCTAGATTGCCTCCTAGATCGGGCGGCAGGAGCAGATATGAAGCCAACACAGTTTTCTTCACACGTCCACGCACGCACTGAGCGGTTTACTTATGTAGGGAATATCCTAGATTCTTCCAATCTACCTTCCTCCTAAATCGGCCGTCGCAGTATCGTGATTAGAATGCTTAAATTGGTCGATCGTCGCGCCGGATCGCTTCACGACACCCCACGATACGCATCATCACATCATCATCACGATCGACCCATTACTGGCTCACTACAGAGCACGGGTCTCCTCTTAGAGTGAGAAGGGTTTTGGCCATAGTCTACCACGCTGGCCAAGCGGATTGGCAGACTTCACACACCTTTGAGAACGTTATGGAGAACTCTCAGGCATGCAGGTTTCCTCACGATGTTTTCCTTCACCGTTAAAGCAAGTGATATTTAAATAATTAAAACCCACATAACTCCGAAAAGTTAGAGGTGCGTGCCCCGGGATCGAACCCACGACCTCCGATTAGAAGTCGGTCGTCCTAACCACTAGGCTATTAGTCAGCTTTTCACAATACGAATAACTACAAATAAATTCTAAATTTTAAAATACTTTCATATAAAAACATAATTAATTTTAAACTAACTGACAGAGCACTCAATTGAATCCTGGAGACAGGGACACTCACACACAGACACACACACCAAGAAAAAAAAAATAAGAGAAAAAAAAAGTTAAAAACGAGAGAAAAAAGAAAAGCAACTTAACGAGCATCGTGAGTTGTTCCTTTTTTCAGAGCAAAACTCGCTACAAAAAGGAGACCCTTTTGCATCGAATTTTGCTCTGACATGACATGACATGACACTGAAAAAAAAACACGCCACGATACAGCAGTGTACCTGTAGCTTAATACATAATTGGACTCACCGTCAGCGGTGTGGTTGTTGTGCGAGCGGCACTCGAGCAGCGTGCGCAGCAGCGCGCGGTGCGCGGGCGCCGCCGAGTGCGCGCGCACCAGCGCCTCCAGCTCGCCCCACACCTGCCGCCACTGCTCCTCGCGCCGCCCGGAGGATTTGCCTCTGCAAACATTTCATACATACAATTACATTATCACTACATAGTATAAAACAAAGTCGCTTTCTCTGTCCCTATATCCCTATGTCCCTATGTATGCTTAAATCTTTAAAACTACGCAACGGATTTTGATGCGGTTTTTTTTAATACATAAAGTGATTCAAGAGGAAGGTTTATAAGTAGAAAAATTGGACCCGGTAGGTGGCGCTGATAGCGGGCAGGACGACGTCTGCCGGGTCCGCTAGTATACCTATAAAGAATGGAATAGAAAAGTTTTTTTTATTCAAATAAAATTCGACAAATGAAAGTAAATCTACCACTGTCCACTTCTGAATGCCGTTTCAACCAAGAAGAATCAATGAATACGTAACTCAGCATTTACAATTTTAAAAAAATCAAACAAAGTCGGTGTTTCTGTCTTCGCCAGATCTTAGAATGGATCATTTCATGATGTGGCCGATCATTTCATGAAACGATTTTATTTCATGATATGGCCACCTAAAACTGACCATATCGTTTAGACGCCAACGTTTAATGATATTTCCATCCACTTTAGCCATATCATTTATGTAGGGTTCCCATGATATCATAGTTTTTAAGTAATGATTTTTTTTGTAAAACCATAACCTCACTTATTTTTTTATATCATAAACATGGGTGGTTTAAAAAGAAATAACAACGAAGAGGATGGCGGGGTCTGTAAGTCTGTAAGACCCCGCCATCCATTTGTAACCTAACCTATTCGACTCGGAGTGCCCCAAGTCTCAAGCTCGCTTAGCTCAGTATTGGACCCTAAGTTCTCTGTGACTGTTTTATCCAATATCATAAACCTCACTTATGTGGGAAGCGAGTGTGGGGGAGGGAAGAAACCCCTGATGAAACAGAACCGTTTCATGAAATGATCGACCACATCATGAAGTGAGAAATTCTAAGATCTGGCCACGACCTATCCATCTCTGCGTGATAACATATGATATGTCGAGATCCTTAGGAAAGCCAGAACATTGTTAATTGAGTTTTGCAATAGATAGCAGTCGATCGAGCGACACTTAACCATAGATTACTAACTTGAAGATGAATTAAAAATAATAACAAAACTCCCTTTCACCTGTAATAAAGTCTGTGGAAAGTCAGTTGTAATTAAGTTCTATGAAGTGACTAATAGGGTATTTGACTAATTTTTGGAAATTGTTTTAAATTATTCTTTATTACTTATTAAAACACACTACATTGATATTTTTCGCAATATCTACAGTATTAAGAATTAAATCAATGATAAAGTTTAAGTTTTGAAAACCACGCCAAAAACGACATTTCTGATCACATGATACGCGTGACGTCACAAATCGCTATGCAAGTCACTTCTCTCGCTCGCTCCTTTTCGGAACTCGGTGCGTGCGACAGAGACGCTACGCAAGGCGACTGCTGTATCGTAATGTTGTAAATTGTTATACCTACTCATTTTAATATCAATTTTATTCTTTCAAGTATAAAGTTTAGTTTCGGTTGACTTGATAAACTTCAATTATAACAACCAAGTTACGTGCAATCGAGTGAGTGAAGATGACCACAATCAAAGGTATATTTTCAATGTTGTCAAATACCCTATTCGACACAAAACCTACCTCAAGTTGGAAGGCAGCTGTGCAGAGGGGAACTCGTGCCGCGACTCCATGCCGAGCAGCGACAGCAGCACGCCGCGGCACGAGTCCACCTCGTCCTCCGTCAGCGACTCCTGCACCACCAGCCGCGTCAGCGGCTCCACCACCTGCCCACCGACACACCAGGATAGCATCAGAAAAACTATCACAAAATTCCAAGTCGTTTGTTACAAGTATGGCGACCGTTCAGGTAATGAAGGTCATAGCGATGCATATGGTCGTACCCCTTCTAACAGCATTGGGATCCTCGGCGTCAACATTTCGAACGAAGTCCAATTCCGGGATCACTTGGAAGGTAAAGCTAAATCAGCTTCCAAAAAGCTTGGGGTGCTTTTCAGAGCAAAGCGCTACTTCACGCCTGAACACCGGCCCCTGCTTTACAAATCTCAAGTCCGGCCGCACATGGAGTACTGCTCACACTTGTGGGCCGGAGCACCCCAATACCAACTCCTTCCATTTGACCGAATTCAAAAGAGGGTAGTTCGACTTGTTGACAATCCCAAATTAACTAGCTCGTTGGAAAGCTTAGAGGTACGCAGGGATGTCAGCTCCCTCTGCGTATTCTATCGCCTCTATAACGGGGAGTGTTCCTTCTCTCTTTTATCACCGCACCGCACGCCACCGAAAATGCTACCACCCTCACCACCTGGACCATTGGCGGACCACCACCGAGCGGTGTGCGAGGTCTTTCCTTCCGCGCACTCTAAAACTGTGGAACCAACTTCCTTCGGTCGTGTTTCCACATAACTTCAACATGGGGTTATTCAAGCGGAGGATCAACAAATTCCTCAAAAGCCGGCAACACATAAGTGGTTCCTCCGGTACTGCAAATGTTCATGGGCGGCGGTAATCACTTAACATCAGGTGATCCGCCTGCTCGTTTGCCCGCAATTGTTATAAAAAAAAAAAATTTAAACGAACGAACGGATAACAGATTTAATCAGATTTAGTCAGATAAATACCAGACCGTCCCGGCACGTAAGTTTAGCGTTGACCTTTAATGCGCACAAGTCGAAAATAAGGTATCTTGGGGAGGTGAGAGGGTCGCGAGGCGAGCATGCGGATCGTTCGTAAGCGCTGATTGGCTCTCCAATCGTACTGTGTCCCGCTCACTCATACCACTCAGCGCTAGACTTACGTGCCGGGACTTGTACCTAACGATTTGTTACACAAAGATTCTTGTATGTTCCATTGCCAAACATATCTGGTGGAGCTTATAGCCCGCCATATATAGCTCATAGTCACAATAGCGCAACGGTTGTCGCTCAGCTTCCGCTCTCCGCCTACGTTCCATTTTTGAATCCATATTTTATTTCAAAAACATAAACAAGGTTTTAATGTTTAATATAATATTTACACAATATTTTGGAGCATTCGAAAAATGGGAATACAAGTTTCACTTCTGCCGTGCGTGAATTGCACACAGACACTTTTTTGTATGGATTTGATGGTTACTCACCGAGCCCAAGTTAAATATGAGAGTGGACGATATAGTGAGTGGCCAGTAGGTGGTGTGCCGCTGCAAGCGAGCCCGCGCGCGCGCGTTGGCGCCCGCGCCGCGCAGCGGGTGCAACTTGTTCTGCTGCATGAGGGCCCCGAATTCTTTTATTCTAAACGAAATTAATTTTAATTAGTACACAAGTTCTGTTGTATACAATGGAGTACACAATCTCTGTTGTATACAATGGAGTACACAATCTCTGTTGTATACAATGTAGTACACAATCTCTGTTGTATACAATGTAGTACACAATCTCTGTTGTATACAATGGAGTACACAATCTCTGTTGTATACAATGTAGTACACAATCTCTGTTGTATACAATGGAGTACACAATCTCTGTTGTATACAATGGAGTACACAATCTCTGTTGTATACAATGGAGTACACAATCTTTAAACTAAATCGAGAGTTCTATATGCATGGAACATCGTGAAAAAGAACACTATTATAGTGTTCTTATTTGACTGGACTATAATAGTCCCAGACAAATAAGATCGGAAATCAAAATTTTGGCACTCAACTTTGCATTTTTGACATAATGTAGTTTTAATGATACAAAAACAATATGTAAAGGTTTTCGTGTCTGCAATCACCGACAAGGGTTGAAAAAAATTTATCAAAAGTGTTTTTTCGCAATTACTTGAAAACGGTAACGAAAAACACCTAATAAAAATAAGCAGAGCTTAAAATTTAACATGAAAAAGGTCCTATGACGTTTTTCCTCCGGTCAAAATTGACCGAGTTAGGGAGACTAAGTTTAAGGGATGAACGTAAATTTTTAGAAAATAAGCGAATTTTCATTTTTTAGTTGCTTAAAAATCTAATCTATAATTTTAGAATTATAGATTTATTTTTTTAATATTAAAAAAATTTAAGATTTTGAAATTTCAATACTTAAAAATTATTTAATATTTTATTTTGCCATATTTAGATTTCTCGTAAAACCTCAATGTACAAACTCGACATAACCCAACTGCTATAAATAAACTTTAGTACTACATAATATAATTTTATCCGTTTTTTTTATTGAGTCGTATAGTGGTGGTGAGATCAGTCCTGACCTGTAGTCCGTGACGCGTCCGCCGGCGCCTTCGGACAGCGCGGGCGGGTCCTCGTAGGGCGTGCGGCCGCCCAGCGCGCCCACCCACAGCTCGCCGCCCTGCGCCGCCAGCACGTGCGACGCCGATCTGCCGCCGCCTTTCCTTGTATACCACATTTTTTATTAATAATAATTTATTAATAAAAAATAATATTTTTTTTTTAAAAATGCTTCTGTGTGCACACGGCAGAAGCGAAACTTTTATTTTAATTTTTCGAATGGTCCAAAATATTATGTAAATATTATTAAACATTAAAACCCTGTTTATGTTTTAGACATAAAATTTGGGTTCAAAAACGGAACGTAGGGGGAGAGTTTTTTTTAAGTTCGTACCTAATTCAAATAATATCAGCTGGCGCTGGAGGTCATCGAACGTTGCGTTACCTACGAGATACCTACCGTTGCGCGCGATACCTACCCTATAACGCAAATGGTTATTGGTATCGGATTGTGTTTAGGTAGTATGATAATAGCGCTAAGTATTCAGAAGCGGTCTCCTTACACCCTGTATAGGATACCTGGGCACTTCGAGCGTGACGGAGCGGCCGTTGAGCAGGAAGTTGACGAGGCAGGCGGAGGGGCGCGACGCCACGTCCGCGGGCGTCACGCGCCACAGCGGCCCGTTGCAGCCGCCCGCGCCGCCCTCCGCGCCGCGCGGCGTCCACCAGCGGAGCACCACCTACGGGAGTTCACCCTGTGCCACCGTGCTCACGACATAGCACTGATACCCTCGAACAGTCAGTTACCTGGGCACTTCGAGCGTGACGGAGCGGCCGTTGAGCAGGAAGTTGACGAGGCAGGCGGAGGGGCGCGACGCCACGTCCGCGGGCGTCACGCGCCACAGCGGCCCGTTGCAGCCGCCCGCGCCGCCCTCCGCGCCGCGCGGCGTCCACCAGCGGAGCACCACCTACGGGAGTTCACCCTGTGCCACCGTGCTCACGACATAGCACTGATACCCTCGAACAGTCAGTTACCTGGGCACTTCGAGCGTGACGGAGCGGCCGTTGAGCAGGAAGTTGACGAGGCAGGCGGAGGGGCGCGACGCCACGTCCGCGGGCGTCACGCGCCACAGCGGCCCGTTGCAGCCGCCCGCGCCGCCCTCCGCGCCGCGCGGCGTCCACCAGCGGAGCACCACCTACGGGAGTTCACCCTGTGCCACCGTGCTCACGACATAGCACTGATACCCTCGAACAGTCAGTTACCTGGGCACTTCGAGCGTGACGGAGCGGCCGTTGAGCAGGAAGTTGACGAGGCAAGCGGAGGGGCGCGACGCCACGTCCGCGGGCGTCACGCGCCACAGCGGCCCGTTGCAGCCGCCCGCGCCGCCCTCCGCGCCGCGCGGCGTCCACCAGCGGAGCACCACCTACGGGAGTTCACCCTGTGCCACCGTGCTCACGACATAGCACTGATACCCTCGAACAGTCAGTTACCTGGGCACTTCGAGCGTGACGGAGCGGCCGTTGAGCAGGAAGTTGACGAGGCAGGCGGAGGGGCGCGACGCCACGTCCGCGGGCGTCACACGCCACAGCGGCCCGTTGCAGCCGCCCGCGCCGCCCTCCGCGCCGCGCGGCGTCCACCAGCGGAGCACCACCTACGGGAGTTCACCCTGTGCCACCGTGCTCACGACATAGCACTGATACCCTCGAACAGTCAGTTACCTGGGCACTTCGAGCGTGACGGAGCGGCCGTTGAGCAGGAAGTTGACGAGGCAGGCGGAGGGGCGCGACGCCACGTCCGCGGGCGTCACGCGCCACAGCGGCCCGTTGCAGCCGCCCGCGCCGCCCTCCGCGCCGCGCGGCGTCCACCAGCGGAGCACCACCTACGGGAGTTCACCCTGTGCCACCGTGCTCACGACATAGCACTGATACCCTCGAACAGTCAGTTACCTGGGCACTTCGAGCGTGACGGAGCGGCCGTTGAGCAGGAAGTTGACGAGGCAGGCGGAGGGGCGCGACGCCACGTCCGCGGGCGTCACGCGCCACAGCGGCCCGTTGCAGCCGCCCGCGCCGCCCTCCGCGCCGCGCGGCGTCCACCAGCGGAGCACCACCTACGGGAGTTCACCCTGTGCCACCGTGCTCACGACATAGCACTGATACCCTCGAACAGTCAGTTACCTGGGCACTTCGAGCGTGACGGAGCGGCCGTTGAGCAGGAAGTTGACGAGGCAGGCGGAGGGGCGCGACGCCACGTCCGCGGGCGTCACGCGCCACAGCGGCCCGTTGCAGCCGCCCGCGCCGTCCTCCGCGCCGCGCGGCGTCCACCAGCGGAGCACCACCTACGGGAGTTCACCCTGTGCCACCGTGCTCACGACATAGCACTGATACCCTCGAACAGTCAGTTACCTGGGCACTTCGAGCGTGACGGAGCGGCCGTTGAGCAGGAAGTTGACGAGGCAGGCGGAGGGGCGCGACGCCACGTCCGCGGGCGTCACGCGCCACAGCGGCCCGTTGCAGCCGCCCGCGCCGCCCTCCGCGCCGCGCGGCGTCCACCAGCGGAGCACCACCTACGGGAGTTCACCCTGTGCCACCGTGCTCACGACATAGCACTGATACCCTCGAACAGTCAGTTACCTGGGCACTTCGAGCGTGACGGAGCGGCCGTTGAGCAGGAAGTTGACGAGGCAGGCGGAGGGGCGCGACGCCACGTCCGCGGGCGTCACGCGCCACAGCGGCCCGTTGCAGCCGCCCGCGCCGCCCTCCGCGCCGCGCGGCGTCCACCAGCGGAGCACCACCTACGGGAGTTCACCCTGTGCCACCGTGCTCACGACATAGCACTGATACCCTCGAACAGTCAGTTACCTGGGCACTTCGAGCGTGACGGAGCGGCCGTTGAGCAGGAAGTTGACGAGGCAGGCGGAGGGGCGCGACGCCACGTCCGCGGGCGTCACGCGCCACAGCGGCCCGTTGCAGCCGCCCGCGCCGCCCTCCGCGCCGCGCGGCGTCCACCAGCGGAGCACCACCTACGGGAGTTCACCCTGTGCCACCGTGCTCACGACATAGCACTGATACCCTCGAACAGTCAGTTACCTGGGCACTTCGAGCGTGACGGAGCGGCCGTTGAGCAGGAAGTTGACGAGGCAGGCGGAGGGGCGCGACGCCACGTCCGCGGGCGTCACGCGCCACAGCGGCCCGTTGCAGCCGCCCGCGCCGCCCTCCGCGCCGCGCGGCGTCCACCAGCGGAGCACCACCTACGGGAGTTCACCCTGTGCCACCGTGCTCACGACATAGCACTGATACCCTCGAACAGTCAGTTACCTGGGCACTTCGAGCGTGACGGAGCGGCCGTTGAGCAGGAAGTTGACGAGGCAGGCGGAGGGGCGCGACGCCACGTCCGCGGGCGTCACGCGCCACAGCGGCCCGTTGCAGCCGCCCGCGCCGCCCTCCGCGCCGCGCGGCGTCCACCAGCGGAGCACCACCTACGGGAGTTCACCCTGTGCCACCGTGCTCACGACATAGCACTGATACCCTCGAACAGTCAGTTACCTGGGCACTTCGAGCGTGACGGAGCGGCCGTTGAGCAGGAAGTTGACGAGGCAGGCGGAGGGGCGCGACGCCACGTCCGCGGGCGTCACGCGCCACAGCGGCCCGTTGCAGCCGCCCGCGCCGCCCTCCGCGCCGCGCGGCGTCCACCAGCGGAGCACCACCTACGGGAGTTCACCCTGTGCCACCGTGCTCACGACATAGCACTGATACCCTCGAACAGTCAGTTACCTGGGCACTTCGAGCGTGACGGAGCGGCCGTTGAGCAGGAAGTTGACGAGGCAGGCGGAGGGGCGCGACGCCACGTCCGCGGGCGTCACGCGCCACAGCGGCCCGTTGCAGCCGCCCGCGCCGCCCTCCGCGCCGCGCGGCGTCCACCAGCGGAGCACCACCTACGGGAGTTCACCCTGTGCCACCGTGCTCACGACATAGCACTGATACCCTCGAACAGTCAGTTACCTGGGCACTTCGAGCGTGACGGAGCGGCCGTTGAGCAGGAAGTTGACGAGGCAGGCGGAGGGGCGCGACGCCACGTCCGCGGGCGTCACGCGCCACAGCGGCCCGTTGCAGCCGCCCGCGCCGCCCTCCGCGCCGCGCGGCGTCCACCAGCGGAGCACCACCTACGGGAGTTCACCCTGTGCCACCGTGCTCACGACATAGCACTGATACCCTCGAACAGTCAGTTACCTGGGCACTTCGAGCGTGACGGAGCGGCCGTTGAGCAGGAAGTTGACGAGGCAGGCGGAGGGGCGCGACGCCACGTCCGCGGGCGTCACGCGCCACAGCGGCCCGTTGCAGCCGCCCGCGCCGCCCTCCGCGCCGCGCGGCGTCCACCAGCGGAGCACCACCTACGGGAGTTCACCCTGTGCCACCGTGCTCACGACATAGCACTGATACCCTCGAACAGTCAGTTACCTGGGCACTTCGAGCGTGACGGAGCGGCCGTTGAGCAGGAAGTTGACGAGGCAGGCGGAGGGGCGCGACGCCACGTCCGCGGGCGTCACGCGCCACAGCGGCCCGTTGCAGCCGCCCGCGCCGCCCTCCGCGCCGCGCGGCGTCCACCAGCGGAGCACCACCTACGGGAGTTCACCCTGTGCCACCGTGCTCACGACATAGCACTGATACCCTCGAACAGTCAGTTACCTGGGCACTTCGAGCGTGACGGAGCGGCCGTTGAGCAGGAAGTTGACGAGGCAGGCGGAGGGGCGCGACGCCACGTCCGCGGGCGTCACGCGCCACAGCGGCCCGTTGCAGCCGCCCGCGCCGCCCTCCGCGCCGCGCGGCGTCCACCAGCGGAGCACCACCTACGGGAGTTCACCCTGTGCCACCGTGCTCACGACATAGCACTGATACCCTCGAACAGTCAGTTACCTGGGCACTTCGAGCGTGACGGAGCGGCCGTTGAGCAGGAAGTTGACGAGGCAGGCGGAGGGGCGCGACGCCACGTCCGCGGGCGTCACGCGCCACAGCGGCCCGTTGCAGCCGCCCGCGCCGCCCTCCGCGCCGCGCGGCGTCCACCAGCGGAGCACCACCTACGGGAGTTCACCCTGTGCCACCGTGCTCACGACATAGCACTGATACCCTCGAACAGTCAGTTACCTGGGCACTTCGAGCGTGACGGAGCGGCCGTTGAGCAGGAAGTTGACGAGGCAGGCGGAGGGGCGCGACGCCACGTCCGCGGGCGTCACGCGCCACAGCGGCCCGTTGCAGCCGCCCGCGCCGCCCTCCGCGCCGCGCGGCGTCCACCAGCGGAGCACCACCTACGGGAGTTCACCCTGTGCCACCGTGCTCACGACATAGCACTGATACCCTCGAACAGTCAGTTACCTGGGCACTTCGAGCGTGACGGAGCGGCCGTTGAGCAGGAAGTTGACGAGGCAGGCGGAGGGGCGCGACGCCACGTCCGCGGGCGTCACGCGCCACAGCGGCCCGTTGCAGCCGCCCGCGCCGCCCTCCGCGCCGCGCGGCGTCCACCAGCGGAGCACCACCTACGGGAGTTCACCCTGTGCCACCGTGCTCACGACATAGCACTGATACCCTCGAACAGTCAGTTACCTGGGCACTTCGAGCGTGACGGAGCGGCCGTTGAGCAGGAAGTTGACGAGGCAGGCGGAGGGGCGCGACGCCACGTCCGCGGGCGTCACGCGCCACAGCGGCCCGTTGCAGCCGCCCGCGCCGCCCTCCGCGCCGCGCGGCGTCCACCAGCGGAGCACCACCTACGGGAGTTCACCCTGTGCCACCGTGCTCACGACATAGCACTGATACCCTCGAACAGTCAGTTACCTGGGCACTTCGAGCGTGACGGAGCGGCCGTTGAGCAGGAAGTTGACGAGGCAGGCGGAGGGGCGCGACGCCACGTCCGCGGGCGTCACGCGCCACAGCGGCCCGTTGCAGCCGCCCGCGCCGCCCTCCGCGCCGCGCGGCGTCCACCAGCGGAGCACCACCTACGGGAGTTCACCGGACATTGGGTCGCGACTTAGCACTCTGATATACTAAATGTTTAGAGACAACTAAGTTATGGCCTGCGAATGATGAGCATTAAAAAAACTGTCCTACAGACTGTCATGCTGTTATTTTTGGTCCTCTGGACAACTAGATTTTGTATGAATTTATTTTATAAATTCTTTATTAACTTACCATTACTTACATAGAATATTACTTTAGTAAATACTTACGCCTATTAAAATTAACAAAATTAAAACTGTTCCAATTTTTAACATAAATTAAGACACAATAAAGTAATTTATTTAATACGTAAACTTGTTAGTATGTTCGCATTCTAGACAAATAGAGTTTGTATTAGTTATAATTATCAAACAAAATAGTAAAAAAATAAGAATCTAGAATAATACAGATTAAGAGACCCCGCAGACATACAATTTCGAGTTGGCCGACTATCGAACAACTAAATTGCGAACTTTAATCGACCAACTTTTAAATTGGACGTAATCCGAAGGGAATTTTGATTCGAATACAATCGGCGTCCAATTATTTAGTGGAACGATTTAGTTGGTATGATGTGCGGGGTGTCATAAGTCACTGTGCTTATCAGTATTTTCTGCGATTTAGTTGGCCAACTTGAAATTGTATGTCTGCGGGGTCTCTAAGTGTATATTTACAGATTCCATAGACTCCGCGGCAGTCTGCAGCGCTCGGAGGCCCGCGTGTGCTTCTGCGGAATGTATTATTTCGACGTCGTAGTTTGCGCTCGAACTTGCATTTTGTTCTTCCTTTGAAACATTATTCACATACAAGTACATTTAAATCAAATCTAGTCATGGATATATTTTTTGATGGATTGCCTATTTTAAAGCTATGGATAAAACTTAACAATACAAATATGTAATTGAAAGTATGCATATTACAAAAATCAAGCCATACGTGCAATACATTTTAATAATGATGCCCTGATGCTATGATCTAATAAATATGATTTTTTGGTTTTTGTTCTAAATTAGAATACTTGCAAGTCGCAAAATATCTGTCTCTATTAAAAGTATTGTATGTGGTTTGGCTAAAAGTATTGGGTGTGCACAAAATCGACTACTAATAGCTTAGCAATTAATACATTTTAAGAAATACAGATGCCATTTAATTTTCAACATATTATGTATATTTAAAGTGATTTAAGTTACTGTAAAAATAACAATTTTATGTGACAATTGGTTACCTTCATAGGAATGCCCGTGACAGTGGTAATGGCCAGCCTGTAATGGGGTAACACCAGACGACCCAACAGGTTGGCCAACGTACTCGCGCGACACACGATGACCTCTACACCCATTAGACCTCCGCCCATCTGAAATAACAATCACAATGGTTCCTCATGGTACGTTTTGCACAAAAGTAATTGGGGTTCATGATCAACCCATTACCGGCTCACTACAGAGCACGGGTCTCCTCTCAGAGTGAGAAGGGTTTTGGCCATAGTCTACCACGCTGGCCAAGCGGATTGGCAGACTTCACACACCTTTGAGAACGTTATGGAGAACTCTCAGGCATGCAGGTTTCCTCACGATGTTTTCCTTCACCGTTAAAGCAAGTGATATTTAAATACTTAAAACGCACATAACTCCGAAAAGTTAGAGGTGCGTGCCCGGGATCGAACCCACGACCTCCGATTAGAAGTCGGTCGTCCTAACCACTAGGCTATCACAGCTTACTTAATTGGGGTTAAGTGGTCCAAATTCCAGCTATGTGGCCAAAGTCAACCACACCTGCGCTGTGACCTGCGCGCGGTGCACAATACGCTACAGAGACCCTGACAATCACAGTCCCCTCTATGGGTTGTTGTGCCTGATACCACACAACGTAATCTGGATGGTAAAAAAAAATAGATATATGCTCATGTTGGGTACTAGATCCAAGATGGCCATAAGCTTCCTTTTATCCCAGGAAATCAAAGAGTTTTCTGAGGATTTAGAAAAAGTCTTAATCAACTGAGGCACTACTCCTTGTCATAAAGAAGCAATAGTGACATATCTGATTACAATTTAAATACAAATAATAACAATTAATTTACCTCTGTAACCGGCTGGTTGTTGACTCTTGTATCCGCTTTTTCTGGCGTTACGTTGATAATCACTAAATGGCAGTAGTGTACTACTAAAGACCTGCAAAAAAATCATAACTATAATTTGTTGAAGGAGACAAGCTCATATAGAGCGCTCTCTATTGCACAATTGTAGAGAAATGAAAAGGACACGAAATAGAGAAATGTAATTGTAGTGTATTTACCAGTATTTACACTACAACTACGCAACTATCTGCTACAACGTAACATATTGAAATAGTACACGGACAGAACGACGAACAATAATTTCGTCGCGTATATATTACGCGAAAATTTATTTGGATTTGTCTCTGGCTATAAGCTTGGGTCAAATTGAAGCAAGTTTCGCACCAGATTCGTGACGTGAATGAACACTAATCTCGAAGGTATGTATGCAACTAGCACGTCCAAACAAGTTCCACAATCAGAGTTACTGTTTGTTTCCGCATGTCTCGTTGTTAAAGTTTACGTACTGTGTACTAGTCGAGGCGTCGGTTGTTGTTGGCGGCTGTGGTGTTGACGCCTTCTTGTTTTGTTGCACCAATGTGTTGAGAGCTATCTCCGCAAGACTCCGAATCGAATCATCATCTCTTGCACTTGTTATACAAATTATGCGACCGCTGCAACAAAAAAATATTAACTTTGTTGTACCTTTAAATATGGTTGATAAATTATTAGAGATGGGCCGACTCGTCGGGAAAGCCGACTATTCGGCATCTTTTATAGTCGGCGACTAATCGGCAAAATATGCCGATTATAATCGGCGCTTTACAAATAAAATAAAACCAACATTTACTTAAAGATACCAGGACGAAACATTTTGAAAACCACTTCTGCACCTTGATTATGTTTACAACAGGCAAATTGTAAGTGAAGATAAATATGTGTACTAAATACAATATTGGGAAGGAATTACGTTGTAGACAAAAGTAGTTTTGCTTATCACCTAGTTAAAATTGGGTAACAAGAAGAAGTTAATAAAATATTGGAAACAACATCAACTGAACAAAGCATTGATTTGATGAAAGCAACTTCTTATAATTATTTCATTAAATAATTTGAAAATCCAATCTGTAATTATTATCATAGTATCATCACGATGTTTATCAAGGAATATATTAATCTTGATACAAGTGCGTGTATAAACATTTTAACTGTGTATTTTATGTAATAAAAAGTTGGCACCGTAGTATGAGAACAGAAATACATATTACCGATTCTGAAAATGTCTGTCTGTAGGTGGTGGAGCCGCTTGAGCTGGAGAGGGTTCAGCCAGAGCCTCGATAGCAGCGCACAAGCCCACCACATCCCCGCCCGCGCCGCGCCGCACTGGGCCAACTAGACACAGCCCATTCAGAACCTACAATAAAATGTTACATTGAACACCAAAGCATTAAAACACAGACATGCCAAAGAAATATCAAAAAGATGCCTGGAGACACAAACAAAATTATTATTCTATTGTAATGACAATGACAGGGTTTTTCTGTCAAGAAATTCTCAGTGCCAGCCCGGTGTTGGTAGTTGGCGGTATGTCACCCCCGTCCCTCAGAGAGCATGTTAAGCGGTCGGTCCTGGATATTATCACTATCATGTGACAATAGTCGTTAAAGCCCTCCAACCTGCATTGGAGCAGTGTGGTGGGTCTAAGCTCTAAATCCCTCTCTCCTACGAGAATCTGTCTCTCCTACGAGAGAGGAGACCTGTGCCCAGCAGTGGGACGTTAAAAGGCTGTAGTGGTGGTGGTAGTGGACGGTGTGGTAATGACAATAATAAAATGTTACTAAGCATTTAAACCTAGATAATTACATAAAGCTACTTAGAACTAAAACTGTGAGGATTCCAAATGTCTGGTCTGAAAAGAAACCACAACAAACTCAGCCAGGTTTTTTACTATTACCATCAGTAATAATAGTAATAAAGATAATCAACTTACATGTGTGAGATTTTGTTGTGCTACAGCCCAAGTATTTAATATATGAGCTGCTGAGTCACTCACAACAAATCTGACCTGAAACATAAATCAGAGGTTTTTAAAAAAAAACAAGACAGAATCCAGGTCTCTGAAACTTGCAAAGGGCATTGATACTTTGAGAGTAGTTTGAATTGTATGATATAATATTAAAACAATGCATGTTTAGCCTAGAGATCAAAGTTTAAGTACCTACTGACAGTATGTTGCCAGTGATGACATATGGCTCTGAGACATGGTCGCAAACTATGGGTCTCATATGGAAGGTTATTCAACAGACAATGGAGAAAGCTATGCTCGAGCTATTCTCTAAGCTGTTCAAAATTAGAAATGAGGAAATCAAAAGAACCAGAGTAATTGGCTCAGCTCAATGAGTTGCTAAGCTGAAGTTACAAGGCACAAGACAACGCACAACGGACAAGCAGTGCAAAATTAGTCTTGCGCTGTTTGGCTGTTTGTATCCAAAATGTGGAAGCCCCTACAAGAGACCCATACGTCCAGCTGTGGACGCTTATACATTGACGAAGAAAAAGAGTAAGTACATCTATTCATTTTTAATAGTTAGATAACACTTTTTCATACAAATGTTAAAAGTTTCAAACTTAGAATGATATTTACCAATTTGCCTTCAGGAAATAAATCCCAGACTATACGACAGTACTCTACTGCTGCCTCAACACTGCAGGTCCACAAAGATTTACATACTGGCGGCAGTGGCACATACCCTGGACCCCGGCTTTTAGAAACATCGAAATCTATGGGATTGTCAGAAGATATCCCAAAGTATGGAGTGTGATCTAACACAAATATAGTTTTATGATTGGTTGGGAACATATTTATTTACACTTATGTTTAGTCCTGACATCAAAATATGATTATTTTGATTATTAGTCTACTTATTACTATTCATCTCAAAATCAAAAACTTAAAAAATAAATAGCACATATTTTGAAAACATGATTGAAAACAGCAGCTTTTGACAGATGACACCAAAGAGTAAATGTAGTATAAATGATGACACTTAAGTTATTGGCACAGATTACTAGAGGATACTACCTACGTATTATTGGTCTGTGGCTGACACAACCACAGACCACGAAAAATAAACATAGAAAATAAATGACTGACACTTGATCACTTTTTTTACTGGCTTCACGATTCAAGGGTTCTAATCCATATTAGACATAGAGATAATAATAATAAGTAGAGTAGGCATACCTACCTTAAAAACGTGCCAAAAATACACTCACACACGCACAATCCCCCAACCTAAAATGGCGCGTGTTCATTGTGATGTCTCAAGTTGTGCGTGTGTGAGTGTTCATGTATACATTTTAGGGAGGCCATCTTAAGGGAAGTTGCAATAAAATTTCTGCCACGATCTGTTTTATTGTTATGTTTAAAAATGTAGTGTTGTCTCTTACACACTTATGAAAATTTTGATAAGCTTAAGCTATTTTCCGATCCACTATTTTCTATAGGACATTATGCCAAGTCCTCTTCTATAGGTTCATGATATTAGACCAGGGGCCTATTTAATAAACGTTACAAATTGTAAAATACAATTACAGGTAACAGGCTACAATTCTACAAGTTTCTGTTTAATAAAAATTATGCTTTACAAATTTGTCATGGTGGAAAACTTACAAATTTGTAAAATTTATCTACAATTTTGTAGATTTCTGTTTAATAAACATTTTCACTTGACAGGTGAATATTTACATATTTGTAGGAAAAAGTGCTTTATTGAACACATAATTGTAATTACAAGTTTACATATTTTGTAAATTGTAACACAATTCTGACAGGCAGTCTCACCCTGTGTCGAAATGTCTTACAATTTGTAAAAATTAAGAAACGTTTTGAATTTTAATTTGAATTAATAAAAAATGATTCTAACATCGAGCAATGAAAGTAGTGATGATGAATATTAGATTGTACAGCAACGGCCCCGCAGTTTTTCGTAAAATATTAAATTTTAGTCTTAATGTGACTGACTTTTCTTTCAATGAAAAATTTCGGGTAAGCAAGACTACAGTCGAATATTTGATAAATAAAATAGGACATTATCTTGAACACGATACGGTCAGAAATGCAGCCCTTACGCCCACTGAACAAAAGTGTGCATTACATTGGATAGGCTGTGGCTCACAATACCATGTAGTAGCAGATGCACACGGTATTAGTAAAGGAACGGTAAATAACTGCATAAAACATGTTTCTGGATTTGTGGTTAGTAAATTATTCGTCAATTTTATTGACGCCAATAGTAAGCTACCATTACATATTTGTAATTTACAATATTGTAATTTACCACTACATATTTGTAAATTACAATATTGTCATAAAACTCTACAGGCGTTTTTTACATATGTAAACTTTTATTAAACAGCCTTTGGAAGTATGACAATTGTAAGTTATTAAATTGTAACTTTCTTACATATTTGTAACTTTTATTAAACAGTTTTACTTGTCCTACAATTTAACAATTATGTAGCTTTTTTACAAATTTGTAGGATTGTAACGTTTATTAAATAGGCCCCAGGGTAGATACCTTTAAAAATAATAAAAAGTGAAAGAAAATCACAGTAGGATGAAACCCATTGGAAAAGGAGGTAAGGAGGTTCAAATCAAATAAATTACAGTATATTTAGGACATAAAAAGGTAAGTTTTCACCAAATTCCGTGAAAAAAAAATTATTGTAAAAGATAAAAATAAAAAACAAAAGCTTGGTTTTTTGAACTTTTCACATAAATTTTGAGGTTATGTGAAAAAAGTGTAAATACAAAAGTTGTAGATCTTTTTATTACCTACATCTTTGCCATTCAATTTTTTCCATAGGACTTGTAGTTTTGCCGGAAATCGAGATAAACGGTTTTTTACCCTTAAAACTCCCCCCCCCTTTTTTTCCCGAGCTCAGATCGCCCGTAAATTATTTTTCCTTTTATTTTTATAATAATATTCTTCTCCTTTTCCAATAGGTTTCATCCTACTGTGATTTTTTTTGGTTTCAAAAATTATCGACACTGGGCTATATAGACTCTAGTCGTTTTGAATACCTACGATGAGTCGGACTAAAAAATTAATAAAAAAATAGCTGATTAAGCTGTAGCAAAAATACCGTTCTAATTAACGTTATTTTTGATGTATTTCTACTATAATGGCGGCTCCTCACTTCGCTATTCGTGTTCGCGTATTTGCCATATTTGCCGAAAACGGCGATGTGTAGATGGTATACTTGACGAAACATTCGCGCTATTTGCCTATTTGGGTAAATTTATTTGCCTATTCGGCAAATAGGACGAATAACATTAATTGCCGAAAACGGCGATGTGTGGATGGTAATTGACGAATATTCGCGTTATTTGCCTATTTGGCAACATAGATCATATACTAACCACAGATTAATAATTATAATCTAGATTATGACGAATAACAAACACGCTTATCCGCACAGCTGTCGGTTTTTCAACGCGCATCAAAGGAGCCGAATAGACAAATACACAAATACTGTGACTACATATTCGTCCTATTCACATCAAGGAACATACTCTTCAGGATAAACGCATAGCTAATAATATACTAATATAGCGCTCGCGTGCCGCTTACTAATACGAGCGTCACTTGTATTTGTTTTTGTGCCGTTACTAACACGTTTTATTACCATGAATTACTGGGACATTGCGACCATTTTACTGCCTCATTGGTCTAGTGGTTAATATATTCGACTGCAGATCACGAGGTCCCGGCTTTGATTCCTGGGTCGGGCAAATCATTTGGTTTTTTCTGTCAAGAAATTCTCAGTGCCATCTCGGAGTTGGTAGATGGCGGTGTTTCACCCCCGTGCCTCGGAGAGCACGTTAAAACATTCGGTCCCGGTTATTATCACTATAATGCGACAATAGTCGTTACAGCCCGTATTGGAGCAGCGTGGCGGGTCTAAGCTCTAAATCCCTCTCTTCTATGAGAGAGGGAGGTCTGTGCCCAGCAGTGGGACGTTAGAAAGAATGTAGTAGTGGTGGTGGTGGACCATTTTAGGGTTTTTAGAACTACCAAATTAACATAGTTCAGAGAACCGATAGACGTTGTGTCCCGTGACGTCCCAAGGTGCTAGAATGGCGACCTCGCACCGGAAAACGCAGTGATGGTAGACCCCCCACTAGGTGGACCGACGGTATCAGAAGAGTCACAGGGAGCCACTAGATACAAGCGGCACAAGACCTTGGCGTGTGGAAGTCCCTTCAAGAGACCTATATCTAACAGTGGATATCTATCAGTTGATAACGGCGACGACGACCACCAAATTAATTTTTGTATCTGGGACCCTAAAAAAATAATCACATACAATTTATCTATATTTAATATAGTAACAAGAATTAAAAATCCCGCTGCAAGTGCTATCTCGTCCGACGGTCCGACATATCCACAGAACCACAGAACATATACATTTTATAGTTAGGTACCTACTCCTAGCGGAGTACAGAACACAGACTACTAGCGAGTACCTATCTATCTACCATAGTGCGATCGTATTCGGCCAATCATAGTTGCCAACTTAGGGATTCCTCCCTAAATTTAGGGAGTAAAAAAAAATCAGCCAAGTGCGAGTCGGGCCTCGCTCTTTCAGGGTTCCGTACATAATTATGAACAATATAATATTTTGGGTCTAAGAAATATTTAATTTCCGAGCTAGACATCGCAACAAACCGTGAAAGAAAAACCCAAAAAATGTTCGTTTATTTTGGTCACAGCTTATAAACTATTTAATAAATCGTTGTTTTCAGTATTTGTTGTTTAAATAGAGCATATAGTACATAATATACTGAAATATCATATTCCCAACTAGTTTAGTTTTTGAGATAGCCCCCGTCACAAAAATGGTCTAAAACTGACAACTTTGATGGCCTCCCATTCCCTTATTTTTTGAGATAAAAATTAAAAAAATATATATTTGTACTCTACTTAATGAGCTCTAAACAATGATACCCCACAAGCTAGGGTAAAGAAAAAATTTTTTTTCCGGCTCCTTTTTCATGTATGGGAGCCCCCCTGAAAAATAATATAATTCAATTTCTAATTCAATATTTGATTTTGGGTTAACGTTTTACACTAAATACCAAAATTTCAGGTTTGTAACTCATTTCGTCTGCGAGCTAGAGACCTGTGACCGGCGGACAGACGGACAGACAGACAGACAGACAGACAGACAGACAGCCGAGTGACATTAATAGGGCTCCGTTTTTACCCTTCGGGTACGGAACCCTAAAAAATCGGTGGGATTTTTGTAGGGGCCTTATATTTTTGGGGTATTTTTAAGTATTTTGTCTTTTTACATTTTAAATAAAAGTTGTTCAAAATTTAATTTTCAAAAAAAATGTCTCGTATTTTTTATTAGGACTATTTATCATGAAAACCGTAATTTCAAAATTTAATTTTCATAAAATTAGCAATTTGAATCATTCATTAGGAATCATAATTTTGGAATTACGTTAAAACAATTCTTGTTTACAATTTTTTTATAAGACCAATATTATCATCATAATTTCAAACCATTAATTTCGAATTTAAAGCAAAAATCTTGGCCTTTTTATTAGTGTTTTTGACTTAAGCTTTAGGGAAAAATATTTTTGACAGTTGGTAACACATTGTGGCGAATATTCGGGTATTTGGCTATTTGCTCCATGTGTGGATGGTCTAATTGTCATGTAATGTTTATTCGCGTGTTCGTCAAATATTTTGCCGAATAAAGCTATACGAATACGCGAACACGAATACGCGAAGTGAGGAGCCGCCATTACATTGAATAAATAAATCGGAAACAGAAACCGATACTAATTTGAGCAGAGTACATCACTACAGTGAATGAGAATGATAAAATGGTGTATGGGTGTATTCGTCGATCAAAACCGGGCCACACATTCTTCGAAGCACAGAAATTAAATTAGATATCCACCATTTTGTTTATTTTTGCGAAAATATTTTATAAGTCGAATAAAATAGTGAAACTTTGTACTTTGCCGTTATATAAAGTCAATTAAGTACTTCTGGCAATGATTATAAGATTAGGAATGTGCTATTAGCGTACACTGCTATCGGGCCCTTGTGTTGAAAATTGCAGACATCGGCCGCGCCGCTAGTAAACACTCTTCGAAAATTAGCACCTTGTCCTCCAAGAAAAGTAAGAGCCCGGGTGCGCAGGGTTCCCGAGTCGATGAAAAGAGTCCGTTGAATTTCGTTCAGCGAATATTTAGCAAGTGCAAAGGGAGCAATCCCGTGGTAGAAAAGGTAGGTGCAGTGCAATAGTCGGATGAAAGGGCTTGTGCAATTATTGGTCATTCGTTAAAGTGGAACATTTATTTAGGAAATTTGTAAGAGTCGTGGGCGACAGTCCCCGGTGGCGCGCCCGGATAACATGAATCACACGCCTGCACCTGACAGGCAGCACGACCCCAATGTAAACCAAGTCGAGGAGATGGAAACGCAGGAAGGTGAGTTCACACCGATTATTATCGTTTAGGCCAAAATTGTACACAGGAGTCTTTTTTTTTTTTGATCTAAGTTCTACACTGTACCGTGTTTATTACGTTCATTGACACGAAACCAGTTGTACCTAAATGATTTTGTTATGACATAGTGACATCAGGTGTTCAGTGTCTTTTGTGCACAGTTTATTCAGAATATTATATTCAGTTGGCATTTAACACTTAACCTCAATTTTTGTGAAGTGGTTATAGCTTTTTCATTATTAGGTTCAATTTACAAGTTATTGTTCATAAATAACTGAAACAAATTCACAAGCTTACGAAGCTTATTTGGATAAAATAAAGGTGTAAAGTGAAATTCACATCTTTGTTGTGAAAGTGCAAGTTGTCAAAAATCTATATTTAGAATGCTTTGTTTTAGCATTTACTAATGTATTGAACCATCAGTTAAGGTAATTTCATGCTATCTACTCTCAAAAGTTCAGTGAGGTAGTCTGGATGAAATATGAGTTTTAGCAATTTAATCATTTTTTAAAACATCCAAAATGTTTATCCTTATATTATTTAAATAAGAAAGTCATATTCATGAAATGGGCTGATCACTGATTAACAGTCCTAAATCTCAATATTGACCATACATCATAAATAAAATGTATAGTTTTTCAGTTTTAATTGAGACTAAGGGAGGTCCCTTACAGTCCCTTCAGACAGACCGGCGCGGAGAGCAGAGCAAATTTTAATCGCATTTAAAATAGAATCTTAAGACATTGAAATAGGCTTTATTTTTACATGTTAACTCTTTTATGATAAGAGGATGCTCGAGCATGCTCCCAATACGCTCTGTGTGAAATATATGAGAGCAGCCGGTCGGCTACTCGTCGAGCCGGTCGGCTGCTCCATGCCCGTGCCCTTTCGCGCTCGAGCATCCGACCGGCTCCGTTCGCGTGCTCTTTCATGCTCGCACAGCCGACCGTAGGCCGAATATGCTCTGCCGTCCGGCCCAAGAGCGTACGCTCGGCTCCGAGCGCATCCGCGTGTCCGTTCACACAGACCGGCGCGGAGAGCAGAGCAAATTTGAACGGCCGGTCTGTGTGAAAAAAAAAAATGCTCTCCGACGCTCTCCGCGCCGGTCTGTCTGAAAGGTCCCTAAGAAAGTAAGTACTTTGTGTACATATATTAGAAAAATATCAAATCTAAATTGTAAAACACTGAGAAAGGATTTCAGTTGTAAGTGCTACAGTATTTGTGTCTATTTGATCCAGTTTTGATATCTTCAAACTAGTTTATTAATTTATGTTTGTGAAGAAGCTTGTAGCTTTAGTGAGGTCCTTACAAAATTATTGTGACAACCCATTGAAAAATGATAAATATAAATACTATTAGAAGTTTCAGAACTGAATTAAATACATTTTGCCAATTCTGTTGTACACAATCTCTAAACCTAAACTAAAATGACAGGTCTAAATTTATTCCTATCTCTTTCATAGTGCTCACTGCAGAAAAGGATAGCAATAGATTTAGGCCTGTCATTTTAGTTTAGGTTTAGAGATTGTGTACAACAGAATTGGCCACATTGTGGCTAATTCAGTTTTACACAATCTCAAAATCTAAACTAAAATGACAGGGCTAAATATATTCTTATTTCTATCACAGTGATACCTGCGGAAAAGGATAGCACTATTTTTAAACCTGTCAATTTAGTTTAGTTTAGAGATTATGTACAACAGAATTGGCCACATTATATACTTACTTTGATAGTAAATATTTAGACTAATGAAGACAAGGCTATCCTATTTAATAATACTGCTTTGCCATTGCCTAGTCTCTGACTTTGCCTGATTTTTTTCTGAATTTGTCTGTGTGTTACTATTATTACTATAATATGATACTTACTTTAAAGCTTTAGTAATTATTATTTTTCATTATTTACTGAAAACATGTACAACTGTACAAGTCATGCCTGTATGGATTGAAGAATACTGACTGCATACCTACTGCATAGAACAAGTAACAACCAAGGCTGATCAAGTTATTTGTGTACATATAAAATAAATGGACAAGTTTTGTATTATAAATTATATGACATTTCAACTAGCCTGTTAAGCTTATGACATTTCTCGAATGAGGTTGTATGTTACATTGCTTGTCAATTTGTCAGAAAATTTCAAAATTACTGTCATTAGAACAATGGATTATTTGTTTTCCCTGTATATTGTACCCATTGATTTTATTACATTGTATAAATTTGCCATAATTTGAACATAAAAGTAAGTTTGTACATGAATATAAAAGTAAGTTTGTACATGAATATAAACACAACACACAACCATGACAAGCATATTTTGTGCAAGTTAATTTGCAAACTAAACAGTTAATGTTTATTTTAGTGGAAACCGTAGACACAGCTACGAACAAGATTTGGGTTGAAGATATGATGAAGGGGCCGAATGGTGGTGTAGTTATGAACGATGTAATGAAGAACATGCAAGAGAGCACACCGTTGGATATGCCTGTAAGATTACTGTTTCTTATGAAGATGAGAGAGATTGCATGTATCACTGGGTCGTGCTGAAGGAATACAGGCTTGTCTGAACATGAACACCTTCTGAATTGAGCATCTAATTTTTTTTTTTTTTCAAAAATAAAAATCTTGGGTCGTAATCTTACCACTCAATTTGAATTACATAAATAAAATATATGATACACTATTGAACCGCCCCAATTTCGCATGGGTAATAATTACCTGTTACTATTCCACCATACATTGTTTTGTTATATCTCAAAGGGATTAGGCAGGGTTTTTGACGAAAGGCTGAAAGCTGCCAGGCTTGACTTTTTCTGAATTTTCAACAATAATTATATCGTCATATTTCAACCAGTTTACCCAAAACCTTAACAAATTATACACCTTCCTCATGAATTGCTCTGTCTATTGGTGAAAACCGCATGAAGTTGATCGTTGAAGATGTTCAGTAGTTTTGAGTTTATCGTGAACAGACAGATAGACGCGGCAGGGGACTTAGTTTTATCCATGATAAATGCATACCTATATTATATGCATTTACGACAAAAGTCCCGTGCGAGATTACCAAAAATGAGCATTTATTTCAGCGGGTTATTGAGATACTAATTTTAGAGAAAGAAAAATAGATTAAATAGCACCTCTTCCGCACCGCAATTCAGGAGCCGTTTTTGTCGAACGGTATATCTATAACAATAAAATGCTTATTGTTTGTCATTAGAAACACAGTACACAGATACAACCAGTAGTAAAACTACCTACAAACGTTCGAAACGGCTCACTCGCACAAACATGCGCATCGACGAGACCATTTAGCAGCAGTCGCTACTGACATCCACGCGAAAACCCGGTAGGGGTCTCGTCGATGCGCATGTTAGTGTGAGTGAGCCGTTTCGAACGTTTGTTAGGTAGTTTCACTACTGGTTGTATCTGTGTACTGTGTTAGAAATGTAATTTTTTTTTTAAATTAATTATTTAGATATTATTCTTATCAAGTGAAATGTGTAGTGAAGTACATATTCTCAAGTTTAACGTTTTGCATGTAACTTCAGTCTTTGGCATATGGTTAACAAAAAATAAAAACAAGAAATTAAATAAGGAAACTGTTAACTATAGAAAAAATCAGCCAAGTGCGAGTCGGGCCTCGCTCTTTCATGGTTCCGTACATAATTATGAACAATATAATATTTTGGGTCTAAGAAATATTTAATTTCCGAGTTAGACATCGCAAGAAACCGTGAAAGAAAAACGCAAAATAAGTTCGTTTGTTTTGGTCACAGCTTATAAACTATTTTATGAATCGTTGTTTTCAGTATTTGTTGTACAAATAGAGCATATAGTACATAATATACCGAAATATCATATTCCTAACTAGTTTAGTTTTTTAGATAGCCCCCGTCACAAAAATGGTCTAAAACTGATAATTTTGATGACCCCCCATTTCCTTACTTTTTAAGCAAAAAATTAAAAAAATATATATTCGTACTCTACTCAATGAGTTCTAAACAATGATACCCCACAAGCTAGGGTAAGAAAAAAATTTTTTTTTCCGGCTCCTTTCTCATGTATGGGAGCCCCCCTGAAAAATAATTTAATTCAATTTTTAATTCAATATTTGATTTTGGGTCAACGTTTTACACCAAATATCAAAATTTCAGGTTTGTAACTCATTTCGTCTGCGAGCTAGAGACCTGTGACCGGCGGACAGACGGACAGACAGCCGAGTGACATTAATAGGGCTCCGTTTTTACCCTTTGGGTACGGAACCCTAAAAAGAACAGATACAGTCAATGAGCAAGTTAGAAGAGAAATTCAGTTGATTTGTTTTGTTTGAATTCAAATTAATCACAACTGACAAATATAAAATTTATTTTCAACATTGCAGTTGGCTTGCTTGGACGCCGAAATGGAGGACGACGATTCACGTTCGGAAGCGACCTTCCAGTTCCAAGTACATAACTTCAGGAGTCTAAAGGATTCGGTACTGTCGCCGCCGTGCTACGTCCGCAACCTGCCGTGGAAGATCATGGTGATGCCGCGCCAGGCGCCGTCGCCCGACCGCCAGCAACAGAAGTCTCTGGGTTTCTTCCTTCAGTGTAACGGGGAGAGTGAGTCCTCGAGCTGGTCCTGTTATGCAATGGCCGAGCTTAGGCTGCTCTCCCACAAACCAGAGACTGAACCGTTTTACAGAAAGATTCAGCATTTGTTTTATAGGTGGGTATTTAAATTAATCTTCTTTACTTTAACATATATTGTGAGTATCTTGTTTTCTGTATACAGGGTATAAGGAGACCGCTACCGAAAACTTAGCGCTATTGTTATACTACCTAAACATAATCTTATAGGGTAGGTATCGGCGTCGGCGCGACCGCGGTTTCGTAGGTATCTAACGATACGTAAATAGGTCACATCAAGTTCGTTGACCTCCAGCGTCAGCTGATTTTATTTTAATCACGCACGAATTACGTAACAAACTTTTACAAAATACAGCAAATAAGTTTTTTGCAATTACAGGGCTGTTTAACCCTCCAAAACAGGTATTGCATAAAAAGTGCAATTTTTTTTTTGTAAAAAAAATTTTTTTTTTCATGTTTTTTTTAGTGATATCTTATCAGTAATCATCAGTACTCATCACAGTAATCATCACCTGTCTTCGTTTCCGAGAGCGGTCTCCTAACACCCTGTATATTGTAATAGTTTGTCTATTATTATTGCAAAAACTAATGTAAAACGAGCGATTGAGAATAAACAACTTGACCTATAAATAGCTCATATTATCTGATAGGCTATTGGCTAAAAAAAGAAGTAGTACCTACTAATTAGGTTTAGAAAAATGTTCACATTCAATGTGATTAATTTCAAAGTTTCTTTTTCTATTTTTTTCTGCACTAAAGTCTCATGTATTATTGTTTTCAATTGGGATTGGAAATGGTATAGAAAAGGTACATTGCCCAATTTAAAAAATTTTCTTTCTTATATTGACTGACTACTACACTAAGGGCCTGTTTCACCATCTTCTGGTAAGTGTCTGGTAGCTTATTCACTTTTGTCTTTGTCACTTGACATAAAGTATGTCACAAAACTTTCGTTTAGGCTATCTTATACTTAACAGAAGGTGGTAAAACCATGTGACATTAAAATAATGACTTTAAGGCTCTGTTTCAGCGCCTGATAAGTGTGGGATAGCCTAAATGTACGTTTTGTCACTTACTTTGTCAAGTGACAAAAACAATATATTAACGGCCTGTTTCACCACCTTCTGATAAGTGTTGGATAGCCTAAACGTAAGTTTTGTCACTTTCTTACTTTATGTCAAGTGACAAAGACAAAAGTTGTAGATAGCTATCTAATACATATCAGAAGGTGGTGAAACAGGCACTAAGTGAATAAGTTATCCGACACTTATCAGAAGGTGGTGAAACAAGCCCTAAATGCTTAATCTCTTTGCAGTAAGGAAAACGATTGGGGTTTCTCTCACTTCATGTCGTGGTCGGACGTGCTGGACAGCGAGAAGGGCTACATCAAAGACGACACCATCACCCTGGAGGTGCACGTGACCGCGGAGGCGCCGCACGGCGTCTCCTGGGACTCCAAGAAGCACACGGGCTATGTCGGTAAGTCGCACACACAGGGTACAGGTCACGGCAAATAAGTCTAGCGTTGACCTTCAATGCGCAGAAGTCGAAAATAAAGTATCTCGGGATGTGAGGGGGTCGCCAGGACGGCGTGGGGATCGTTCTTAAGCACTGAATATTGCTATTCGGTCCCAGTAATGTGTCCCGCTCACTCGTACGACGCTGCGCGGACTTGAAGGTCACCGCTCGACTTACGTGCCGGGCGTTATATAAGGGGCCACTATTGAAAACTTATCGCTATATTACACTTCCTAAACATAATCTAATATCCAACCATTTGTCTTATACTCGTAGTATTTAGGTGGTTTAGTATTTAGGATTTTTCAAACCGTCAACAGCGTGCACTACTCGAGGTCAACGCCCGCGGGCGGCGGGCGACAACTTTAGTTGTTTATTTTTCAGCTGATTGGATTATAGTGCGAACTTTTAAAAAAAACAGGAAATATTAATTAAATTGCTAATTCGACTTTTTATGTCTCGTCTCTAGGCGAAATAATATCTACTCATTAAAATTTTAGTATCGTTTTTTACAAAAAAGGTTTTCTGCATATTCTATCCTCTATCTAGGTAATACTGCAGCGACCAATATAAGTTAAATAAATGATGATCTATGCCTAATCACATATCGATCTTCTGACACAGATGTGTACTTGCAATTATGAACCTTAAAGAAGTAAACATTTTTCCTAGGAACAAAGATACTTGTTCCTAGACAACTTTGCAGATAGCAACTGTAATGTTAATAATATCACATAACATTTATTTTCTTATCAACAAACAAATGTTAGTTCTCGATACCAAAGTAGGCAATTCCAATATGGAAACTCAATAACAGTGGTAAACACTTATCACTTTAGTAAGTTTGCTCAAAATTTTTTTCTTTGAGATGTTTCATAAAAATCAATTGTCTAGAAGTGAACCGATTCAGAACCAAACTGAAAATTGAAAAATTCTTCACAAGATTTGAAAGTTTATATCTTATATTTTTCTTTTATTGCAGGTTTGAAAAATCAAGGCGCAACATGTTACATGAACTCATTGTTACAAACTTTGTACTTTACAAATCAATTGAGAAAGGCGGTTTACAAAATGCCTACAGAATCGGATGACTCAACCAGGTAAATCTATTTGAAACATCAAGTCTATTTAGAAATCCTTATAAATGATAATAACATTACACAATTAATTATTTTGATTGACAGATTATGATTTTTTTTTCAGATTTTGATATTTTCTCTATTTTCATCAATGGTCAACTACACTATTATATTCTTATAATACATTGACATGTTCTTATGTTTAGGTCAGTTGCGTTAGCGCTGCAACGAGTTTTCTACGAATTGCAGTTCTCAGATAAACCCGTAGGCACTAAGAAACTAACAAAAAGTTTTGGATGGGAGACACTTGATTCATTCATGCAGCATGATGTACAGGAATTTTTAAGAGTAAGTTTTGTTTATGGACAACTTATCTTTTGCCTGTGACGGTGTGTATTTACATTTTTAATCTTCTAGGAAAGTTTTTAGTTTCGTGCTATAAAAAGAACCCTATGTTAAAGTATGGAGAAGAAAATTACATGTTGTTTTATCTTTATGGCTTATATGTACATTTCATTCATTCATGCCATGTTAATAAACCATCATGTATAAGCAGTGTGTAAATTTTTCTAAGACAGAATAGATAAAACATCATTATAATATATTTCCTTGTGTATTCAGGTACTTTTGGATAAGCTGGAAAGTAAGATGAAAGGGACTTGCGTCGAGGGAACTGTACCAAGGTTGTTTGAAGGCAAAATGACTTCGTACATCAAGTGCAAGAATGTCAATGTTTCCAGCACCCGGGTCGAAACCTTCTACGATATACAACTTAATATAAAGGGAAAGAAAAACAGTACGTATTAAACTACTTCTACACTAGTCAAGAGTACAAGGAGCCTACAACAAAGACTTAAAATTAGTACCCTCGCAACACGCGATTCGTTAAACACGTCCTAGTCCGTACTCCGTAGTCTAGTGGTTAAGATTCGGCCTCGAGGTCCGAGTTCGTTCCCTTTTCGAAGTTACGTGCGTTTTAAGCAATTAAATATCACATGCTTTAACTGTGAAGGAAACCATTGTGTGGAAACCTGCATGCCTGAAAGTTTTCCATAAGTTCAATCTGAAGGCATGTGAAATCTATCGATCCACACTCGGCCCGGTAATGGGTTGATAATGTTGATGGTGAGCGGAAAAGTGAGTGGATGGAGCTCAGGATGCTCTAAGTACGCTCCTATAACTATGAATTAAAAATTGTGTAAATTATCGTCTACTCGTGCTTGGTTCTCTTAGTATAGACACAGCTTCATTATGTATTACTAATTTGAGCCCACATTAAGAGACCTGTGTGGGGTCCAAAAATTACTAATTAATTAGTCCAAACTATTATAACTCCCGGCACGTAAATCTATCGTTGAGCGAGAGAAGTGCGCGCAGCGTCGTATGAGTGAGCGGTACCATTACCAGTACCAGTACCATTGGAGAGCCCATCAGCGCTTACTAGGGATCCGCGAGAGCTAATCATAGCTTATGAACGATCCCCACGCCCTCCCCGCGACCGCCTCACATCCCGAGATACCTTATTTTCAACTTCTGCGCATTGAAGGTCACTGCTCGACTTATATGCCGTGACTTGTATGCTGAAAAACTCAGTGAAAAATGTTTGGATTCCAGTTGATGAGTCGTTCAAAGACTACATCAACACGGAGACTCTGGACGGCGAGAACAAGTACGACGCGGGCGAGCACGGCCTGCAGGAGGCCGAGAAGGGAGTAATATTCGCGTCGTTCCCGCCAGTACTGCATTTGCACCTCATGCGCTTCCAGTATGACCCCATCACGGACAGCTCTGTCAAATTCAACGATAGGTGAGTACGAGTTGAACAAATATTCGTTATTAGCTGATAGATACCCACAATTTCGTCCGAATGGAATATGTTTTTTATGTTTTATTTTGTCTTCTTAAATTTTTCTGGGATTTATGATCTATCTCTGTGCATTTTGTCGAGATCGGTCAGCGGTAAGTCCGTGAAAACGTAACGTGTATTATAGTATGGTCTGTGGATGTTTGAATTTATTTACATTAATTTAATTAGTTAAGTTGGCCAACTGTGATGTTAGGGCGTTTAATTTTGAGTCAGTAAATAAAGTCAATTAATTTGTTGGCAAGTATTGTGTTGACTTGATACTTCTATTGTGTAAATTGTTTTTGAGTCAGTACTGACTAATTAAATAATGAGTGTTTGTTGCCATTGATGACATATGGATCTAAAACATGCACTCTAACTGCAGTAAATATGGGCCTCATAAAAAGGCTCAAATTTAGGCAGTGTGCGACGGAGAGATCATATGAGGAGCTGGCGAACAAAACTGCATAATGACATCTCTGCTCCAAATACTTTTTTTTTAATCTGGGGGTTTTTGGCCTGCTGAACCAGAATCTCAATTTATTTCTATCGAATACGGTCTAAAACTGCATCAAAATTGCATCCAAAGTTTGTTGGCTTCAAACAAGTCTCAGTTGGTTCAGAGGCAAAACAGCTTTGAATAGGTTTTTTGGCTTCTGTATTTTTTTTGGTGTAATTGTGCCGTTCTGTTCGCCAGCTCCTCATATCAAAATCTTCGCCAAATTTTGTTCGCCAGCTCCTTGGATCAAATCAGAAACGAGGAGATCCATAGGAGAACCATAGTTACAGACATAGGTCATCAAGTCGCTAAACTGAGTGACAACGGATGGGCCACATAGCGCGAAGAAACGGAGCATTGACAGACGCCTCACTATGTGGGCGGACGATACCAACTTTTTTCAAATATAATACAAGAGTTATTGAAATAAAATTACAATGTTATTTGCTTAGATTCGAGTTCTACGAGCACATAAACCTGGACGAGTACCTGCAAGAGAGGCCGGAGACGCCGGCCGACTACACGCTGCACGCCGTGCTCGTGCACTCGGGCGACAACCACGGCGGACACTACGTCGTCTTCATCAACCCCAAGGGCGACGGCAAGGTACCCCGTCGACTCCTAACCTAACACCCATTTACACCCATATCCTAACACCCATTTACACCCATATCCTAACACCCATTTACACCCATAACCTAACACGTATTTACCTATAGCACTGTCACGTAAGTTAGCAAGGAATCTGATGAACTTTTAATCTGATATCCATTTACACCCATAACCCATAACTAACCATTTAAATTAGCAAGAGACCTGATGAACTACTAATATAAATCTGGCACCTATTTACACTCATAACCCATATCAAACACCCATAAGTTAACACAACTTTATATCTATAAGAACACTGTCATGTAAATTAGCAAGGTACCTGATGATCATCTAATTGAACAGCTATTTTCAGCCGTTATCTTTATCTATGGGTGTTAGATAATATAACACAAGTTATTCTATCTGTCTGCCTGTTAAGGTGTTCATGGTCCCAACAGCTGAACGGATCTGAATGGTTTCCACCGGATACTAGACGGCCAAACGCCGCGGTGGACTTTGTTTTACAATATGTAGTGATTACTGCCTCATTTTCCATTTATTTTTTTTAATTACCAAATATTGTTTGCAGTGTTCCATTTATTTTTTAATTACCAAATATTGTTTGCAGTGGTGTAAGTTCGACGACGACGTGGTGTCGCGCTGCACGAAGCAGGAGGCCATCGAGTACAACTACGGCGGCCACGACGAGGACATGGCGCTGACGGTGCGCCACTGCACCAACGCCTACATGCTGGTCTACATCAGGTCAGTCGTCTCGACCGCTGCACGTCCACTGCTGGACATAGCTCTCTTGCAAGGATTGTCCAGCGGCTGACAGCGACTCGCTTGATATCGTCCGTCCATCTACACCCTATCCACCGAGACAGGATAGTATAGCGCTCTCCCTGTTCCGTAAGCCCATACAAATGACAGAGACAAAAAGTCAGTGGGCGTTTCATTTACAGTGCGCTATTATGTATATATATATATTTATTCTATTATGTTTGGATGTTTAAAAAACTTGAGGTATCGATCTTCGCAGGGACTCTCAGCTGAAGACTGTGTTGCAAGAAGTGACTCAAGCGGACATACCAACGGAGCTCAGCGAGCGGCTTGCGGAAGAAAAGAGAATCGAAACTGTATGTAACTATACTATAATTATCTATATAATAATATAAAGTAGCTTGTCCTGACTGATTATCAACGCACAGCCTAAACCACTGAAGCTAGAAACTTGAAATTTTCACAGCAGCTTCCTTTTATAACGTTAGGCGGACACTAAGAAAGGATTATTGGAAATTCCACCCCTAAGGGTGTTAAATAGGATATAAGTTTGTATGAAAGTCCGTCATTTTCAAGTTATATCCATGAAAATTGGTAGTGAGGATTTCGGTTAAAAATAAAGAGTTACGATTTTAAGAAATTTTGGAAAATCTGCCCCCAAGTGGGTTAAATGGGAGTTGAAAGTTTGTATGAAAGTCCGTCATTTTTAAAGTTATATCAATGAAAATCAGTATTTGTATTGTCAGTTAAAAATAAAGAATTACGTGTTTCAGGAATTTTGGAAATTCCACCCCCAACTGAGATTTATAAGAATCCACGCGGGCGAAGTCGCGAGCATCAGCTAGTGTTGTATAATATTACACTTCTTTATTTAATTTTTATATAACTGTATAAAAGAATGTAAAATGGTACTAATTCTGTTGTACACAATCTCTAAGTAAAACTAAATTGATGTTTCTATAATGTTATGCTTTTCCGAACATTATGAAAATGATTGCACGTCTATCTCTACTCTTCCAATATGTCTTCTTTTTTTATACTTAGGGAACGGAGCGAATTTCATCAAAATCGTTTTCTCAAGATGTGGACATTTTTTCCATTTTCAGTTTTTCTTTATTTCGGTAATATCTGAAGTCGGCTTAATTTTTTTAATAGGTATTACTTAAAAAATATGTGAACGTAGAGATGCGTCGTAAGAAGCGCAACGAGGCGCACTTAACTTAAAAAATATGTGAACGTAGAGATGCGTCGTAAGAAGCGCAACGAGGCGCACTTAACTTAAAAAATATGTGAACGTAGAGATGCGTCGTAAGAAGCGCAACGAGGCGCACTTAACTTAAAAAATATGTGAACGTAGAGATGCGTCGTAAGAAGCGCAACGAGGCGCACTTAACTTAAAAAATATGTGAACGTGCAGATACGCCGCAAGGAGCGCAACGAGGCGCACTTAACTTAAAAAATATGTGAACGTAGAGATGCGTCGTAAGAAGCGCAACGAGGCGCACTTAACTTAAAAAATATGTGAACGTGCAGATACGCCGCAAGGAGCGCAACGAGGCGCACTTAACTTAAAAAATATGTGAACGTAGAGATGCGTCGTAAGAAGCGCAACGAGGCGCACTTAACTTAAAAAATATGTGAACGTGCAGATACGCCGCAAGGAGCGCAACGAGGCGCACCTGTACATGAACGTGAACGTGGTGCTGGAGGAGGCGTTCGACGGGCACCAGGGCAACGACCTGTACGACCCGGAGCGCGCGCACTACCGCGTGTTCCGCGTGCGCAAGCAGGCCACCGTCGCCGAGCTCATGGACATGCTGGCCGACAACTTCCGCTACCCGCTGAGGCATCTGCGCCCGTGGCCGTTCAGCGCGCGCTCCAACCAGGTGACTATACCCTGTATGTGAACGTGAACGTGAACGTGGTGCTGGAGGAGGCGTTCCACGGGCACCAGGGCAACGACCTGTACGACCCGGAGCGCGCGCACTACCGCGTGTTCCGCGTGCGCAAGCAGGCCACCGTCGCCGAGCTCATGGACATGCTGGCCGACAACTTCCGCTACCCGCTGAGGCATCTGCGCCCGTGGCCGTTCAGCGCGCGCTCCAACCAGGTGACTATACCCTGTATGTGAACGTGAACGTGAACGTGGTGCTGGAGGAGGCGTTCCACGGGCACCAGGGCAACGACCTGTACGACCCGGAGCGCGCGCACTACCGCGTGTTCCGCGTGCGCAAGCAGGCCACCGTCGCCGAGCTCATGGACATGCTGGCCGACAACTTCCGCTACCCGCTGAGGCATCTGCGCCCGTGGCCGTTCAGCGCGCGCTCCAACCAGGTGACTATACCCTGTATGTGAACGTGAACGTGAACGTGGTGCTGGAGGAGGCGTTCCACGGGCACCAGGGCAACGACCTGTACGACCCGGAGCGCGCGCACTACCGCGTGTTCCGCGTGCGCAAGCAGGCCACCGTCGCCGAGCTCATGGACATGCTGGCCGACAACTTCCGCTACCCGCTGAGGCATCTGCGCCCGTGGCCGTTCAGCGCGCGCTCCAACCAGGTGACTATACCCTGTATGTGAACGTGAACGTGAACGTGGTGCTGGAGGAGGCGTTCCACGGGCACCAGGGCAACGACCTGTACGACCCGGAGCGCGCGCACTACCGCGTGTTCCGCGTGCGCAAGCAGGCCACCGTCGCCGAGCTCATGGACATGCTGGCCGACAACTTCCGCTACCCGCTGAGGCATCTGCGCCCGTGGCCGTTCAGCGCGCGCTCCAACCAGGTGACTATACCCTGTATGTGAACGTGAACGTGAACGTGGTGCTGGAGGAGGCGTTCCACGGGCACCAGGGCAACGACCTGTACGACCCGGAGCGCGCGCACTACCGCGTGTTCCGCGTGCGCAAGCAGGCCACCGTCGCCGAGCTCATGGACATGCTGGCCGACAACTTCCGCTACCCGCTGAGGCATCTGCGCCCGTGGCCGTTCAGCGCGCGCTCCAACCAGGTGACTATACCCTGTATGTGAACGTGAACGTGAACGTGGTGCTGGAGGAGGCGTTCCACGGGCACCAGGGCAACGACCTGTACGACCCGGAGCGCGCGCACTACCGCGTGTTCCGCGTGCGCAAGCAGGCCACCGTCGCCGAGCTCATGGACATGCTGGCCGACAACTTCCGCTACCCGCTGAGGCATCTGCGCCCGTGGCCGTTCAGCGCGCGCTCCAACCAGGTGACTATACCCTGTATGTGAACGTGAACGTGAACGTGGTGCTGGAGGAGGCGTTCCACGGGCACCAGGGCAACGACCTGTACGACCCGGAGCGCGCGCACTACCGCGTGTTCCGCGTGCGCAAGCAGGCCACCGTCGCCGAGCTCATGGACATGCTGGCCGACAACTTCCGCTACCCGCTGAGGCATCTGCGCCCGTGGCCGTTCAGCGCGCGCTCCAACCAGGTGACTATACCCTGTATGTGAACGTGAACGTGAACGTGGTGCTGGAGGAGGCGTTCCACGGGCACCAGGGCAACGACCTGTACGACCCGGAGCGCGCGCACTACCGCGTGTTCCGCGTGCGCAAGCAGGCCACCGTCGCCGAGCTCATGGACATGCTGGCCGACAACTTCCGCTACCCGCTGAGGCATCTGCGCCCGTGGCCGTTCAGCGCGCGCTCCAACCAGGTGACTATACCCTGTATGTGAACGTGAACGTGAACGTGGTGCTGGAGGAGGCGTTCCACGGGCACCAGGGCAACGACCTGTACGACCCGGAGCGCGCGCACTACCGCGTGTTCCGCGTGCGCAAGCAGGCCACCGTCGCCGAGCTCATGGACATGCTGGCCGACAACTTCCGCTACCCGCTGAGGCATCTGCGCCCGTGGCCGTTCAGCGCGCGCTCCAACCAGGTGACTATACCCTGTATGTGAACGTGAACGTGAACGTGGTGCTGGAGGAGGCGTTCCACGGGCACCAGGGCAACGACCTGTACGACCCGGAGCGCGCGCACTACCGCGTGTTCCGCGTGCGCAAGCAGGCCACCGTCGCCGAGCTCATGGACATGCTGGCCGACAACTTCCGCTACCCGCTGAGGCATCTGCGCCCGTGGCCGTTCAGCGCGCGCTCCAACCAGGTGACTATACCCTGTATGTGAACGTGAACGTGAACGTGGTGCTGGAGGAGGCGTTCCACGGGCACCAGGGCAACGACCTGTACGACCCGGAGCGCGCGCACTACCGCGTGTTCCGCGTGCGCAAGCAGGCCACCGTCGCCGAGCTCATGGACATGCTGGCCGACAACTTCCGCTACCCGCTGAGGCATCTGCGCCCGTGGCCGTTCAGCGCGCGCTCCAACCAGGTGACTATACCCTGTATGTGAACGTGAACGTGAACGTGGTGCTGGAGGAGGCGTTCCACGGGCACCAGGGCAACGACCTGTACGACCCGGAGCGCGCGCACTACCGCGTGTTCCGCGTGCGCAAGCAGGCCACCGTCGCCGAGCTCATGGACATGCTGGCCGACAACTTCCGCTACCCGCTGAGGCATCTGCGCCCGTGGCCGTTCAGCGCGCGCTCCAACCAGGTGACTATACCCTGTATGTGAACGTGAACGTGAACGTGGTGCTGGAGGAGGCGTTCCACGGGCACCAGGGCAACGACCTGTACGACCCGGAGCGCGCGCACTACCGCGTGTTCCGCGTGCGCAAGCAGGCCACCGTCGCCGAGCTCATGGACATGCTGGCCGACAACTTCCGCTACCCGCTGAGGCATCTGCGCCCGTGGCCGTTCAGCGCGCGCTCCAACCAGGTGACTATACCCTGTATGTGAACGTGAACGTGAACGTGGTGCTGGAGGAGGCGTTCCACGGGCACCAGGGCAACGACCTGTACGACCCGGAGCGCGCGCACTACCGCGTGTTCCGCGTGCGCAAGCAGGCCACCGTCGCCGAGCTCATGGACATGCTGGCCGACAACTTCCGCTACCCGCTGAGGCATCTGCGCCCGTGGCCGTTCAGCGCGCGCTCCAACCAGGTGACTATACCCTGTATGTGAACGTGAACGTGAACGTGGTGCTGGAGGAGGCGTTCCACGGGCACCAGGGCAACGACCTGTACGACCCGGAGCGCGCGCACTACCGCGTGTTCCGCGTGCGCAAGCAGGCCACCGTCGCCGAGCTCATGGACATGCTGGCCGACAACTTCCGCTACCCGCTGAGGCATCTGCGCCCGTGGCCGTTCAGCGCGCGCTCCAACCAGGTGACTATACCCTGTATGTGAACGTGAACGTGAACGTGGTGCTGGAGGAGGCGTTCCACGGGCACCAGGGCAACGACCTGTACGACCCGGAGCGCGCGCACTACCGCGTGTTCCGCGTGCGCAAGCAGGCAACCGTCGCCGAGCTCATGGACATGCTGGCCGACAACTTCCGCTACCCGCTGAGGCATCTGCGCCCGTGGCCGTTCAGCGCGCGCTCCAACCAGGTGACTATACCCTGTATGTGAACGTGAACGTGAACGTGGTGCTGGAGGAGGCGTTCCACGGGCACCAGGGCAACGACCTGTACGACCCGGAGCGCGCGCACTACCGCGTGTTCCGCGTGCGCAAGCAGGCCACCGTCGCCGAGCTCATGGACATGCTGGCCGACAACTTCCGCTACCCGCTGAGGCATCTGCGCCCGTGGCCGTTCAGCGCGCGCTCCAACCAGGTGACTATACCCTGTATGTGAACGTGAACGTGAACGTGGTGCTGGAGGAGGCGTTCCACGGGCACCAGGGCAACGACCTGTACGACCCGGAGCGCGCGCACTACCGCGTGTTCCGCGTGCGCAAGCAGGCCACCGTCGCCGAGCTCATGGACATGCTGGCCGACAACTTCCGCTACCCGCTGAGGCATCTGCGCCCGTGGCCGTTCAGCGCGCGCTCCAACCAGGTGACTATACCCTGTATGTGAACGTGAACGTGAACGTGGTGCTGGAGGAGGCGTTCGACGGGCACCAGGGCAACGACCTGTACTAACTGTTTGATTGTCCTGGCTATATGTATAGAGCAATCCAATTAAATACGGTGTATCAATAGAAATAGTTTGTTATTTAAAAAGGGAGCTTTTTCTTATGCTCATATTGCAATTTTACACCCACAGCCTATGATCTTCAAGAGGTAACGGTTCTCGAGGATTTTGCCCGTGTATTTACATATTTCTTACATTAGGTAGGTACATAAGGTTCGCTTGTTAATATCTTCGAAATTAAATTATTCCGCAGACGTGTCGTCCAACGTGCCTGGACATCGTTAACGAACAGAACAAGACAGTGGCGGACATATCAGAGAACATGAACCCCTGGAACATATTCCTCGAGATGCTGCCTCCGGACTCGGGCTTCAACGCGCTGCCGCCCTTCGACAAGGAGAACGACGTGGTCCTGTTCTTCAAGTTCTACGACCCCAAGCAGAAGCGCATCCACTACTGCGGCCACCACTACCTGCCCATAGCCAGCAAGCCGGCCGACCTCATACCCATACTCAACAAACGCGCCGGTGAGAAGTTCCCTCCTACTCCTTTGTAACCTACCGTTATTTCAGGACACCTACTGCCGTACACAGTTGTTAGGGTGAACAAACAACATTGAGTTGTGGTGTGCTGTGTTCTAACCACAGAAATCCTAATAATATAAGGCATTAGAACTGCTGTGTACCATTCAAACTATTCAGAACGCATGTCGCCGTCTTATTACACACTTACTACACAAACATAGTTCTATTTAATCACGCAAACACGTTTATATATGTATGCTGTGCAGACAGAATTTTTAAGCCGCAAGAACGCGTTAGCCGCTCAGCTGCCGCAGCTATATTGTGTAATATGAGTCAACTGCTAATCAACTCGTCATAATACGCGCCACGTATACCTAAAATGAGCTCTGAGAAAGGGCTGAAGTTTGGACGGAAAAACGGCAAGATCTACTGTCGCTGTGTATGTTGTTCTCGTTTTTCATATAGTTTGTTTGTTTGTCCCTGCAAACAATTTTATACCTTAAAATGCCGAAAAATAAAACTTAAAAACTCGAAAAGACATAATATGTCTTTTTAGCAGTTAACGGAGGTTTTGAAAAAAGACATAATATGTCTTTTGGCCAGTTGAGCGGTTATGGTTGCAAATGCGTCGCATCGTTCGCTTACCTCACACATCGTTGCACTGGCGACGTCCGCGTCCTCAGCACGGCGACAAGATCACGGGTACACCGCCTTTCTAGTGCCTTAGGTTATTAGCATTTCTGTGGTCCTAACGCTCTAGCATTAGGTTGAATAAACAAAATTGAGCTGAGCTGTATACTCAGCTAAGTTTCTGGTGCTATGTTTTTTCAACAAACAAAATTGTGCTGCTGGCCTGTGTGACTGGTCATTATCGCGACAGCGCGATGCGCATGCGCACAAGTGCGAGCGAGATAGACGGAACACTGAGCGGGTTGGGCGATGCGATGCCGAGCGATGTAGCATGTATCGCGTGATCCGTGCTATGTTTTGTTTGACGTCATAATACTTTCAAGATGGCGGACCAATTATTTTATTTCCGAATCAAATAAAATAGATTATTGGTCTTTAAATTGTTAATCGGTCGTTTAAATTCACTTTAGCCTATACAATCATTTCTTGTTTATGTTCGGGATAAGAGTTTGTGTCACTGATTTGTTTGAATGGATACGATATTTCTCAAAACCAATGGGTTGATTTGGATGCAATTTTTTGCATAAAATAGCTATCACTCCAAATCAGGATTATGGACATGTTTTATGGTTATATAGTAGGCCACGATAAAGGACCGTAGTCATGTGGTTTTAATTTTCTTAATTTTTCACACTTTCAAATTGATTTAGGCTTCCCGCCCGACACCCCTCTTGTACTGTACGAAGAGATCAAGCCCGACTTCGTGGAGAAGATCAACAACTACAACGAGCCTCTCGAAAAGGTATTATTTATCAGTTTTGCTCTGGAACACTTTTTATTAGTTTTAATTTGTTTAAGTATATTTTTATTTACAGTAAAAATAACATCTTTATTTGAAAAAATCTCAAGCTCAGTACTACCACATATTATACAAGTAATAGTAGATAATACAAGTAATATTGTGCATGTAATAGTACATACAAATATTATTTTATGACAAGGTCTGGTGTTTGTGTCTGAATAATAAAGCTTATCTATAGCTTTAAGGTTCTACTAACATTATTTTTTAAACTAAAATGTTGTAAATTAATTATTATTTAGAAGCATAAAATGATATTAAACGTGAAACAATAACAATAGTAACTAAAGTGCCAAAAAATATGACTTTATTTTTGACTGAATAAAGTGTATTTTTTATTTTGGTTACATCTTTACATCGACGTGTGTTAATTATTTGTAGAATAAACTGTTTTATGACGCACATATTGATGTCTAAGGTATGGTACATTATCTGTTTGTTTGTTCATTTAATATATTATTTTTATATTTTTATATTACTAATATTTCTGAAGTACGAATGTACTGGATAATGTGTTTCCTGTCTGTTTTATTTATATACTTAAGTATTTTAAAATGTATGGTTTGTAGAGGGACTGAAATTCTGTTTAGGCTACTTTTTATTCCGGGAAGTCACGCGAGTTATCACGGAATAAAAAAAACCTATATCCATATATAAATCAAATATATTTGGTATAAATCTTGGGGTAGGACACTGAATGTCCTTTTTAAACATACATGAAAAACTAGGTTTAGATTAGGTAGGTAGGACCCTTTAGACGACCCTTTAAACATCGTGAGGAAACCTGCATGCCTGAGAGTTTTCCATAACGTTCTCAAAGGTGTGTGAAGTCTGCCAATCCGCTTGGCCAGCGTGGTAGACTATGGCCAAAGCCCTTCTCACTCTGAGAGGAGACCCGTGCTCTGTAGTGAGCCGGTAATGGGTTGATCATGATGATGATGAGGTAGGACCCTTTAGACGATAGATTTTGCTGACATGTTTGCCACCGTCACTGTGATGACTAATCAGCTACCTACTGTACATAACTTACGTGGCTACCATCTAGTGTGGTGGCTGATGTTTGCATGACCAAATTCACATACGTTATCTGCTCCATCAGTCATTCATCAATCTTGGTTAATGAAATTGACTGAAGGCTAACTTATCGTCTAATGGACCTATGATTGTACATTGTTTCCGTTTCACTCATACACAGCACGATCAGAGCGATATCATCTATATTATACTATCAATTATATTTTGTAGTGTCTGATACATTCAATTCGTGATAAATTCGTACTTTGATTACAAAAGTATAATTAAATTAAAGAAAACAAACCTCATCGCAAGTAGTGTAGCTAGTAGTAAGTGGCGCAGTAGTAAGTGGCGCAGTAGTAAGTGGCGCAGTAGTAGGTTGTATGTATCTCGCTCTGGTGGTGTGTATGTGGGTGTGTGCGAGGGGGACGGAAACAGCTGAGGCGGTCGCACGCCGCCGCCGCCCCTCGGGTTGAGTCGTGTGCACGCGGCCAGGTATTGGACGAGCTGATGGACGGCGACATCATCGTGTTCGAGCGGGCCGACAACCGGCACGAGGACCTCGAGCTGCCGACCTGCCAGGACTACTTCAAGTACATCTTCTACAAGGTGGAGGTGCAGTTCGTCGACAAGACCGTGCCCAACGATCCCGGGTCAGTGGGCTTTTATCACACTAATATTATAAAGGCGAAACTTTGTATGTGTATATGTATGTTTGTTACTCTTTAACGCCGCAACTACTGAACCGATTTGGCTAAAATTTTGAAAGGAGGATTATGTCCTGACTTAATACATAGGCTTACACATGCATAGGCACAACACATTTCATCCTGGAAAAATCCACAGTTCCATCGGGATTTTGAAAAACCGAAATCTATAGCTACAGTTATAGGTAGATTACTATAGCAAACTTCCTTGAAAGTAGGTATAAAGGTTGGGAAGGGGAGCGGGAACGGGAACCGGAAATCCACGATTCCCTCGGGATTTGTGAAAAACCGAATTCACGCGGGCGAACCCGTGGGCAGACACTAGTTATTACATAATTCAAATTGGTCGATACACTGTTGTAGAGTAGACGCCAATCATTTATTCGCCTCTGAATATAGTCACAAGACGTGTCGCAATTGCATATTTTAGATATCAGTGGGCGGACAAGGGAGGGAGCCGGCGCGAACCTACGCGAGTTCGCTCTCGCACCTCAGCTCAGGGACGAATATAAGATTGGCGTCAATTACACTTTGTGAATGTCAATTAATTTTTAACCCGCGACGCAAAAAGAGGTGTGTTATAAGGTTGATACACTGTCTGTCGCACCGTAGCTCTTAAATGGGTGAACCGATTTGAATGCGGATTTTTTATAGTTAGATAATAGATTTGTCTCGACAAGTAGGTACTTGGTAGACACGCCATAGTGATTAAGGTTCTGACGTTTGGAGCAGTTGGGTGATGGGACGTCAGGTTGAAAATATATTATATTGTATATATATATATATATATTATACTATATATATACAATATAATATATATAATATATATTATATTGTATTATATATTATATTGTATTATATATTATATTCGACTTTATGTAATTTTCAACTTACCGCAATTATAAAATAAAAACCATTCTATTAGGTTTCATAAATATATTAATTTTTCAGATTTACCATGGAGTTGTCAATGCAAATGCGCTACGATCAAATGGCGCGAGCGGTGGGGCAGAGGTTAAATGTGGACCCATTCTTAATACAATTCTTCAAATGTCAAAAGTAAGTATAACTTGAAAAGTACTGTTTAGGAGAAGAGAACCAGAATCACCGACATAGCCCCAACCAAGGGTTGCGAAGCTGCATTGCCAATGGGCCTCAAGGTGCTTGAGTTATGACTCCGCACAAGCGCAGTGTTGCCAGACCCCTCTGAGTGGAAAGAGGAAACAAAATGAGTCCCACGCAGCCGCGGATATAGGTGTCGCAAGTCAGCGGCAAGTGAAACACTACAAGGTACTAACGTCCGGACACCGGTGGGGTTTATAGATTTAATAAATTGCTATGAAAAGCAATGAAGGTTTATTTTAATTGTTTGATTTAAATAATTTAATTGTTGTTTCAGTTACAAAGACACCCCGGGCCTGCCGCTAAGGTATTCGTACGACGGAATACTCAAGGATTTGTTAGTGTACTGTAAACCAAAGTGTCCGAAGAAATTGTTCTACCAGATTTTATCTATTAAAGTTAACGAATTAGACAACAAGAAGCAATTTAAATGTTTATGGGTGAGCTTTTTTTATAATGATATAATGTTTATTCCCTTATTGCATGATTTTTTATTTTTTAATGAAAAAAATATATGTGGTAAAAAACAAGAAATTAAAAGACACGTATATCAGCATTTTCATGTTTATTGAAAAAAAAAAAGGAAATTTACAGTTTTTCCTGTTTGGTACGTATTTGGCACAGTGTGCATAAAATACAAAATAAGTATTATAATCTTACATCTTACAATTTGAAATCACATTGTAATCTGAGTTAAAGAACATAACATTATATTGTATGGAACAGCATGAAACAATTTCTTTGGCGTTGAGACAGACTCACTCTATTTCTAAATTGGTTTCATTTTTTTCTAAAAATCCGTCCCTCCATCGAGGCTTTTCAGCCCTTGAAGCCCTCGTTGAAGAGGCGCCTAATTGAGATATTATCGTCGGGTTCAGAGTCAGAATTATCAGATTCTGGAATATATAGAGTAGTGCAGTCAAATTTGACTTCAAAAGTGGCTAAAATCGCAAACGTACGGCTAGTTCTGATTTTTTAATATGTTGTTAGGACCACTACCAGTAGTGTAAATCCAATTTTGCAGCTTCGAAAGACCTGTGCTAACTTGGCAGCACTCGAAAAACCGCGAAATTTTCGCACTACTTTTGGTTTTTTCAATATAAGTCCTAAACTATGGGTTTAAAAAAAAATATTTTCTATACGTTTTTAAAGAAGATTAAAATTGCTACAATTTAAGACCAAAACTAGCTCTTTAAATTCAATATTTGCTGAGATACAGCTCTCCAAAAATTGACAATTAATTCCGAAAAAGTGAAATTTTAAGATTTGGTCAATTTTAAACCCCGATATCGGGGAAAATACTCATTACGGATAAAGTTAATTGAAAAGATGTTGTAGTAAATATAATTAGCTTTAATTCAAACACTAAACGACGTCTGTAGTCCATATAGTTTACTTATAAATCCTAAAAGTTTAAAAAATGGGAAAATTGCAGTTTTCTCTTCAGTTTGTTTTGAATGTAGTTTGAAAGAAAAAACCATGTACACCCACAATAAATATGTATTAAAACTATTACTAAGTATTTATATTTAGTATTTATAATGTTATTTATTCAAGAAAAAATTATTTATATTATTATTGATATTTATTGATTTTTATGAAACATATTAACCTGTATTAAAAGGACATTATGAGTTCCGAGTAATATAAGTCGTAAACTACACATTTTTTTAAAATATTTTCTATACATTTTTAAAGTAAACTAAAATTGCTACAATTTGACACCAGAACCAGTTCTGTAACTTCAATACTTGCCGAGATACAATCCTAAAATAGAACTTTTTCCAAAAAAAGTGAAAATTTAAGATTTGGTCAATTTTCGACCGCCATCTTGAGGATAATACTCATTATAAGGGTAAAATTATAGTCAAAATGTTGTAGTAAATCTAATTAGCTTTAATTTAAGGGTGGAACGACGTCTCTAGGCCATATAGTTTACTCACAAACCTTAATGAACAATTATAACCAAAAATAATATCTTTGTAATGCAGGTTAATATGCTTCATAAATATCAATAAAATAAGATAAATAAATATATTTTTTTTCATAAATAACATTATGAATACTATAATAATAGATTAAATGTACATTTCTTGTGGATGTTCATGGTTTTTCCTTTCAAGGTACTCACAAACCAAACTAAGCAGAGCAAATTTACGAAAATTGTTTTCCCATTTTTTGGACTTTTAAGATTTGTGAGTAAACTATATGTCCTAGAGATGTCGTATTACCCTTAAATTAAAGTTAATTAGATTTACTATAACATTTTTACCTATAATTTTACACATAAAATGAGTATTATCCCCAAGATCGCGGTCGAAAATTGACCAACTCTTAAATTTTCACTTTTTTTGAAAAAAGTTCAATTTTAGGAGAGCTGTATCTCGGCAATTATTGAAGCTACAGAACTGGTTCTGATGTCGAACTGTAGCAATTTTAGTCTACTTTAAAAATGTATAGAAAATATTGAACAAAAATGCGTAGTTTACGACTTATATTGCTCGGAACTCATAATGTCATTTTAATACAGATTAATATGTTTCATAAAAATCAATAAATATCAATATAATATAAATCATTTTTTTCTTGAATAAATAACATTATAAATACTTAATTTAAATACTTAGTAATAGTTTTAATACATATTTCTTGTGGATGTACATGGTTTTTTCTTTCAAATTACATTCAAAACAAACTAAAGAGAAAACTACAATTTTCGCATTTTTTAAACTTTTAGGATTTTTAAGTAAACTATATGGGCTACAGACGTTGTTTAGTGTTTAAATTAAAGCTAATTATATTTACTACAACATCTTTTCAATTAACTTTACTCGTAAAATGAGTATTTTCCCCGATATCGGGGTTTAAAATTGACCGAATCTTAAAATTTCACTTTTTTGGAATTAATTGTCAATTTTTGGAGAGCTGTATCTCAATAAATATTGAATTTAAAGAGCTAGTTTTGGTCTTAAATTGTAGCAATTTTAGTCTACTTTAAAAAAGTAAAGAAAAATATTTTTTTAGAAACGCATAGTTTAGGACTTATATTGAAAAACCCAAAAAAAGTGCAAAAATTTCGCGGTTTTTCGAGTGCTACAAAATTAGCACAGGTCTTTCGAAGCTGCAAAATTGAATTTAGACTACTGGTAGTGGTCCTAACAACATATTAAAAAATCAGAACTAGCCGTTCGTTTGCGATTTTAATGTCAAATTTGACTGGCCTAAGAGGTGGTAACAATCGGCATCTGTTTTTCCGATGTTTGTCATCTGACAGATCTATTGTATGGATACCTCCATAAAACTGTCGTGGATCCATGTTATCAAGCTTTCTGTAATATAATTGGTAAATAAATAGTCGCAAAACTATATAATATATGTTTATCAACAAATAACACATTTAATTTTTGTGCATATTGATCCAAATAAGGAACGAACGAACGAACATTTCTGCATGTTGTGCCAAATTTGATCCAAACAATTTATTACGAATAACTATTATTATGTCTATGTAAAATGATAAACACTTACCCTAAAATAATCTTCAGATGTTCTTTTTCCCTGTTATATTTATTTGATAGCAATAACACGTAGTTTTATATTTATTTCATAATATTGAAATGGGAGAGTACGCGTTGTACCCGTCGCAACGTGTTTGTTGACTTTGGGCGACGATTTAGTCCATAAAAGACACCAACAGATGGCGCAGTTCTAAATAATATGAAAATTCAATGGATCTTATTTGATACACTATGCACAAAATGACAAAAAAAATTAGCAATTCGAAAATACTGGTGATATTATGGTTTGGTTCAAATATGATCCACAATGCGGTAAAGGGTTATTTTTAAGAATATCCCCAATAATTTGAAAGAAGAAAGAATGTTTGTTTAATCGTTTGTCTTTCGATCACGCCGCAACAGAGCTACGAATCGATGTCATTACACGCATGGGTATTATTATTGAAGACCTAGGGAATGACAGACTACTTTTATGTTTGTACTTTTTTTTGGTGACAAGAAATATACTGCCCCTTTTTTTTTGCTTTTGACTTATTATATTTTATAGGATTTTTGAAAAAACCTAAATCTACGCGGTCGAGATCACGGGCATCAGCTAGTATGTGTATAATATATCAGTTATATGAAATGAAACGAAGGTGTCACCTTTATATGAACCTTTGAATTGCTTGTTTTCAGGTTGGTCCCAATTATAAAGAAGATAAAGAATTAATTTTATATCCCAATAAAGGTGGCAAAGTGGCGGATATATTAGAAGAGGCAGCTAAAGTTGTGGAAATGTCCCCCGAAGGTTCCGGAAGGTATGTCTATTTGTTCGACATTTTATTTGTCTTGACATGTTGGATTGATCATTAAATAAAAAAATGTATTTTTTTAATAATTTCCCATTTTTATTTTTGATTTATATGTTATTATAATTTCCAATTTATATGAAAAAGCTGTGGTAGCCCAGTGGTTAGGACGACCGACTTCTAATCGGAGGTCGTGGGTTCGATCCCGGGCACGCACCTCTAACTTTTCGGAGTTATGTGCGTTTTTAGTATTTAAATATCACTTGCTTTAACGGTGAAGGAAAACATCGTGAGGAAACCTGCATGCCTGAGAGTTCTCCATAACGTTCTCAAAAGGTGTGTGAAATCTGCCAATCCGCTTGGCCAGCGTGGCCAATGGCCAAAACCCTTCTCACTCTGAGAGGAGACCCGTGCTCTGTAGTGAGCCGGTAATGGGTTGATCATGATGATGATGATGATGATGAAAAATCGTATCTAAAGCAACACACGGAGAAAATATTATTTCGTACTATTTTACGATTAGTTCCAGGTTCAAATTTTCACTAGCTCAGATTTCGTATTCATTCCATATTTTCGAGTTGCTGCAAAGTTAGCACAGGTCTTTCGAAGCTGCAAACTTGGATGTACACTACTAGAAAATTCGAACTGGCTGTTTGATTGCGATATGACTGGCCTATAAGGTATAATTTTTGTTCCGTTTGTGACCAGATTACGAATCGTGGAGGTGTCGTGTCACAAAGTATTACCGGGGCCGGAGCCCGACCTGACGCTGGACCAGGTGACCATCTCGCCGCCCCGGCTCTACAGAATAGAGGAGATACCGAGGGATGAGCTCAATCTGTCCGTACGTGCATTTATAAATGTTTTTTTTTAAATACTCAAAACTTGGGTCTAATTGTCACTTTTACTGAAACTTTTTTTTTGTGTGTATTCAAATCAATGATGTTTATTTTCATTATTGTGATCTGATAGAGGAGAATCGATTTAATGTCTACTGATACTTGATGTATGTGATGTGTATGCGCTGTCAGTAGTCTAAAAGTGTCAGTCAGTGAAAGTAACACTTCTCACTTTAGCTTAGTTTAGTTAGTTACACTTTAGTTCAAGCCCTAAATAATATACAAGTATAAATTAAAAATTTAAAAAAACCCCGACATTGGCCTTTTTGTGGTGGCGGCCATCTTGGATTTGCATAGTGCTATTCTACTAGTCAAGCCCTTTCATTTGATACCCATATTGAGGGCGTTGTGATAAAATATGTAGTCCGCCATTTTGTAGTGGCGGCCATCTTGGTCCGATTTTCATTAAACATAGCTAACAACACTCGACTAATTCACCTTTCAAACAAAAAAAACCGCATTCAAATCGGTTCACCCGTTTGAGCGCCACAGGGGAACAGACAGACAGACACACACACACACACAGACACGTCAAACTTATAACACCCCGTCGTTTTTTCGTCGGGGGTTAAAAAGAAAGGAAGATAATTTAGTAATTTTTGTTTATGTTCAGGAGGATGAAATTCTAGTGCCGTGCGCGCACTTCCACAAGCAGGTGTACGCGACGTTCGGCATTCCGTTCTACGCGCGCGTCAAACACCAGGAGCCCTTCCAGGCGCTCAAGGACCGCCTCCAACAGAAGCTCGACATACCCGACAAGGAGTGGGAAAAGGTAGCGTCGTAGTTACATGTACTCCTAGACCGAGAACTATATGAGGAGCGTTGTTTCAAAACTCATTTTGTCCAAAAATGTGTATTTTTCAAAAATAGCCGTTTTTAATTTATGCCTTTTTCTTAAAGTTATATGTAGAAATAAATTTACCATGCTAAATATAAAGCATAATATAGCATGTCTGAATAAAAAAACAAATAGTGTTCTATAGTTTTTTATTAAGTTAATTAAGCATAAATATTGGACAAAATATGTTTTGAACCATTTGTATGGACATAATACATTTTGAAACACTGGTTTATGGACACAATTCATTTTGAAACACTGGTTTATTTTCAAAGCATATTATGTACAAAGAAATGATTCATATTTTGTCCAATAATACCTACTAAAAAATAAAAAAACGCTTATGGCCTATATTTTATGCACAGAGTATGCATAAAATAATGTTTTCACTGTATTAAATCAAATTTATATATAGCACAACATATATAAATTTGATTTAAATCTTGAGTTATTATGAATGCATGGAACTATGAATGACAAAATTGTTCAGTTCAGGTTCCTTTATATCATAACTGAAACAAAATAAATTCATATTGTAGCCAGAATCTTATAACTGCCGATAAAATACCGTTAGAGTTGTATAATAGTACAAAGAAACAATAAAACGATAATTTAAATATTCCTCGCCTCGTTGTTTTGGTGTTTTGTGTCCTTTTTTCTTGAGCCAACTGAATGATTTCCTACTAGGACTCCTTGCTCCATGCTTGTGCAACAATATTAAAACAATTTTGTTTAAATTACTAAGGGCCTGTTTCACCACCTTCTGATAAGTGTCGGATTTTCGGATTATGTCAAATGACAAAGGCAAAAGTTGTAGATACTTACCTTTCTTATCAGAAGGTGGTGAAACAGGCCATTATTTAAATAATCGTACAGTTTGCCGCCACAGACAGACCATAATAAATTGTTATTTTGCTAACAGGTGGACAGACTATGTTTTGAAACACCACTTCACACGGACAAAACATATTTTGAAACAGCGCCTCATTTTGACATTCGATTATTTACTTGACAAATTCGGTTTTTATGCACTAACTTTTGCTAAGTTAGTTACTCTTGCATTTTAAGGCCATATACAACGAAATCTCTTATTTTGATTACTATGGACAAAATACGATTTGAAACAACGCTCCTCATATACTGTAGAGCATACTCTGACTCTACGCAGAGTTAAGACAGAGTTGAAACGGGACATAAATATGTGCCTGACATAAATCTGTCTCCTTTTCACTCTGTACCAAGTCTGAGTATGCTCTATTGATACCAGCGATAGCGCTGTGCGCGCAATTCCCCAAGCAGGTAAATGCGTCTTTTGGCATTCCAAGTGTCAAAGTTGGATTTCTTGGACCACATTCACAAGACACTGAATGTGATATTTACACCAGTTTGAAGTTGACAAATGCAATTTTTCTTTCTTTAATATTCATTTTTAATATTTTAAAATATTTCATTCCAATAAAAAAACCCATTCTTCGTTTCTTTATATTTTAAAGTTAGTGTCACAAAAGTATGTTCAATGACACAGACATGATTGTTCAGTGTAAATTTTATAATGATTCCACTGTCTCGTTGTTTCAGTACAATTTTGCTATAGTGACGAATGGCAGACCTAATTATATAAGCGAAGGCGCGACGATCAACATAATGGACTTCAGACCGAACAGTAGTGCAAGTGAGTATTTATTAGCTACAGTCGTAAACTTTAAACGAGTTTGAATATTTTGCCCTACCTGTTCGTATTTTAATTTTTTTTCCAAAATAACGGCCACGCATAGAACTTGCATAAATCAATAGCTGGCATGAATACAAACAACTATAGTTATGAGACAAAATCTTCCAAAGTGTCACGTTTTCGAGATATAAACTATTGATTTATGCATGTTCTGTGTGTGGCTGTTCATTTGAAAAAAAAAAGGAAAATGGCGAACTGGTAGGTAGGACAGGCTACATACAAAAAAATATTCAAAGCCCTTTTAAAATATAATTATTTTTTTATTCATCTAGAAGTTAGTCCTTGACTGCGGTTTCACCTGATCGTAAGTGACGATGCAATCTCAGTTGGAAGCGGGCTAACCTGGAAGAGGTATGGTTACTAAATCCATACCAGTTATTAAATCCATACCCCCGTAGTGAGCGCTGTGGTATGTGGATAAATGGTGGTCTGAGGGGAAACTTTGAAACTGGAAAACTGGTGGGAAACTGGAAACTACCACCCTATCGGCAAAGACGTGTCACCGACTTTCCGGTTCCTTGATTAAACTGCCATAACCCTTCCAAGTTGATTCGCTTCCTTTTAGATTTCATCCTCACGTAAAGGACAGAAGCGGGACTATTTGCGAATCGAACCATCTGCAAATATGACCGCGAATTTGACTAACTGCAAAAAAAGTGACTTGGACTAAATATTGAGAATTGCACCAATCGCACTTGAACGTAGTCAAAGACTAAATAGGGTATTTGACAACATTGAAAATATACTATTGATTGTGGTCATCTTATCAGATAATAGCCTAAAAAAGACATATTTCACTCAATCAAACTAAATTATGTAATTTTACGCGATATTTTGCACGAAATAAAACATAATAATTTTTAAAATTTTATCGGTAACCAGAACGCTCTGGGATTAATTGTGACGTCACTTGATTTGCACTTGACTTGGTTGTTATAATTGAAGTTTATCAAGTCAACGGAAACTAAACTTTAAAATTGAAAGAATATGATTGATATTAAAATGAGTAGGTATAACAATTTAGAACATTACGATATATAGCATTCACCTTGCGTAGCGTCTCTGTCGCACGCACCGAGTTCCGATAAGGAGCGAGCGAGAGAAGTGACTTTCATACCGATTCGTGACGTCACGCGTATCATGTGATCAGAAATGTCGTTTTTGGCGTGGTTTTCAAAACTTAAACTTTATCATTGATATAATTCTTAATACTTTAGATATTCCGAAAAATATCAATGTAGTGTGTTTTAATAAGTAATAAAGAATAATTTAAAACAATTTCCAAAAATTAGTCAAATACCCTATTCCCACCGAATAAAAAAAACAACAAAGTTAATTGTTGTTTGTATTAATTGTATGTAAACTTGGTTTACGGACGATAATTTTACGTGATAACGTCATAAGAAAACATTGATGAATCCGAACGCTTCGGCCGATCGTGCGTCTCTCTCGCTTGCACGCTATGTTCAGACGGAACGTGACAACGAGTCATGCTTTTTCGTGCGTGCAGCCGGCGTTCATCGATTTATAAGACATCACGTCAAAAAAATAAAAACGTTAGCAATTTACTCCATCCGCGTGGGAACTCGCGCTAAAACGTAATAAAGATCTGTCCCTTCCAGACGCAACGGGGCGGCCCTGGCTCGGCCTCGAGCACATCAACAAAACGCCCAAGCGCTCGCGCGTCAACTACCTCGAGAAGGCCATCAAGATCTACAACTGAGACACCCCGCACACCCCGCCCCGCCACCCCGCCTCCTCCTGATGGCACTCTCACTAGGACACCACTGGTGGCGCAACCACTCGCGCTACCAACGAAATGTTCCAACTGGAGAGTACCCTCACCTGGTTGGTTATTCTCTAACCTAGAGATCATCACTAAATGAAAGCCACCGAAACAGTTCGATGTACATTGCTGCTGCTGTGAATTAAAAATAACATTTCATAGCGAACCTTCAATGGATAAAAAATATATATCAAATAAGCTCGGTGGCTATCATTTTTTTATAGTTAGAGAATAGGGAGTCTGGTGTCTGCTTGGTCGCGCGACCACTTCGGTGGCGGCGGAGGTGATCACCCGCTGGCGACGCAAACGCGGTGTCCTAGTAAGGTATTGCTGAGAGAGACACGACTAGTGAAATACATTTTACTACATTCGATAAGTACTTGACAACTATTTATATCATGAGGGTAGAGGACTATTATTTCTATCGAACGGTTACGTTTAACCCAATATCTAAAATAGAAGTTTTGTAATTCCACTCAAAAGCGCATAAGTTGGAAGCCTCTTAAATCTAGTGGTACGGGGGTTCTTGTCAAATGACTGGAACGTGGAGGCCTACTGTCGTAATTTGACAGTTGCAGTGTGACGACCGCAAACGCCTCTGACTCACATTAATACAAATTCTGTGGTACACAGTCTCTTAAACTAAATTGACAGTTCTAACAAATTCTGTGGTACACAGTCTCTTAAACTAAATTGACAGTTCTAAATATATTCCTGTGTTAGAAAAGGATAACACCCTTTAACAATGTCTGCGGAAAAAGACAACAATACATAGAGATATTATTTTAGTTTAGAGATTGCATAAAACAGCATTGGCAACACACACAAAAGGCTACACTAAGGCACTATCACATCAAGAATACCATACAATCCATCCACAACATATTATAGGGTATTTGACTATTTGTTTTTTTTATTCAAAAGCTGAATCTACTCGAGGAAATAACTATAAAAACAGGATTAGAATTTAAAAAAATACGAAATTACAGAAGTTTCTCCAAAGTCCAAAGGGACGGCAATATGACAACACAAGCTATAGGTAGACCAGAATCTCATGGAAAATTGGAAAATTAAATTTTGTAGTAAGCAACACTAGGTTAACTCGGCTGCCCTAGTGATAAACAAAGTAATTACATTCAGAACAAGTCCCTATTAGTTAATTATGTACGTAGGTATCTAAAATTCTGCACCTACCTACAGTAGAAACATTTTAAAATTAAATCAGTAGCCGGTCAGAAATTTCATCAAACATAGAAAATTCCAGTTTATGTTTTCGTCAACCGTTTTAAAACTTTTGACACAGGCGCGCAGCAAAACTGAAAGATGACAGAGCGTTTAATTTGCATAAAGAAAGTAAAAGTGATCTCAAACATAGACAAGTTTTACCTGGGATCGAAAAATCGAGCAACTGTATTTTAAATACAAAAACAAAGTAATCAACATCCAATTACTTTGTTTTTGTGTTGTGCTTGTTGTTTACTTGGTTTTTGCATTTATATTCCGGGTTAGTGTGTGCAGTTACTTTGTTTGGGCAATTCAAATTTCAGTAAACGGTTCAAGTTATTTGAAATATTATACTGTGGTAAAAAACTACTCGACATAAAACTATTGTTAGGTAATGCAAAAAAGTCAATTTCACAAAAAATGACAGTTACTTTGTTTATCGCTAGGGCAGCCGCAGTGTTGCTAACTTTGGAATTTCATTTCCGTATTTTTCATGAGATTCTGGTCTACCTATACCAATTTCTTAGAGGATAGAGAAAAATCTAATGGGAATTTTAAATTTGTGAGGCAAAATTCACAACAGTTCGAATTGTCATAACTCGTGACGAGAATTTAAATAAAAAATAAATGTATTTGCCAGATAAATTCCATTTTACATCAGGGAACATAATATTTTAAACTTAGCTATAACATTTTTAATTTTTTAACTAGGTTATAAAATGATCATATTGAAAAAAAATATTCAAGCATTAAAATGCTGCCTGTGTGTGAATTGATAATTTAATGATCACTTTTCGTGTTGAAAAATAATCATGTTTTGTAAAAATACCTATACCAAGACATGCTGTAAAAGACAAGTTACAGGAATATAATTTACGAATAATTCTTATCTGATTAAATATTAACGAAAAATAATAATATTGAAATGTATATAATATATGTATTACTATTTAATTTATTTTTCGATTGAATTCTTAATGAATTTATATTTATGCATTTTTATAATTATGAAGATTTGTAATCAATCATTAAAGCAACAAAATTAACAATTAAGACCATAAATTATATTATTATGTACAGTGCTCGCCAATCTTTTTGGCCGCTGTGAACATTACGCTGTGAGCGTTTCGATGCGCAGAACGCTTTCAGGTATTAGGACGTAGCGGAGCCTTGGGACAGGTCATGTCACTCGCAAATGAATAAAACTCCACTGTACCATTCAAAAGTTTGAACTCGACGTGGGTTCTGAGCGGCCATAAAGATTGGTGTTTACTTTCAAGTATTCGTAATCATACTTTTTTCATTATCACTTAATTTAATTTGAGTTTATTTAAATTACCCCAGGTTTGTATTTTATATTAGTACCATAACGAGAAAATAATTAATTGAGTTAGAAAAGTATCTTGTGGAAACTAAGAAAAATGTATTTTACTGTCATGTTCCTTATGAATCCAAAAATATCCTCAAAATAATAAACAATAAATAGGCTTTTTTTACTGCTTTGTTCTTTGTGTGTGGCAACATCTATTAATAATATGCCCATTCAATAGTCCAGCTAGCAGAAACCGTACATTTTACTAGTAAATATTATTATTCTATTTAATTTTATTCACCTGCAGCAAAAATGTGCAAATTTTTTTAATGTGTTTAATCCCACTATTTGATAAATCAAAGGATGCCTTTATACTCAAATGTCATTGTCACCATGATTGCTCACTATTTATTTTACCCTCTAAGCTTAAATTCAGTTTAGATTTTTTTTTAATATCAATTCAATGTTTAAAATTTTATTTTGAGCATGTGACTATTTTTTGAGACAGAATGGTTGCCCGCTTGACTGTGCCAAGTATTTACGGCTACAAAATATACTTCTCTTGATCGAGAGTTGAACTCTTGGTAATTCGGCAAAAAAAACATTATACTTACCACCACAAAAACAACCCAAAATCTATATATATAAAACAAAGTCGTGTTAGTTCGAACACTTATAACTCGAGAACGGCTGGATCAATTTTCATGGTTTTTGATTTGTTATATTTGTCTCCATCCAGAATCACTACATAGTATAAAACAAAGTCGCTTTCTCTGTCCCTGTGTCCCTATGTATGCTTAAATCTTTAAAACTACGCAACGGATTTTGATGCGGTTTTTTTTAATAGATAGAGTGATTCAAGAGGAAGGTTTTCAAGTAGAAAAATTGGACCCGGTAGGTGGCGCTAATAGCGGGCAGGACGACGTCTGCCGGGTCCGCTAGTAGCATAATAAATATTAAAAACATTAGAAAATTGACGAAAAATTTAAATACGAGAAAAAACATTTTCCCATACAAAATGTTCACGGGTTTCGTAACTGTCAAACATCCCGTCGCGTGGATACGGTAAACTGTCTCACCTGTACCTATATAATTCTTCCGTAGGTACGTGTGTTTGTCATCTAACTTCTCCTAAGCGGCTGGACCGATTTGGATGTAATTTTGTGTGTATATTTCAATGGGTTCCTGGATGGTTTGAAACACAATTACCAGGTAGGTACAGGTAACCTACCGGGTCTCGGTAGGTGACGCTGATGGTATGTCACCACCGGGCAGGACGAAGTCTGCCGGATCCATTAGTTACAATTAAATATGAGAAAAATACCCTGAAATTTTATAGGCTATGTTGTGCAACTGTATGGAAAATATTGTTCACTTTGGTATTCTGGCATTGAAACCCCAAATACTGAAAATAATAAAAAAAAGTTATGAGGATTCATGAACTTATTTTACAGGATCTTGTTGTATTTGACATGTTTTAGCGTTTTGTGACAGTGTAATATGGCAACTTGCCTGTTAGGCTGCACGAGACATGGTGAAATGTATAACTGTATGTTATTGTTTTGCATTGCAGTATCTTAAAATCAAGTTTCTCGTCCTCTCTCTATAACTCGTGTATACAACGATTATTACTTTTATTAGTTTAATCCAAATGTAGCATTATTAGATTATATATTTTTATCATTAATAAAGTTTGTGATATCCATTAGAGAAGCTTGTACATACATTGTGGCAATGATTTTGTTTTTAAATAATTGATCTTGGTGTAGATTTTTCTTCTGTTGCATAAAATGTTACAAATTCTAATGATACCTTGTAATCTGTTTTTGCCAGTAAATTTGTAAATCTTGTAATCTATAAAATGATTTTGTTTGTCGAATTACCAAATTATAATTTTTTATCTACATTCATAGGAAATTAAACTGTGACAAAAAGATGTGACAGTCAGTTATTACATTGATTAAGCACTAGCAACATTAAGTGAATATAAAGGATGTGCACAGAATGTAACATTAGCATTATATAACATTAGTCCTGGCTAAAGCCTCCATCGTCGTTGGAACATGTATAATATGTTACTATTTAATTTTTTATTTGACCAGCCAGAGAAATGTTACGTTATTAATAAATAATTATGTCGAAATTATGTATATATATGATGTAATAAATTAAGAAAAAATACAATAAGTTTTCGTAAAGATGCCTTAGAAGTTTTAAGACATTTTTAGTGATTTACGATTCTAATTTATACCCTTATCATTTTCTTTAGTGACAAAACTAGTAACTTATTCACATTGTATAAGAGATGTCTCATGTCAAGGACAGTTTTTAACGCATCGTTCTGCGAGATGCATTATAAGTTTTTCATTTTAAAAATGTGTGTCGGTTGCGCTATTCATTAACAAGGTTTGAAGTATTTGGAGACA